>CM016614.1:53353875-53953875 GCA_005393395.2 Gossypium australe
GCCTCACCCCCGTGACTACTAGACACGAGTCTAGATTCAGTTGGTGCAGTCCCTAGAGCGGGAGCTGGCGCGTTACTTTCTACATCATCCACTACAGCTCATTCTGGATCCATTACTATATAAAAACACATTTGAAAACGTCAGGAGTCATCACACTATAACAGTTTTATATATGGCATGTATAGCTAAACTCACATACGCTATGTTAGTCCTAGAATCGAAAAAATTGTACCTTTGATACCAATAAATGTAACATCCATAACTCGTATCCGTCACCAGAATAGGGTTACGAGGTATTACCGATCAATACACATCACTTAACAAACAAAACTCATACATTCAAACATTCATATACAAATACCATTCAATTCAATCATATTGTCCCTAATAAGGGCCTATAAGACCTTAAACATACTTTAGAAGCGGTTCGGGACTAAACTGATAACATAAGGAAATTTCAGAAACTTAGAAAAAGTTCAACATTTCAAGTGTCACACACCCGTGTGAACAGACTGTGTGTCTCACACGACTAATAGACACGCCCATGTCTTAGGCCATGTGGAAACAGGGCATACATTCTGACTTGCATCACAAGGCCGAAGACACACCCGCGTGCCAGGCTGTGTGAAAACTAGAGAGTATACTAACTTGGGTAACACGGACTTGGGTAACACGGCCAACCACACACCCGTGTGTCATTCGAAATGGCCACACACGGCCATGTGCTAGGCCGTGCCAAAACTGTAGGGTATACTGACTTATGCAACACGGCTAAGTCGCATGCCCATGTGCTAGGCCATGTGCCATTTAGGGGGTATATTGACTTGTACCACACAGCCGGTCACACGCCCGTGTGTGAGGCCATGTGCAGCATACTGACTTCATTTCCATTTTAACACCAGAAGACTCACACCTGTGTAACATGACCATGTGTCACACACGACTGAGACACACGCCCATGTCCCTGCTTATGTGGACAAAAATAGGCTTTTTGCTAAGCCAATTTTGCCACCCTATTTTCACAAGCATACACAAGCATAAATGACAACATTTCATAATCTAATAGGCAGCTATGAAATAGCATTTCATACACATATGATACCAATTCCACATAGTATTCAAATATTTAATTAATATCATACATATTTCCACTCATATGTGTACCATAAAACAAGACACATTTGCATACTTTCATTCCATCTAACAGTTACCGAAACGTACCAAAATGTAATATCAAATTTAGCCAAATCACATGGCTTAGATTTATAACACAAATTATACCAAATTCACAATCTCAAGTAACCATAACTATCATCTTTATAACTAGCCTATACATGCCATATTTACATATATCCACAAGTTCAAAAGTACCAATCGGCAATTAGATAGTGTGATGAGTAACTCTGACTTGTCTGAAACGAGCAAGCTATCAAACCTCTATAAAATAAGAAAATGAAACAAAGTAAGCTTTATAGCTTAGTGAGCTTGTATAATTTAGAAATAAACTTACCATTTATACCTAATCAAAGCTATAATCAAGGTGTAATGAATTCAATTACCTAATGCCTAAACACAATCATTCATCACATCTTAGTCATTTAAAATACATGAAACTATCCATTAATTCAATGTAATTAATCAATACATTGTATCATATTAAACTCACATACATCATATATAACATTTTACTTTCAATCGTATAAACAGTAATTCATTCAATAACTGTACTCATCAATATAAACAGTATTTAAGGCCGTTGAACCTATTAGAACTTCAAAGGATACTCTGGTGATATACATCCGTAATCCATCAATTCATTATCATTTCATCTCTTTTGAGCCATGATCGGTAAGCTTCTCCTGAGCTGATGGACAAGATCTATTGAGCTGAAACAGTAAGCTCTGACGAGCTGAAACAGTAAGCTCATACGAGCTGAGAACAGTAAGCTCTTACAAGCTGATATATCGATAAGATCATATGAGCTACGGTGAGTTTGCAACAAATGCAGGAGCTCGACCAAAACGGTAACCCTAGTGACACTTGTATCCTATGAATTTTTACTGTTTAAACAGCGCTCGGTAACCATCAATATATATCAATTAGGCATTTGTATTCCAAGTATATTAATTCCTCAATCATATACATACATTTCAAATAAATACAAATATTTAAAAGCTCGACTCTAATTATATGAACTTACCTCGTATCACTCGGATAAAACTCTCGGTTATTCGTCAATCTTCCCTTTTCCTCGATCTAAGCTCGATCTCGGCTTATCTTGATCTTAATAAACTAGAGAAGTTATGGCCGATTGATCCGTAAAGAAATAGTTTTCTTCTTTGCTATGGACGGTTGAAGATGATAATATTCACTAATGGTTTCATTTTGTTTTATTATTATTAATCTTATTAACCAAATTACCAATTTAGCCTTAATGAAAAATCATTCAAAACATCTAATATAAGGCCATCTATGTCAAATTACAATATCAATGGTATAATAACATTATAAGGACCTTTCATTTAATAAATCATATCAATTAAACACTTTTAACAATAGAATGCAACTTTTGCATTTTACGCGATTAAGTCCTTTTTTTTATTGAATTAAGCACTCAAACAGTAAAATTTCTTTATGAAACTTTCACATAATAAATCTATCATGCTGTAAAATTTAATAAAATAATAAAATAAATATTTTAACATCAGATTTGTGGTCTCGAAGCCACTGTTCTGATTTGACTCAAAAACGGGCTATTACAATTGCTGCTGCCACAAGGTATTCAACTAATATTCTAAAGCGTCCGTTTTGCTTTGAATAGGGATTTTTGTTGAAGGATGAACCCACATGGGGTACGATGAATCGGTATCCTCAATTGTAGAAAAGCACAACTGGAGCAGATTTTGTCTACACCTAGGGGTTGTTGTGGGTAAAGTGGTAAGAGAGTTTTGCACTCATGAAAATTTCCCAGATTCTCCCTTCATTTATGTGAGGGGTAAAATGATGTCATTTGGTGAATACCATATTCATGCCTAGTTTAGCATCAAGGAGGTTAGAGATGAGCATTCTAAATTTGCCGAGAATATTACACCGGAGGGGTTGGCAAAAGTATTCCAGGATTTATGCGTTGAAGGAACGTAGTGGGTTATTTCAAGCCTTGAGGGTTACACGATTGAAAGATTTGCATTAAAACCAATTAGGAAGATGTGGTACCATTTTTTAAGGAGTCTTCTTATGTCGTCTACGCATAACATGACTGTTTCAAAAGAAAGAATGTTGTTGTTGCATTCTATTTTACAAGGAAGACAGTAGGGAAGATTATCTTCCAAGAGGTCCATAGGTGTGCTAATAAGAACGCCAGGAGTTTGAATTTTCCTTCCCTTATTTCTGCCCTATGTAAGACGAAAAATGTGCCTTTAGTTGATGCTGAGAATGTTACCCCCAATAAGGGATGGATAACACGAGCAATTTTTTTCAAGCTACGAGAAACAGAGTTTGCCACAACATCCCAGGAAAATTAAGCTTCCCCTACCACACGTGTTTCCACAGCAACATCTCCCGCCTCTCATGACCAGAAAATCTTGACTTCTCTAAAATAGTTAGAATAGAGGTTGTCTCTGTTTGAGGTGCAACAATACTAGATGATGGAAGAGTTGGAACATAGAAACGAATGCTAGGCCCGGTACAGGTCATATGTGAAAGATAGGGATTTGGCATCAAGAAGATCCCTCTAGAAATATTTTTTGAGACCCATGCCAAAATTTCCTACTTTTCGAGCTATTTTTCTCTAGTCTAATGAGTGCGGAGAAGAGCCAGTTCCATTCATTGCCAGAATTGACTACGTGACTAAAAGAGCTGCTGCAGATAAAGGAAAAGACGTTGAAGAGGAGTTAGAAAAGCCAACATCTGTCGAACTAGAGAAGGATGTAAAAGAAGGAATGAAAGAAACAAATGTCCTTGCCACTACACCAGCCACTGCACCAGCTACTGCCACTAAAAAAGGTAAAACTCCTGAACCGACATCTTTACCCATCTCTATTGTAATACCCCGATTTAGACCCTAGTCAGAACAATGGTTTCGAGACCACAAACCCGAGGTCAAAATAACATTTTAATGTTATCTTTGGTGTTGATTTTATGTGATATAGTCTGTGTGAAAATTCTGTGTGGTAATTTTATCGACTGTGTGTCGAATTCTGAAAAAGAATTTAATCGCATAAAATGCAAAAGCTGTGTGCTGAATGTTAAATGATTAATTGTTGTTGTCTTATTAATATGGAAGCCTTATGAAGCAATTAGCCCATTATTTAGATAGTGGATGGTAGATGGACATTTATAAGCAACCATTATAAGTTTAAATGTTTATTTCATTAAGGGCAAAATTGGTATTTGATTATTTAGCTAATATTAAACAAAACAAAAGGATGAAGCATGTTCATCTTTGTTCTTTTCAACCGAAAATAAGAGAAGAAAAAGAAGGGTTTATAGTTTGTGATAATCGACCCTTGTTCATCTTGATTGAGGTATGATTTTGAGTCAGTTTTTTATAATTTCTATGTTTTCGTAATCGTTGCTTCGTGCTCTAACTAACCCATATTGTAATTTTGTGAACTGATGATGTTTTTATGATAAGCCATTGATGAGTATGTGAGCTTTGTGTTGTTAATTGGTGAAATATGAAAACTTAGTGTTGGGTTAACATAGTTTGTGTTTGGATTTTTGATGAAATTTAGTAATTTGGGTTAAATTGAGAAAAGTGTAAATTGAAGGACTAAAATGTGAAATAAATGAAATGTATGGGCTTGTATGAACACAAGGAAAATTCGGCTAGGCTTGTGTGAAAAGAAATTATATGAATTTGATGATTTTGTGAAATAGGGACTAAAGTGTCGAAATGTGAAAATGTGAGGGATATTTTATAAAATGCCATAAATATGTGTGTTTGGACTAAAATGAATGAGTTGGTGATTGAATGTATTGAATTTGGATGTGTATAGACCAAGAAAGGAGATGTTCGGATCGAGATCGAGGCAAAGATAAAGTGCTCGATTAATTGACCGTTTCGATAGTTCGACGTCTGAGGTAAGTTCGGACATAATACATGTATCTAGTTATGCTTAATGTTGTGAAATGAATGGTAAGATAATATTGAAATGTGAATGCTATGTGAGGGCTCGGGTTATGTGACACTAAGTGTGTGTATTTGGAAATGAGACCGAAATGGTTAGCACTGTGTGTGCGAAATAATATAAGCTTCGGCTTTGTGGTTGGCACTATGTGTGCGATATCGATTTAAGATCAGTTTGATATGGATGCATTATGTGTGCGATGCTAATTGAGCTTTTGCTAACTATTTGGGCACTAAGTGTGCGATTGAATCAAAGAAGGGACGAAAGTTAATCGAAATGAAATAGTGAATATTGAGTATCAATTGTAATCGACAACTAAGTGTTGGCTAAGGCACGTTCGGAACCTATGTGGTTGATGAAACTATGAATGAGTTATGGAAGGTTGATTGAATATATTATCTTTGGATGGTATGGTATATATGTGATTGCAAATTAATCTATGTGATAGCTTGTTTCGGTATACTGTATTATGTTACAAACTTACAAGCTATTGAAAGCTTACTGTGTGATTATTTCTCTATTTTACAGTGTCAATAAAGCCAGCTCGGATCCAGGAATCGTCAGCATCTCTATCGTACTATTGGCAATCTATTTTTGTACTTTTGGAAAGATGTATATAGATGAAATATGGTATTTATAGGCTAGATGTTATGATATGTTTTGAAAGGTTTAATCCTTGCCATGTGATTTGGCTTGGAAGTTGAATGATGTAGAATTGATGAATTAGCTATGAATGTGGTATATTTCATGACTTAGTTGATTGGGAAAGATGTGGTTTGAAGATGAACTTTGATATGGATTACATGATATTTGAATTACATATGTTTTGAGATGTATATTTGTCACTTTGAATGGCTTTAGTTGTGATGATAATGAGCATGGAAGTAAATGTTTTAGTTGGTGATTGAATAATGCATGAAATGATATGTTTGAATGTATTTGAAAGCGTGAATTGGTATTGTATTGATGCTTGTAGGTATGATTCTATTGTGGGAGGCAATTTGGCTTTGCAAATGGCATGTTTTGCCTACACGGTTATGGCACACGGGCGTGCCTAGAGACCGTGGGATAAAGTCAGTAGCTAGCCTAAGTGTGCACGACCACGGTACACGGACGTGCCTAGTAGCCGTGTGAAATAGTCAGTATCTTGTCTAAGAGTACACGGCCATAGCACATGGGCGTGCCTGGTGGCCGTGTGGAGAAGTCAGAATACATGCTCTATTTTTGCATTGCCTTGACACATGGGTGTGTCTGGTGGTCGTGTGAGGCACACGGCCTGACTGCACGAGCGTGTGACCTCAATAGTATTAAAGAATGTTCGAAATTTTGAAAACTTTTGTAAGTGTTCGGTTTAGTCCCGACCCCTTTCTAACACTTGATTAAGGTCTCGTAGACCTAGATGAGGGATTGTATGTTTGTATTTGAGCATGTATGATTGATGATAGACTATGTGTCGTGGAATGGATGTAAATTATTGTGGTTGTTTGGTAATGCCTCTTAACCCTATTCCGGTGACAGTCTCGGGTTAGGGGTGTTACATCTATGACTACACAGGATCAAGCAATAGATCAACCGATCGATGAACTAACGGAGATTGACAAAGAAGGTGAGGAAGTTGACCTATGGAAAAGGAAGATACGATACAAAGTCAGTGCTCGCAAGCCCACAAAAAAAAATTGAACAAAGTGCCAACGTTCCAATTCAAGAAACTTAAGTTTTTGTTTTTGTTTTTCCCTCATGCATTGGATAACTTTTTTTTATCGCTTGTGTGCATATTCATACTTGTTATATATTGTTCATGACTTTACATTCATTGAGGAGAATGGATCCCTTAGGTTTGGGGGTGTATTGTGCATCTAGGTTGCATTTTGTATTTAGTATGTTCATTTTGGTATATAGGATATTTTACCATGGCATAATAACTATTGAATTATTTCTTTGTCTATAAGAAGTACAATTTTTCTTTATGAGGTTCGATGATGAGATTAAAGTTTTTCGATATACCTAGAATTGGTAACAATGGATTGGGTGAAGTTAGCTTAGGCTAAGTTTATTGGAAATTGATTTCTAAAAATGAGATGTCCTATACTCTATTTTTTTTTGTTTTTCGAAATATAGTAAGTATCTTTTAATACCCTTAGGTATTTTTGGAAACAAACATTAGTTAAATTGCTACGACATTTTGTTTAAATAAGTATGCACTCCAATGCTTAAAGTTGCTGAGTAGGTCAATATCACTTTGTTTGCTCCATTGTGCTATTGATTAGAAAGGAGGATATAAGTAAGCGTGTGTGATATAATTTTATGGGCATTCCATTGAAGCAAAGGACTGAGTAGCTAAGGAGGCAGTTGTATGCTCTGTCCATCATTTTAGTTAAAGGTCTAACCTTCATGAGTGACTTTTGGTTTAAATTGTGACATGATGAAATACTAGGTAATTCGTTGTATGCTCTATCGTGATTGTCAAGTCAAAAACATTTTTGTGACATAATTAAATCCCCTAATATGGTTTCCATTAAAAAAAGAAAGAAAAGAAAAAAGAAGAATAAATATACGAAATATATTTTGATATAGGATTAAAGCAAGTGACTTATGTTTAGGTAACAAATGAACTAAGTGAATAAAAAGATATTTTGCTATAGGACGAAAGAAAGAATGCATGGGTACTTAGGAAATTTTTATTTTAGGGAGAAATTTTTGTACTATCTTTGCTGAACAAACCTTTAACATTCGAATTAGTTTTAGGAAAAGAGAAGATTGCTAAGAACAGAGGTATAAATTGTTTTTCGAATAGTTAGGCAATACAAGAAGGTTTTTTTTTTTTTTTTGCCAAGGAAAAATGGGTGCATTCAAGCATTTAGGTGTATTTTGCTTGAGGAAATTAATAACTCAGGTTTGGGGGTGTGATAGCTCTTGAAAAGAGTTATATTTCATGCTTTTAGACCTAGCTAATTGCTTGTACTTAAGTACATTTCGTTGTATTTTAGGACATTTTAGTTAGCATTTTTTTAATATTGCATTAGGACTTGGACTGTGTTGGAATTAGGTGCTTTTAATCACTTCTAGTAGAGCTTTTGTGTGCCAGGAGCAAGTTTTCGAACGCCGAAATAAAGGAGTGAAGTTTTGTTAGGACAAAGTGCTGACAGTTTGCCAGGATGGATGCCGTGGCAATGCCGAGAAGACCAAGTCAACATTTTTCGTGCAACAGTCCGAGTTCAAATTCAAACTTGTACCAGATAAACCTTCTAAAAGAGGAGAAGATAATCACGAGTTGTTAGCCGATCCTAGCCTAATCTATCTATAAAAGCCGATGAAGGGGACCTCAAAAAATAGTGAACAAAGTGGGAGAGATCCTTAGGCGTGAATAAGGGTTCGGTTGTGCAAAGGAAAGGAAGTCAAAGGTAGTCATTCTTAGCCATCACAGGACATTGTGCTGCCGAAGTGGGGACTGGGCAAGCGAAAGCTATTTCCTGAAGTTCTTCCGTTATTTCCATTAGTGTTCCTTCGAAAGATTGAATTAAAGTAGCTGAATACAATGTCGGATAATATGTTGGTTTGGAATTTTATTTCCTAGCCCATGAGCTAAATCCCATAGGGTTAAGATTACTTTCGATGAAACCTTAAACTGTTTTTATAGATGCAACATATATCTAATTTATTTTCTTGTTTCATTTGATTCTTCTTATTTCTTAATTAAAATGCAAACGATCTCTAGGCATAGAAGATTGTTCGCATGCTTATAAACCGATTCTAACTCCAAAAGGGTTGGATTGGTTGGATTAAAATTAAATGAAATGAACAAGTATTCAATAGACACTTGTAGTCAGCTCTAGATATAGAGTCATGATCTTACAGAAGGAACCCATGCAAGATATCTAAAAAGCCTATAGACACGAGCAAGGTAACTTGAGGTTTTGCTCTCGCAGGAGGTCGGGCATTTTAGAACCATTATTGATAGTAATGGTTGATTCTGGGTAACGCTGACCTTCCAAATCAACATCACTTTATCCATATTCTTTGTTGTAGTATTTTTGCCACATCATATTTAGTTGTTTATTTCTTTGTTTACATTCTATTCAGATAATCACTTTCGTTATTACCATTACATTTTTGCTCTTACTTTCTCCATGGCATTTCCAATTATTCATCAATTCCCTGTATCGCATACATCATCATTCCTTTGAATTATCACCGCATACTTACCTTAGCTTACCATAGCATCTATTTTGTTAGTCTTGCCATAACATTATCCATACTACAATAACTTGACCACTTTTGTGCCTCGTGGGAATGATACTCACTTATTACTTTATTACTTGATTCGACGTGTATACTTACAGAAATAGCATATCATGTTCAGACGCGACACTGAACTTAAATCTATTTTATTCAGTTAATCAGATGAATTGCATCAAATGATGATTTTGAACCAACCAATATGATTTTTGGTAAATTTTGTTGCTGTGACATTTTCAAATTAAAACATTTATTTCAAATGCTCAAAATTGGACCTGTCAAAGTTTTTTGATTTCTGGAATTATCTTAGAGTTTATCAAGAAAATCAACACGCTAGTTTTAAATAAAAGAGAAAATTTTTTTAAATAAAATAGTTCAACATTTTCTATGCCATCATCATGGCCAATGTGATCTTCGAGATTTGATCATAACGTCTAGGCCATGTTTAGAGGGTTACAGTTCAAGCATTAAGGTTAGGACAACGAATGGAGGAATGGATAGAATGCAACGGAAAAAGTAAATAAGAAATATCATGGCTAGGCTATTGGACTGATTAGAGGCTATACTCCTAAAATGAGTTAGACCATAGCTGAAAGATGTATGGCATCATAAGATGATTTGACGATAAAAATGAGTATGACCAAAGCTAAAAGAATATATGGCATCATATGAAAGCATGCCATAACAGTAAATGGCATTAAGACCATGGCTGAAAGATGCTATGACATCCTTTGGTAGCCCACCAGGACAGTAAACATGGGGTACATTATGTAAGACCATAGTTGGAAGATGATATGACATTAAAGATAGTCTGTTAGGATAGTAAACACGAGATAGTCCTCCAAGACAATAAACATGGGATAATCCATCAGAATAGTAAACATGGGGTACATTGTGTAAGACCATAACTAGAAGACGCTATGGCACCATAGATAGTCTGCTCGGACAGTAAAAATGATGTAGTATGGCGAAAATGCCAAATGAGGTAGACACCAAGTTGTAAAGACATTGGGATCATGATTGGAAGGTCTGCGGTTCACAAAGGATGTTTAGGTGAGAGTAGCATCTGTGATGTCACTATAGCGATAAGTCATAATGAGAAGTGAGTTGGTGTGTGCAGAGATACTGACCACCAAGACAATGAGAAATGCCAAGGTTATGCATCATCTCGAATAGGGTAAAAGTAAAGAGAGGCTCATTCGATAAAGCAGAAAGGGTACTCATAGTATACACATATATTAGTCTGCCAAGTAAGCTGCGGATCCCATGCAAGGTTAATAGACATGGTTAAGTCTGTCTAAGTACGCAATCATTAAGATAATGGAAGAAGATTAGCCAAATGGTTTAATAGGTTGAACCGGATCTGATTGAGAAGAAGTGTATCCCCAAGGCTAGTTTGCCAGCAAAGTCCACCAAAGGATAGTGGAAGGCAGAGGACGAATTTAGCCAAGGAGAATGGTAAGGATTTTATTGAGCTCCCAAGTTAGGAACTACATATTTTAAGGGGCCTTCTTTGTGAAGATTTTGATAGAGCAAGGGTCTTGACGTTGCTAGTTAGCTCTAGTACTCCAAAGCAGTAAGAACGTTGAACTCTAAGAAAGAACACAGAGGTAGTAAACACTTGGGTAGTCACCAAAGCGTCACCCACCAGAAGTACTGAACACAGTTACCAGGGAGTTAAATTCTGAGTTAAACGCCTTATATTTTTCTTAAATTCTATATGGGGATCTCACTAAGTTCGCTTGAACTTATAAGTTTTTGCTCATATGTAGGTTAGTTAAAGATTCAAAAGATGAGAAAGACCAAGCCAGGCTTTGAGGGGAGCAAGGCGAAACACGAAACTGTACATATTTACAAAGGGGCACCCATAAAGGCTCCGCCTCAAGGAAGTGTTATTTTATGTTATGAAGCCTTTTTCAAAGTTAGAAATTTGTAGATAGCTGATGGACCAAATTCTTCAAGTTTTTAATTCGAGTATAATATACATTGTATAAATGTTTGTAATTAAACCAGAATAGAATTTGGTTAAGTCAAGCGGGTTAATGTAGCACCTAATACCTAGGCCGAGCGAGCGGGTCGAGTAGAGGGTGTTACAAATTTAGTGGTATCAGAACTTCAGTTCAGCTGATCCTCTAGATGAAGGGTGTTGTGGGATAGCCTTTGTACACATGCTACATTAGATCTGGCTTAGTCTCTCATGGGTGGATAAGAACTAGTAAGTGTACTGATGATAAGTTTAGGATGGGTAGATTATAGTCAGACTGAAGGAGAACATGGAGCAAAGGAAATAAAGATGAGAATTTTCATTAATATGGGGAAATCAGTACAAATACAAAAGATAATCAAGCATTATCCCCCGTAGGTGGATTAGTCATTTCTTCTATGTTTTCCTCCCCCCTCCTCTATTGGAACTAGAGTAGTGAGCTCAAGATTGGGAGGGAAGAAGAAACCATCAGAATCTTTCCATTTCTTTTGAAACTCTTCCCACTTCACTCTGGAAGGGTTCATCTCATTAAAGCTTGGATTTTCGTTAATGTATTGGTGCAGATAGTTGATGTCCAGTTGGCTTATATCAAAGAGGCCCATGGCAACCTGGGCAGGAAGGATGTATTTAGACCTCAGCTTGGGAAGATAATTCACGATCCCCGCCACAGTCTCTACTTTGTATTACTCTAGGGATTCACTATTTTCCTTATTGATACTCTCTAAGTCTGCCAAGTGGTGTTCCTCTTCTACCTTGATCTGGTCCTCTAATTGGTGGACCTTACTCTCAAACTCCATTTTTAGGGAGTTGTACTTAAATTCCCAACTGGAAACAAACTCAGCGAACTCCTGAGCTTAACAGGCTACGGTGTCATGTGCTTAACGAAGTTGAACTAGTTCTTGACTTTGAGAGGCTAGGGTCACCTCTAATTGAGCTTGTTTTGTTTCACTCTCGTGACATCGGTCATGAATGGCCCAAGCAAGCAAACTAGATTCCTCCTCCACATTTTGGTAGGTGTAACACCCCAAACCCGGTTAAAATGCTACAACCGAATCTGGCATGCCATGGGAAGAAAACATTTGAAAACTGTTTTGTTGGCTTGTTTTAAGAGAAAGTTATTGTATTTTGCAATGTGTAATACATGTTGATACTTGGCTTTAGAAAAACTGGATTGCCTTATGGTTTCTTTCGTATCTATTACTTAGTCATGGTATATAACAAAAACAAGTATTTATTAGGGTTTGAAAACATCCGTTTCGTAAATTTATCAATGTATTGAGTAAGAACTTTAGAATCTACTAAATAATAAAAGAAAACCCAAAATAAAACTTCAGCGGCCTTATTACATAACTGAAAAAACCAAAATTTAATAAAATAACTAAGTCCGAATTGAAAACTCTGTAATAAACCAAATGCTGTGCATGGCCACCTTGAGTCCACTCCGGCTCCATATCCACGATCTAAGCCTGATCTGCAAAATATAACAGAAGGGGTGAGTCGCCTAGACTCAGTGTATAAATCCCCATCCCAAGAGAAAATACGCTCTTACACAAATTCATACAATAATATGCAAGTCATGCAACCCATCCAACCTAAGTATCCATCCATGTCTCCCAAATCTACCCCTTGTGGTACCAAACCGCTGGTGGTGCCAAACCACTGGTAACCGAAGTTACAATAATAACATATGTGGTACCAAACCACTGGTGGTGCCAAACCACTGAGACTTAGTCACAATTTTTATAATATGTGGGGCCAACCCACTGTGTGATACCAAATCACTGGTGACAGTCTGATAGATCATACTCCCCCTCCTCTCATCACCCATAACATATATTCATGCAATCAACATCCGTATGACCATGCTTAACATACAAGTATCATGTATACAAATTATCATGCTTTCATAACTCACAATCAACGCGAGAAAACATAATAACTTACCTGGCATCCTTGCTTTTACCCACAAGCGTATTTAAGTAACCTTTGCCGTCATTCCGGCTTTTAATAACATATAACATTAACATATCAAGTATAGAAAGTGTGTAAGAGTTACACACCTGGTTCTCGTACTACCGCTTTTACTGCTTCTACAGTACTTTGGCGTTGGGTTTACAGATCCAACCCCTCCTACCGCTTGACTGTTATTAGCGCCCACAATAACCCCTTTGGTCACTAAACCAATCAAATCGATAAGATCTAATAGATAATAATAGCGTTTAAAAGAAACCCTTACCTAACTATCGAATCCCGAAAGTCCTTACGAACTCGTCACCTTCCAACCTACATTCGGCCAACATCCATTTATTAAATTAATCCCTTAAACGCAATCAAATGAGTACCATAACACATTCGGCCAACCACAAATAAACAAGAAAGGCCATTCGGCCAAACCTACCATCAACCACCCACCTTCGGCTTTCCAAAATCGGCACTTCTAGCTATAGCAAGACAGGATTCGGCTTCTAGGGATATGTTGAAGAGGAGAAGAATGCTAGAGAGTTTCGGTTTTAACAAAAAGACAGAGGCACCAAGGTGAAGAGAAGTTCGGCTTGCTTAGAGTATAGGTGAGAAAAGAAAGAAAAATAATGAAGAAAAAGATGATAACTAGCTACTAAATTCGACAATACTCAAGCACACACACACAGTTGGAATTTCGGCCAACTCTCCCATCTCCTGATAGCCTTTATCTCATCTGATAACTCAACCATTATCCATCCCTTTAAGAGAGACCCACCAAGCTCCAACTCTTCCTTCCTAATTATCAACATTTTTATCATAAAAAATAAAAGAATTAAAGCTCCTATATTTTAGCCCTTGTGCCGTCCATCCCCCTCCCTCCTATGTGCCGAATTTGACCCATCCATTTGGGCCCCAAGCGGCCACACAAGGCCCAACTCCTCCCCCTTGTGACGCCACCTTCATGCCCCCTTCGAGTATTAGTAAATTTTGGGCCACAAGCCCAACTCACCACTAAACTTAATAATTTAAATTACATTACTACTAGCACTATTTTTAATCATTTTAACCCATATTTTAAGCCCAAGCCTAAACCCAATACACCTCAAAACCTCAAATTTCCAACTTAGCCATGCAACACACCAAATGCACAGACCCGCAAAATCAGGGTATTACAGTTCTACCCCCTTAAAAATAAATTTCGACCTCGAAATTTACCTGGTCAGAAGAGTTGAGGGTATTGCTGTCGCATGATATCCTCCGACTCCCATGTTGCTTCCTCCGATCCATGGTTTCGCCATAATACCTTCACCAAAAGGACTGATTTCCTACGCAAAACCTTAACATCCCGATCTAGAATCTGCATTGGTTCCTCCTCAAAAGATAAGTCTGGATTCACCTCTATCTCCTCCACTGGCACAACATGTGATGGATTCAAGCGATAGCGTCTAAGCATGGAAACATGAAACACATCGTGGATTTGACTCAACTCTGGTGGCAACTCAAGCTGGTACGCCACTGGTCCTACTCGCTTCAACACCCGATAGGGCCCAATAAATCTAGGGCTCAACTTGCCTTTCCTACCAAACCTCAGAACCTTTTTCCACGGCGACACCTTCAAGAAAACCTTGTCACCTTCAGCAAACTCTATATCCTTCCGTTTAAGATCGGCATAAGACTTTTGTCTGTTCGAGGCTTCTTTCAAACGAGCTCGAATCACCTTCACCTTATCTTCTGTTTCAGCCACCAACTCTGGACCCAACAACTGCCGCTCTCCCAACTCCGGCCAACACGTAGGGGTACGACACTTCCAACCATATAAAACTTCATATGGAGCCATCTTAATACTCACTTGATAACTATTGTTATACGCGAATTCCGCCAACGGTAAAAATTCTTCCCAATTGCCCTTGAAATCCAAGACACAACCCCTTAGCATATCCTCCAGGACTTGAATTACCCTCTCCGACTGTCCATCTGACTGGGGATGGAACGCCGTACTAAAATCCAACCTTGTACCCAATGCCTGATGCAAAGCCTTCCAGAACCTTGACGTAAATCTAGGGTCTCTGTCCGAAATAATCGACACTGGCACCCCATGCAACCTCACATTCTCCGCTATATATAATCTTGCCAACTTCTGAAGAGAATAATCCATACGTACAGGCATGAAATGAGCAGACTTGGTTAAACGGTCCACAATCACCCAAACTGAATCCTTTTTAGTGGGTGTAAGGGGTAGCCCACTCACAAAATCCATTGTAATCCTTTCCCACTTCCATTGTGGAATCTTAATCGGTTGCAACAATTCCAAGGGTAGCTGATGTTCAGCCTTGACTTGCTGACATGTCAGACACTTACTCACAAATTCTGTTACCTCTCGCTTAAGACCCGGCCACCAAAACTGTTCCTGCAAATCCCGGTACATCTTACTACCTCCTGGATGCATAGCATATGGACTGCTATGTGCCTCCTGCAAAATATTCTGCCTTAACTCCACATCCTTAGGCATACATATTTTTCCCTAAAAACATAACACTCCATCGCTACTCAGACTATACCCCTCCAATCCACCATTCTGTACTTGCAAACAATGAGCACTTAAAACTTCATCTACCAGCTATTTTTCCTTAACCTCGTCAATCCATGTTGGCTTCACTTGCAATTCCGCTAACAGGCTTCCATCCTCATACAGACTAAGGTGAGCAAACATGGCTCTTAAATCTGCCACTACCTTACGGCTCAAGGCATCCGCTACCACGTTAGCCTTTCCCGGGTGGTACTCAATCGAGCAGTCATAGTCCTTTAACAACTCAATCCACCTTCTTTGCCTCAAATTTAACTCCTTCTGGGTAAGGAGGTACTTCAAACTCTTGTGATCTGTATACACCACCGACTTCTCTCCATACAAATAATGTCTCCAAATTTTCAGCGCGAAAACTACTGCAGCCAATTCCAGATCATGCGTCGGGTAGTTCACTTCGTGAGGTCTTAACTGTCGGGAAGCATACGCTACTACCTTCCCCTCCTGCATCAGCACACATCCCAATCATGTATGGGACGCATCACAATAAACCGTAAATTCTTTTCTGGCTTCCGGTTGGATCAATACCGGCGCTTCCGTCAAAATCCTCTTTAGCTTCTCAAAATTTTCCTGTTGCTTGTCTGACCACACAAACGGAACCCCTTTCCTCAGCAACTTGGTCAATGGTGCTGCAATCAGAGAAACCCTTTCCAAAAATCTCCGATAATATCCTGCTAGCCCCAGAAAACTCCGAATCTCCGCCACAGACTTCGGTGGCTTCCAGTTTAGAACTATCTCAATCTTCCGAGGGTCCACTCTAATCCCCTCAGCTGACACCACATGCCCCAAGAAAGTAACCTCCTTCAGCCAGAACTCGCACTTACTAAACTTGGCGTATAAACGCTTTTCCTTAAGAATCTGCAACACCACTCGCAGATGTGCGTCATGCTCCTCCTCCGATTTCGAGTACACCAGAATATCGTCGATAAATACTACGAGGAACCAATCCAAGTACGGCTGAAACACCCGATTCATTATATCCATAAACGTTGCCGGTGCGTTCGTCAACCCGAACGACATAACCAAGAATTCATAGTGCCCGTATCGAGTACGAAACGCCGTCTTATGGATATCTGCCTCCTTTACCTTAAGTTGGTGATACCCCGACCTTAAATCTATCTTGGAGAAGACCGATGCTCCCTTCAGCTGGTCGAACAAGTCATCTATCCTAGGCAACGGATACTTGTTCTTAATCGTCAATTTATTCAACTGACGGTAGTCTATACACATTCGTATCGACCCGTCCTTTTTCTTAACAAAGAGTACCGGTGCTCCGCATGGAGACACACTTGGCCGGATAAAACCCCGATCCAGCAACTCCTGGATCTGTGCTTTCAACTCCACCAATTCCTTTGGTGCCATCCTATACGGAGCAATAGACACTGGTGCTGTTCTCGGTAAAAGATCTATACCGAACTCCACTTCGCGATCCGGGGGCAAACCCCGAAGCTCTTCTAGAAAAACATCAATAAATTCATTTACTGTTCGAACATCTCCTATAGCCAGCTCCTTACCTTCCAAAGCACAAACACAAGCCACAAACGCCTCACATCCTTTTTTTACCATCTTCTCCGCTTTCAGCACAGACACCACATTAGATAGGTAATTCCTTCTCTCACCTATCATCACCACCTCTACCCCCTCAACCGATTTCAGCACCATGCGCTTAGCTCCACAGTCTAGTTCTGCCTGGTACTTAACCAACCAATCCATTCCTAAGATTAAATCGAACTCCCCAAAGGGTAGTTCCATCAAATCCGCTTGAAACACTACCCATTGAAGTTCTAGGGGTACATCCTTATACAATTTGTCTACTACCACAGAGTGTCCTAGAGGGCTAACTATCGTCATCCTCTTAGCAGAAATCTCAAGGGCTAAGTTCAAAGTTTCCACTATACTACTAGCAACATATGAGTGTGTTGATCCAACATCAATTAATGCAGTATAAGGCAACCTAGAAATTAAAAACGTACCGGTTATAACGTCCGGTGCGTCACCCTCCTCTCGACGTTTGGCTGCATAGACCAACTGAGGCTGTCTAGCATCAGTACCTCCAGCACCTCGGCCAGGTGCTCCGCGGCCTCGCCCGTTACCATTACCATCCCTAGCTTCACCTCGACCCCTCTGTGGCTGCTGACCATCCCTCCTGAATTGACCACGTCCTTAACCCTCAGCTTGAGTCCTAGCTAACTTCCATGGACAATCCTTTACCCGGTGCTCTATTGACCCACACTCAAAGCACCCTCTATTACCAGCCCAACACTCTCCCGAATGAGACTTCCCACATCGAGCACACTGGGGTGGCCACTGAGCAGCAGCAGGCTTTGCAGCTCGATCCGGTCCGCCAAATCTAGCCCTTTTCTGAGAACTTCTAGCCGACCCAGATGGCCCAATACTCCTTTTATCCTTGCCTCTATCCTGATTCCATTTCTCGATTCGCTTCACCTCCTCAGCTACCTTAGCCTTTTCCACGAGAACGAAAAATTCCCTTTCACACTGAGGTGCAATTAACACCCGCAGCTCATCTCTTAACCCGTCCTCGAACCTAACACAGTGCTCATGTTTCGTAGCCACCATACCCCGAGCATACCTACTCAACCTCAAGAATTCAGCTTCGTACTTGGGTACTGACTTATTCCCTTGAACCAAGTTCAATAACGCCCTACGTTGTGCATCAGTATAACCAGCTCCCACATACTTCCTCTAATAGGTCACCCTAAAGTAATCCCAGGTGATATCATCGGCCACTGCACCATCCCTAACCGTGAGCCACCACTGATACGACTCATCCCGGAGGAGAGACACTATCCCCTTTAACTTCTCCACAGCCGAGAAGTTCAAATCATCCATTATACGTTCGGCCGCCTCTAACCAGTACTCAGCTGCGTTGGGAGCCACTCCAGAAACTCCCCTAAACACTTCTGCTCCATTATCCCGGAGTCGCTCAGCCACGGATTTTCGGGCTCCTACATCCGCGCCTGCCCCGGCAACTCGTTCCAAAACTCGCAGTACGGGCTGAGATACTGCATTGTTACCACCAGTCTGATCCTGAAACTCAGCTTCTGCCGCCGGCAGATCCGGCATCACATTTCCGGACCCATGGCCAGACCCTGCTGGCTCTGATAAGGTCATCCTACCCTTACCACGGCCACGCGACGGACGTCCACGACCTCGTGTACTCATGCTTCTCGTTCGCGTTTATCTGGTTAAGAATTTTATGGATTATTAATTCTGTTCACTATTTATCCATGAGTAATTTTATGGAAGATAGTTTTATAAGTGATTCTTTCGAACTCGAATCTATCTAAAGTTTTAGTTTCAGGCTTATCTCCTAATCCTAAGTACACTCATCACACAGACAGCATCCACAAACCACATTCAACGTGTAGGGGTATTTTTGTCATTTCACTACCCGGGGGTATTTTCATAATTTTAACCTACAGGGGTATTTTTGTAAATTTTCAAAATAAAGTTTCGGGTGATTTTTCAAAATAAGGGTATTTTGGTAATTTGGTGAAATAGGGGTAATTTGGTAATTTTATAACTCGGGGGTATTTCGGTAATTTTGTAAGTCAGGGGTAATTTAGTAATTGTACAAACCAGGGTACTTTGGTCATTTTTCAAATTCAGGGTAGTTTTTACAAATTAAGGGGTAATTCGGTAATTTTCAAAACTAGAGATTTTACAAACAGTGTGGCTGGTCCCTTTCGGGTTTTAATTATAGGGTTTAGCCTGTGAACAAGTCTTCATGGTTAGGGTGAACAGTTATTACGCACTAGGTAGGATTCGAGCGAAGAGGAGGTGAGTCACTAGGACTGCTTAAATACCAAGCTCTTTCTGTATCCAATCCTAGACATGCGCATAGCGGTTGCCACACCCTAACTCGGCGACTTTCTCATAGGTTTGTTTAATTAAACTTAAGTCTTATGTAATTTCAAAAGTTGTGTAAGCTATCCCTAAGGTCCATCTGTACTATCATGCTTAACTACGTCTATGTCTAAATCCCACAAAGCCCAACATATAAATATCACAGCAAAAGTTAGGGTACTTACCTGGATGGATCGGCGCCGGAGACTCAGGTGCCATGCTTTCCGAAAAATTTCATTTCACCTACTTTTAAAACATATTTTGGGCCCTAAGCCCACAACCGAGCTTTTGAACCGGGCTCTGATACCAAAATGTAACACCCCAAACCCGGTTAAAATGCTACAACCGAATCTGGCGTGCCACGGGAAGAAAACATTTGAAAACTGTTTTGTTGGCTTGTTTTAAGAGAAAGTTGTTGTATTTTGCAATGTGTAATACATGTTGATACTTGGCTTTAGAAAAACTGGATTGCCTTATGGTTTCTTTCGTATCTATTACTTAGTCATGGTATATAACAAAAACAAGTATTTATTAGGGTTTGAAAACATCCGTTTCGTAAATTTATCAATGTATTGAGTAAGAACTTTAGAATCTACTAAATAATAAAAGAAAACCCAAAATAAAACTTCAGCAGCCTTATTACATAACTGAAAAACCAAAATTTAATAAAATAACTAAGTCCGAATTGAAAACTCTGTAATAAACCAAATGCTGTGCATGGCCACCTTGAGTCCACTCCGGCTCCATATCCACGATCTAAGCCTAATCTGCAAAATATAACGGAAGGGGTGAGTCGCCTAGACTCAGTGTATAAATCCCCATCCCAAGAGAAAATACGCTCTTACACAAATTCATACAATAATATGCAAGTCATGCAACCCATCCAACCTAAGTATCCATCCATGTCTCCCAAATCTACCCCTTGTGGTACCAAACCGCTGGTGGTGCCAAACCACTGGTAACCGAAGTTACAATAACAACATATGTGGTACCAAACCACTGGTAACCGAAGTTACAACAATAACATATGTGGTACCAAACCACTGGTGGTGCCAAACCACTGAGACTTAGTCACAATTTTTATAATATGCGGGGCCAACCCACTGTGTGATACCAAATCACTGGTGACAGTCCGATAGATCATACTCCCCCTCCTCTCATCACCCATAACATATATTCATGCAATCAACATCCGTATGACCATGCTTAACATACAAGTATCATGTATACAAATTATCATGCTTTCGTAACTCACAATCAACGCGAGAAAACATAATAACTTACCCGGCATCCTCGCTTTTACCCACAAGCGTATTTAAGTAACCTTTGCCTTCATTCCGGCTTTTAATAACACATAACATTAACATATCAAGTATAGAAAGTGTGTAAGAGTTACACACCTGGTTCTCGTACTACCACTTTTACTGCTTCTACACTACTTTGGCGTTGGGTTTACAGATCCAACCCCTCCTACTGCTTGACTGTTATTAGCGCCCACAATAACCCCTTTGGTCACTAAACCAATCAAATCGATAAGATCTAATAGATAATAATAGCATTTAAAAGAAACCCTTACCTAACTATCGAATCCCGAAAGTCCTTACGAACTCGTCACCTTCCAACCTACATTCGGCCAACATCCATTTATTAAATTAATCCCTTAAACACAATCAGATGAGTACCATAACACATTTGGCCAACCACAAATAAACAATAAAGGCCATTCGGCCAAACCTACCATCAACCACCCAACTTCGGCTTTCCAAAATCGGCACTTCTAGCTATAGCAAGACAGGATTCGGCTTTTAGGGATATGCTGAAGAGGAGAAGAATGCTAGGGAGTTTCGGTTTTAACAAAAAGGCAAAGGCACCAAGGTGAAGAGAATTTTGGCTTGCTCAGAGTATAGGTGAGAAAAGAAAGAAAAATAATGAAGAAAAATATGATAACTAGCTACTAAATTCGACAATACTCAAGCACACACACAGAGTTGGAATTTCGGCCAACTCTCCCATCTCCTGATAGCCTTTATCTCATCTGATAACTCAACCATTATCCATCCCTTTAAGAGAGACCCACCAAGCTCCAACTCTTCCCTCCTAATTATCAGCATTTTTATCATAAAAAATAAAAGAATTAAAGCTCCTATATTTTAGCCCTTGTGCCGTCCATCCCCCTCCCTCTTATGTGCCGAATTTGACCCATCCATTTGGGCCCCAAGCGGCCACACAAGGCCCAAATCCTCCCCCCTTGTGACGCCACCTTCATGCCCACTTCGGGTATTAGTAAATTTTGGGCCACAAGCCCAACTCACCACTAAACTTAATAATTTAAATTACATTACTACTAGCACTATTTTTAATCATTTTAACCCAGATTTTAAGCCCAAGCCTGAACCCAATACACCTCAAAACCTCAAATTGCCAACTTAGCCATGGAACACACCAAATGCACAGACCCACAAAATCAGGGTATTACAGTAGGAGTCCAACAACTCCAAGAGAGTTGATTTGTGAGCTTTAGAGGAAAAGGGGTCAGTCTATTATTTTATCTCTTAGGATAGGTCCCTTTCTCAGTGTTGGCTAATTTCGATTAGGGAGAAGGGAGGTTGACCCACAAAAAAATGACCCCACCATGGAAGCAAACTTGACGTCCCACTAGAAGAAGTGAGATGTTGCCGTGACCTAGTATGTAGAGATGGCAGTGCAAAAGGGGCAGTTCAGGGAACAGACTTATCCGGTAGACTCTATGCGAGAGGAGTGACATCTATGTGAGTGAAGGACTCAGTTTAGGTCCCGGGTGAGACGAAAGGATAGGTAGAGTAAGCTCCCCCTCAGAATTGATTGGTCTCTTGCATCATTTATCTATCGTAATTCGGTGTAGCAGATTAAACTAGTTCTCACACTTAAGGAGCCTAAATACAAACTTTTCCGTTATATTTTAGTTAAGTTTTGTTAGCTTTACTTACATTCAATAAAATGTGCAACTTGAGTCTTTTATTGACCTTAAGGGCTAAATGAGGCCTAAAAGAGAGCCAACGTACCTTGTGAGTGTGCAGAAGATCATTAGAAGGCATTTTAGACTGATACTGGATGCTATGTCTCAACACTGGAGGCCCGATGTCGCAACATAGAGAGCAAAATGGAGAAAGTACAAAACTGCCTTCGATGTCGCGACACAGACTGAGGGTGTCGCGACATACCTTTAAATACGTCTCAAGGAGGAGTATACTGCCACCTCTATCGCGACATAGGTCCTAGTGTGCCACAACATCGACTCTAGGATGGAAATTAAACGCGAAGTAGGGGCATTTTGGTCCGCAAAATTGAACTTAAAGCTCAGGAACATCAATTGACCTAGGGTTAAGGACAATGGCCACCTGAAGGCTATAAATAGGTTCCTTTGGCACATGTTGTGGACACCATTCCATTAACTTAGATTTTCTCTTTAGATTTAGTTTTTTTTTAATTGTTTTCTTATGCTTTTTAGAGTTTAGTTTATTTTTTCTTTGTTTCTTTCAAGAGATCTGATTTGTGAAGGAGATCAACTTATTTGGATTCATGCTTATTTTTAATATCAATCAAACTTTTCTTAAACTCTCCACTTCAGTTCATCCACTATGATTAATTCTTCCATCTATTCCATGTTGTTTATGAAAGACATGAGGAACTAATCCCTATATGGGGATTAGCAAGTGAAGGTATGATCTATTAATTATTTTATAGGGTTACTCAATGGATCAATTGTTTGGGAAAGAAAAAACGTGAAACAAACCCTGAGCCTGACAACCTCGGGAAGTCATCAAGGTGGAAATTAACCCAAAATTGGTATTGCCCATTTGTGAACACCTTCACCCCAAGCCAGTCTAGGTTGTGAAGTCAGAAGATAAATAGTTCTTGCTGACTCATTATGTTAGTGGAAGATCGGAAGATCCTACTAGGGTAGCAACTAGTTGATTAACGAGGAACCCGAAGCAACAATAGATGGAGATTACTGAAGCAAGCTAATCACCCATAATCAAGATTTGTTTTACTCTACTATTTTATCTCTTGAATTTTATTTATTTTATGTTATGTTATTTTATTACTCTAAAAACTTTAAAAACCTTTCTTTTATGTTCTCGTACTATAATTTATTTAAAGTACTAATTAGATCTTTTAGTGTTTAGGTAAAAATTGATCTAGCGTTCTGTAACAACCTATTTTTGGTCAAATCAGAACAATGGTTTTGGGACTGCAAATTTGAAGTAGAAATAATTATTTTATTATTATTTTAATTTCTATAACATGATAACATCATTGTGTGAAAGTTTCGTTTAGAAATTTTATCATTTGAATGTTTAATTTGATAAGAAGGACTAAATCGCATAAAGTGTAAAACTTGTGTTCTAATAGCTAAAACTATCCACTAGCTATAGAACCTTAAAGTAAGAGTTCTTAAGTGGTAATTAGACCATTTTAATTGTGGGTGGAAATTTATGGGCTTAAAATGGATGTTTAATATGATTATATAGTAAGGTTATTTTTGTAATTTAGTAATTAAGGTAAATTAAATAAAAGAAACAAAGATATCATCTTTTTAATTCTTCATACTTCAAACAAAATTAGGGCAAAGAACACCATTTTTGTCTTCTTCATTCAGCCAAGCTTTAATAGCTAATTAAGGTATAATTTTTGTCATGTTTTTAATGATTTCTATGTTTTTAAGATTGTTGCAACTAGGTCTAGCTAGCCCAGGGACTATTTTGCAAAACTGTTAAAGATTTTAGATGTTGCCATTGATGAATACATGAGTATTTTGATGTTTAATGATAGATTATGAATGTTTGATGATAGTTATACAAGTTTTGTTAAGTGATTTTTAGTGAAAATGCAAATTAGGGATTAATTTATGAAAAGTGTAAAATTCATGGTTAAAATGTGAAATAAATGAAAAATATGGGCTGCTTTGGTAATAAGAGAATGTAACGCCCCGGTTTTTCTGTAATTTTGGCTTTTGTAAAATTTTCACACAATGTCTATCTGCTTCAGTGGTTATGTGTTCTGGGTGTGTGTGTGAGGTCCCAAGTTCAAGGCTCAACTTGGGCAAATTTTGGTATTTTTATGAATAAAGCCCAAACTCTGGTTAGTAGGCTTATAAGCTAGAGTGTGTAAGAAATTAACAGAATGGGCCTGCTGGTTTGGTGGTTAAGTGGAGTGTTGCTTATGTTTGAGGTCCTGAGTTCAAATCCCTATGCGGACAAGGGATTTATTTTGCCGCTTGTGCCGTGTGAAGAGTTTGTGATGGACTAAAATTCTGATAATGGAGAGGTGGATAGAGATAATTAAGGAGACTGGGATAGGGGAGTTATCAGAATTTTTTCCAATCTGATTACTCTTCTCTTTTTCGGTTTCTCACTTTTGTTTCCTCAAAATCCTTGCTGCTGTTTTTTTTCACCTTTCCCTTCCACCTCAATTTCATTTTATTTCCCCTTTCCCACCGACACCACACATCCCTACGGCTAGTGTGTATTCGGTTAGTCAAGAGATACGTTCTGTTTCGTTTTGGTGTAGTAAGGGAGTATTAAAGGTTTGATTTCTGATTAGGGGACAATCAATAAGCAGTGGACTACTTTTCGAGGTTTTAGCAGTGGGAAATCATCTTTGCTCGTTAAAGTTAAGGTTGTTGGTAAGTTTCGAAAAATTTCCTATTCATAAAAACTTGGATTAAGTGAATGAAATTGGGCTTTCAATTGTCGAATATAGGTTTTGGAGTGCTCGAGAGTGGTTACGCGTCCAAATCGAACCATGTGTGTACCCGAAAACATAGAAAATAAGGTTTCAGTGAAAGTCGAAAACCTCCCTGTTGACGCCACACGGGCGTGTGGTCGCCCGTGTGCAAGACTGTTAGTCACCACACAGCCGTGTGATCAACGATCCAAGCTGTGCGCGAGCGACACGGCCGTGTGACGACTGGGCAAGGCCGTGCGTATGGGCCCACACGGGAGAACCACACGGGCATGTGGGATTCTGGGCCAAGCCAATTTGGGCCGTGTGGGCCACACAGGTGTGTGGGTCTACACGGGCAGGCCACATGGGCGTGTGAACCCATTTTTTTGTAATGTTCTGTAAGGTTGCACGGGTCGCCTTAGTCGACTGTAGACCTAATGTAGGGTCGGTAAGCTTTACCTAGACCCCTAATTATGCGACTTGAATTTCTGATTTCTGTATTAAGCATGAAATCTGATATCAGAATGTATGAACTGTGTTTGCATAATAGCATGACATTTTATGTATGTTGCATTGCATCGGGGTGGGTTGACGATTCGGAGGAAGTATCTGAAAGGCTCTCAAGCCTGTTATCTGGCAGCTCAGCTACGACTTTCTAATTATGTGTCGCTTTCGGTACAGCCTGGTGTATAGGGATGGGTGGGTTGATTTTATCCCCACATGGTGTGTAGGGTTGGACGGAGTTGGTGTGTAGAGGCTGGTGGGTAGGATTCTGCTATTTTGTTCCGATTTGCATGTTATTCTGAAATGGGCTAAGGCCCTAGAATATATCTGATTCTGTATCTGAGTGGGCTAAGGCCCACACCGTTTCTATAAAGGACTTAGACCCAAACTGTGAATATATGTCTATTATCTGATATTACTGTGTGTATGTTTTCTGTGGGGATTACACACTAAGTTTGCGAAAACTCACCATTTTCTGTTTAAACTGTTCAGGTAATCCCCAGCAGTAGACGGATCGCTGCAGTGGAGGACTCGGCGGTGACCACGGTTCTGGATATTTATTTATGGTTTTATTATTAATTATGATTTGATTATATCAGGGTAAACTTTATGTATTATGGCCATTACGAATTTTTGTTTAATTTGGTATTTGTGATATTTACGGTCAAAATAAACAAATGTTTTATCAAAAACACACAAATTCGCAAATTACTTTTAAAAAGCTTCCGCAACGTATAATGTTTTGAAAATGGTCAATGAATGAATAAACAACACATTTTTTACGGTAACCTAAAATATCAAAAAGGGCATTATTGTAATTACGTTTTCTAAAGCACTATCATGTGACATCGCCAGATTCGGCCATAACGTCTAGGCTGGCAGTGAAATTTGGCTAGCATGGGTACCTAATTGCATGAATTTGTGATTTTATGGAATAAGGACTAAATTGTAAAAATGTGAAACATTAGGGGAAAATGTGTAAAAGTGCTTTAATATGTGATATGGACTAAATTGAATAGAAAGATAATTAAATAAGCTAATTTTGATTACATATAGATTAAGAAAAGTGAAATTCGACTCTAGATCGAGGGAAAAAAAGTTCTCGACTAATCGACTCGTGTCGTCATTTTTACGTCCGAGGTAAGTTCATATGTAATAAGCAATGTTATAATTATATTTTTAATGCTTTGATATTGCATAAACTGTGAATATGAGACTACAGACATCTTCGACAATTATTCGACGATGATTCAGCAAGTGTGAAATCCCAATTGAACCTTAGGAATAGATTTGGATACTAGTGACATGTCAATAGGGATTATTGTGATTATGTGATCCGGGTGCTGGTCATGTACGTCCTACCGGTGGTTGAGTATACCGGTATGTGTTGCGGTTACTTGACAGCTTGTGTGAGCAGCACCGTGTAGCTACGTCTTGCCCCACAGCTTGTGTGATTAGGCCCATTGATAGCTTCGAGAGTGAGCATATATGTGATATGAGATTGAGATAGCATTGGCTATGTATGTGGCACTTCGATGCAAGTTTCCCAAGTATCCAATAGTATTCTGAATGGTTCAACGGGTAAATGAAAGATGTGGTTGAAGTATGAGATTGATACGAGATGGTACAAGTATGTACAAGAACTATATAAGCTTGTGTTGAAGAAATTGAGAAGTTTGCATATAATCTCATGATTTAAAGATGTGAAAGGATTGTTAGATAATATGAGTTACAAATTGATATATTTGAATGGTTGAATTGTGTATTTATGATTTCATTGAGTTTATTTCAAATGAGCTTACTAAGCTATAAAGCTTACTTTGTTTATTTTTCCATGTTTTATAGTGATTTCAAAGCTAGCTCAGATTTAGGGATCGTCGGAGACTTCATCACACTATCCAATTATCAATTTCGTACTTTTGAACTTATGTTTTGAGAATATGGCATGTATAGGGACTTTGGTCATTTTGGTTCATGAATTGATGATGAATATAGCCATTTGAGTTGGCTTGTAAATGTTCTAAGTTTGGTTTTGTATATTGCCATATAAGTTGGCTTATTTTGGTATGATTGAATCATATATATATATATGTGTATATGGCTTGTGTGATGTTTTGAATGTTGGATATGTGATGCTTACGGATAATTAGTATTATAGATAGCAAATGGTTGAGCTATGAATATTGGTATGCTACTGAATCTAGGCATTAATGCACATTTGAGTTTGGTATGAATTTGTATGGCATTTTGTGGTATTTATGTTTTGTATTGGTTGATGTTGGAAATGGTATGAAATGTGCTTGAGTGAGGTTGATTTAATGCCTATGATATGCTATGTTTTGTTCCATTTGAGTTTGGTGTAGGTGTGCATAAGATTGGGTGGCAAAATGGCTTGGTAAATAGCCTATTTTTGTCCACACGGGCAAAGACACGGGCGTGTGTCTTAGCCGTGTGTGATAAACGGTCATATACACAGCCATGTGTCCCTTGGTGTTGATTTAGAAACCAAGTCAGTATGCTCCACACGGCCTCACACACGGGCGTGTGACTTGGCCGTGTGGTATAAGTTAGTATACCCTACAAGTTTGACACGGCCTAGCACACGGACGTGTATGGCCATTTGTAGGGCACACGGGCGTGTGTGTTGGTCGTGTGACCCAAGTCAAAGAGTTACACAGGGTCAGACACAGGCTAGGACACGGCCATGTGCTCCCATTTCAAATGTCCACGCGACCTGTGACACGGGCGTGTCTTTGGTCGTGTGAGACACACAACCGGGCCACACGGGCGTGTGTCCCCTATTATTGAGAAATTTTTTCTAAGTGTTCTAAGAATTTCCAAAGTTATTGGTTTAGTCCCGAACCACTCTTAATGCATGTTTAGGACCTCGTAGACTCGTATTAGGGACAAAATGATTGATTGTGAATGAATTGTATATGAATTGATGAATTGTATGTGAAATATATGTTTAAATGTGTTATAAGTCCGGTAATGCTCCATAACCCTATTCCAGCATTGAATACAGGTGAGGGGTGTTACACATTCACCTCTCTTGGGTACGATCCGTGGAATATTCACTTCATTGTAAAATTATATTACAACGCGGCCTGTATACTTGCAGACACCGCCTTGTCATTCTATATTTTACTGCAGTATTCACACTCTAGACGTCAGTACATTCAGAGGCGATCACTCATTTACGACAGACCCACCTACTACCACTCCTCTCTTCAATACTCCGGGAACCCCCTTTAGTTCCCAGCCTCTTAAAACTTCTACTACCCACATGCACCCTTCCGTCAACATCAATTATAATAGCTCTATTTCAGTGAAATCAGAACAGTGGTTTCGGGACCACAAATCCTAGCCGAAAATAAAAATTATTTTTATTTTATTATATGGACGTATTATGTTAGAAAAGTCATGTGAATTTTTTGATACGAATATTTTACCGATTATGTGTTTAATTACGAGAAGGACTAAATCGCATAAAATGCAAAAGTTGAATTCTAGTAGCTATAAGGATTAAATAGCTATGGAATTCAAAACTAGAGGTCCTTATATGATAATTAGACCATTAAAGAGAAGTATGTAGATATTTTGGTATGACTCATCCATGGAAAAATAAAAAAAAAAGGCTAAGGACTAAATTGGAAAGATGAAAAGTTATTAAATGACAATTTAATTAAATGAAAAAGAAAACAATTTCATATCATCTTCCCCAAATATTTCCATGGAAACCTTAGGGGAGAGGAAGAAGACTATCAAGCTTATTTGGGTAAGTAATCAAGCCCCGTTTTTAATAATTTTGATATTTTTAAAACTGGAATAGCTTAATCTGTCTATTTGGGGGGATCAATTTGTAGTGGTATCAAAGAATGGAAAATGGGTTATGGATGTATATGCTGAAAATTAGAAATTTATGGTAGAAAATGAAAGGTTGTTGATAGATAAACAACTTTTACAAAGTGATTTTTGATGAAAACATGATTTAGGGACTAAAATGTAAAGTTGTAAAATTGAAGAAAAAAGATAAATTTTTATGATTACATGTGCTGTAAATTTTGTCATGGGATTTTGGTTAGGCTTGGAATAGGGAGTAAATTACACAAATTTCATTTTCCGAGCCTAGGGACGAAATGAGAATTTATGGAAAAGTTAGGGGCAAAATGGTAATTTTGCCTAGGATGTAAATTGAGTCCAAATGTATATGAGATGTGTGAATTTGATGTTAAATTTACTCGTATAGATCCGGATAGACAAAATTCGGAGTTAGAACGAGGAAAAAAGGAAAATGTCAGATTAGTAAATGTTTGTACACGAACCTTTGTCGAGGTAAGTTCGAGTAACTAAATTGTGTTGATTTACATGCTTGCATTGATTGCGTTTATGTAAATTGTATAAATGTCATGAATATGTGAAATGATTACATATCCGATCAAGCCCGATAAATAAAAATGTTTAAATTAAATTATAATGCCCGATAGATAATAAAGGATAAACGATGAAAATGTAAATTTTATGCTTGGAATGTGATCATTTGAATTACATGCATGTTATAGATGTATGAAATAATCACATACCAAAAAATGCTTGAAAATGTTAAATCCAGTTTGGATATATGAAAATCGATGGATAAATGTAATTGCCGAAATGAATGAGGTCTTGCTTTTGTTGCAGAATGTTTTTGGCTCGAACGACCAATCCTAATGACTTCATTATAGAAAGGATTTAGCCCGGACGGGTAGTCTTGATATAAGTCCTCTCGAGCATATGTTATGGATTGGATTTAGCCCAGATGGGTAATCCATGTCAAGCTCTCTAGAACATATGTCTTAAAAAGTATTTCGCCTGAACTGGTAATCCTGTTGTATACATGTGTGGCTCGAGAGTGTACTCTCTAAAATTGTACCTTATGGGTACTATTGGACATGAACTGATGGATTCTAATTTGTACACCTCGAGTGTACTACCTTTGTATCCATCGATATTTCAGATAAATTCAATTGGTAAAAGTTCTTGACAGGAGAAGATATGAATAAGAAACGAGTTATTACACATATCGGCCTGAAATATATGAAATTGATGATACGTGATAACTTATATATGGAAATATGAAATGATAATATTGTATATGGAATTTATTTGATGAGTATGTACATCCTTGATTATAGATTTGTACACCTTGAGTGTATTAATCGTGACCTTGATATTCCGAGTAATATTGGTAAAGTTCAGAAATGAAATGATATGAACTCAAGATAAACTATTATGAAATTATATTTGTAGTATAAAGAGATGATTTGTACTTGTCAAATGAATATATGTTGTGGAAAGAATATGTGAATGGAAACTTGATTGTTGTTGAGCCATCTATGTTTTGATGTTGTTATGAAGTATATGACTAACAAGGGCAATGAGGACATGTGTAGGACTTGAGGTCAAATTGATTAAATATGCCTTACATAGTTACCTCAAAATAAAATGAATGGTAAGTTAAGTACCATGTTATACGAACTTAATAAGCATTTTATGCTTACTTAGTTTTATTTCCCCGTTTTAGAGTAAATCGAAAGCTTGTTGGATTGGAAGCCACGAAGAGACCACTCACACTATCCATCGGCCCATGTCGGTACAATATGGTAAATCAATTATGGTTGTAATGGCATGTATAGGTTATATTGGCCATTTTAGCACGTAAATGTAAATGATGCTTGTAATATAGCCATTAGAATGGCTAGTAATGGCTTGTTTTGATATTTATAATGTCATACTATGGTAGCTACATATGTGTTAAGTAGTTGATCAAATTATGCCTAACATATGGACTAAACCAAGGCAAGATTATAAACATGTATGCATGCAATGACATGCCATGTCGAATGATGGAAATCACTTAATTTGAATGATTGAAATGGTTGGTATGTTTTAGTGGAGGGAAATGGTAAATTTGGGTGACAAATGAGGCTAGGAAATGGCTTTATCTTGTCCACACAGGTAGACAGACGGGCGTGTATTGATAAACCGTAATTATAACATATTTTAATCCCACATTTAGCTCACTGTTCGATGATTTATTCCTTGATTTATATAAAAAGGTGCTTGTAACCCTTTCTTTTCATGTCTTATACCCAGGAAAGCACCCGAGGATGAAAAGAACACAAAAAGGGCCCAAAATGGAGTAAATGGGCCTTAGCACGAGTTTGACACGGCCTGGCCCGAAGTCCACACGGTCGTGCCTCGATAATCACCTAGAGCACGGCCTCAACCCCGCCTCACACGGTCGTGCCTCAAATAAGAAATTCGAACACGGTCTGAAGTCGACCCACACGGGCGTGTGCTATGGCCGTGCCTCTGTCGCTGGAAAAAGCAATTTTAGTCGGAAAAGGATACTTAGGGAGAAAGAATCACATTCCAAAAGCCTATATATATCCCCTAAGTGCCACCTTTGAAGAGGCGTCAAAGCTAGGCCAAGGAGCCAAGCCGCGAAGGTCAGAGTTAGGGAATAACGCGAGGATAGCCAGTTGATCCATCCCAAGAAGCCGGAATTATACTCAAGACGGCGGAATTCTCCTTCAAATCTTTCAGGGGGTTTTAGGGTTTTCTTATGTTTTGTTTTATCTTTTCTCTTGAGATGTTCTTTTTATTCATTATGAACTAAACCCTTCAGACACCTGAAGGGGATGAAGCCTAGATGAATTTTGTTATTTGATTTCTGAATTATATGATAATTACTTAGTTTGTTCTTAATTATGTTGCTTAATCCAAATCTGATGTGCTTAGGTGGAGGAGGAATAGACCCTGCCTAAGAGTAGATCTAACATAATTAAGCGGAGTTGATCAAACGCCTAGAGATAGGGTTAGGAGATTTTGCCGAATTAGGGTGAAACCTAATATGGGAGTCCATTGATCGATTTACTGTTAATCTAGGGGGTTATTATAAGCGAACGAGAGTTCCACTAATTAACCTAGGATTAGACGTTATTCGCCTCGAGAGAGGGTTTAATATAGGTTAGGGAGTCCTACGGATCAAGCTAAGTAAAGAAATCATAAGGTTCAGTGTTAGGTAACAAGAGAAGTCTAGGTGGATTCTTCCTGAGGGTATCAAACTGAGTTTTTCTTCGAGCTATTTCCCAATTCGTTCTTTTCGTCTTTATGTCCTTAGCTTAGTCATCGTAAATTTAGTTTAAAAGCAACTTCATTCTATTTTTAATGCTAAATAATAAAAAGAAAATTAGTATTAGTACTTTTAGTTCCTTTGGGTTCGACAATCCGGTCTTGCCTAAACTATACTACTGTTCGATAGGTACACTTGCCTTTAATCGTTGTTAGAGTTAGTTTGCAGGTTTGATAATTCATTTCATAAATTTTAAAGCTCTGATTTCAGCGATCAAGTTTTTGGCACCATTTCCGGGGAACTAAAATATTAAGAAAACTCTATTTTTATTACTTTAGCCCTAATTTTTTATTTTTCAAAATATATTTTTATTTTTGTTTTTGTTTTTATTCCTATTTTTTACTTTTTACTGATCTTCTTTCTCTTTTTCCCCAGCAGGTAACTCTATTTTTTGACTAGAAGGAACCCGAGAGGACCTTTGGAATACAATAGTGATATTGAAGCAACCACTCGCAGGAATCGTCGGGAAACCAGGCGAGGCCTAAATTACACAGAAAGAGAGGAAGAAGACATATCCAATCCTACTGAAGGGATGGACGAGAACCACCCATAACCACGTGATGTGGGGGAAAATAATGCTCCACGTACAATGTTTGATTATGCGAAACCGCATTTAACAAGAGCAGAATCAAGTATTGTTAGGCCTGCTATAGCTGCTAACAATTTTGAATTAAAGCCTAACACAATACAAATGATTCAACAGTTTGTTCAATTTGATGGTTTGCAGACGAAGATCCAAACACGCATATATCTAACTTTTTAGAGTTCTGCGATACTTTCAAAATAAATGGCGTTTCTGATGATGCCATACATCTTCGATTATTCCCTTTTTCATTGAGAAATAAAGCTAAACAGTGGTCAAACTCGTTACAACGAGGGCCAATCACTACATGGGATCAAATACCGAAAAGTTTTTAATGAAATATTTTCCACCGGCCAAAACGGCCAAATTACAAAATGATATCTCTTCTTTTGTGCAGATGGATTTAGAGACATTATACAACGCATGGGAGAGATTCAAGGATCTCTTGAGAAGGTGCCCACACCATGGCTTACCCTTGTGGCTACAAGTCCAAACCTTTTATAACGAGGTAACTAATTGATTCAGGCACCGGTGGAACACTGAACAACAAAACTCCAAAAGCAGCATACGAGTTCATCGAAGAGATGTCACTGAATAATTACCAGTGGCAGGCTTCAAGAACCAAAGCAACAAAATCAGCGGGAGTTTTCAACGTCGATGCATTGACCATGCTATCAACATAGCTAGAGATGATGAATAAAAAGCTTGATAGTTTGTGTTCCTCGCAGGCACATCCAGTCATGCAGTGCGACGCAAGTGGAACCGTGGCGAATCCTGAGTACCCACCCTACCAACCGGAAGCAGAGAGCGAACAGATGAACTATATAGGTAATAATTTCTGATCCAATAATAATCCTTATAGTAACACTTACAATGCATGTTAGAGGAGCCACCCAAATTTTTCGTGGGAAGGTCAAGGAAATCAAAGGCAACAACCTCCTCAAAATTTCCAAAATCAGCCCTATCCACAAGAGAAGAAACCGACCCTCGAGTAGATGATGGCAAAATTCTCAGCAAACACAAAGAAACATATCCAAGAAACTGAGAGAACAATCAAAAGCAATGAGAGCCGAATCGAGGAAATTACTAAGTCAGTCAAGGAAGTCACTAATGCAGTCGAACAACTCGCAAAGCTAATGTCAGAACGACCGCAAAGATGTCTACTAAGCAACACTAAGATTAACTCTAAGGAACAAGTCCAAGCCATCACAGCTCAGGATAATAAGGGGTTAGATAAACCTGATACAAGGCCAGAAAATAAGGTAGATGAAGGTAAAACAGAGGTAATGCAAGAAAAGCCAAAACCGGCAATTAAAGAGTACCAACCTCGCATACCTTACCCCAAAGCCATAAAAAGAGACGATTCAGAGGAACAATTTGGTAAGTTTCTTAAACTCCTAAAGAAATTACATATTAACTTACCTCTTCTTGAAGCTCTTTTTCAAATGCCAGACTCGAGGAAATTTTTAAGACAACTCTTGACCAACAAACGCAAAATAGTTGAAGAAAACCACATGGAACTAAACGCAACATGCTCGGCAATGTTACAAAATAGACTACCACAGAAACTAAAAGATCCAGGGAGTTTTACAATTCCATGTTTAATTGGTAGTTTAAATATTGATAATGCGTTAGCTGATTTAGGGGCAAGCATAAATGTCATGCCTTATTCACTGTTTAAACAACTAGGTCTAGGGAAGTCCAAACAAACTAGGATGACTATTCAATTAGCTGATAAAACTGTTAGAATTCCTAGGGGCTTTATTGAAGATGTTCTCGTAAAAATCGATAAAATTGTTTTCCCGATAGACTTTGTTGTCTTAGACATGGATTAGGATAATTTAATCCCCTTTCTAGGAAGACCTTTCCTAGCAACCGCCAAGACTAAAACTGATGTTGCCACAGGTGAACTCATACTTTGTGTAGGTGATGAATCAATCAATCAATCTTCAAGCTCTTGACTCAGCCAGGACAACAGTCGATGAAGGTAAGAAAGTTACTTTAATAGATAATCAAATTGTTCAACCTCTATCGCAGGAAACATCACAAGAACACAAACCTGAGCCAACTCATAGACCCCAAGTTGACAAAGTAGAGTCACACAAGGAACAAAGCCTTAAGGTAAACAAATTAGAAGAGCAGCAAGCACACGTCAAAGAAGAACTAGATCCACACGAAGTAAAACCAGAGGAGCCACTAGAAGAGCTTGTAGGGACATTCAACCACTTCAAAATAGTAGACCAGGTACTGTTAGACAAAGTCGATCCTCACATCACTACAACAGACCCGAGGGCAAAGGGAGAAATTCTTCTTAAGGTACACGATATCTTCCCACACGGAATAGACGAGGTAAGCAATCAAATATTTAGCAATTTAAAGGTAAACGCTTCTCGACTTCAACCTTATCAAGGAAATAGAACTGTAAGCATGAGGGAAGATATTCAAACCTTTAAACCTCCCTAAAATTTTCAAATACAAGGAAAGTCTAGCTTAAGACTATAAACGAGCGCTTCTCGGGAGGCAACCCGAGCACTAAATTTGTTTCTTTTTACATTTGCTTGAATTTTATTTTATTTTTCTTTTTACTTTCCTTTTAGACTAACCAAAAGTGCAGTTTTCCAGGCCACACGGCCTTACACACGGCCATGTTCGTGGCTGTGTGGACCACCGAAACCGCCACACTGACAAGACAGAGGCCGTGTAATTCAATCCAACCACCCTCCCACGTCACGGATCCAACCACCCTCCCCACGGGCACCGACAAAACCGTACGGCCGTGCCCCTCAACCGTGAAGCTACTTACTTCCACACCACGGGAAGAACACGCCCGTGCCTGCAAATCGTGCGAAGCTACTGACTTATTGAGCACAGGCAAGACACGCCCGTGCAGCCCAACCGTGCCAACATACAAACTTCACAAACACGGGCGTGGGTGGATGAAACACGGACATGAGGGAACAACACACCCAAACACATGGCTGTGCGATACGGCTGTGTAAATGGACACGCCCTAGGACCACGACTGTGGGGACATGGCAGACTTGAAGTCCTATTTAAATACTACCCTCCCTTCACTCATTCCTCTTCTTCATTCTCTACCCTCTCTTCCTCTCTTTTCTCCCTCTCAGAACATTTTTATCCCTAGACTAAAACTCTAAATCCTTGGAGCCACACATAAACATGTCGAAGAAACGAAATAAGCTAAGCATAGTCTCCCCAAAGGAGATCGGTCAACATGAGTTCATGCCTGCAGCTTCGACTAATCACCAAACCAAGGGTCTTTGAGACCAGTTTATTTTTCCTTTTTGTTTCTCTTCTCTTTTATTTTCCTTATCTAAACTTCTCTTCTGCTTTCTTCGTTTAAATCTCCTTTAGTTTCTTAGTGTCAGGTTCACCAGGCTACTTGGGAATCACGCCGACCACCACGACAACCTCTTCACTTCCGCAACCGCCATCACATCCCTAATCTTAGCATTGATTCCCACCTTGCGAACCATCCTTCAATAAGGACTTCATAGTCCATTAGTATTTTCTTTTTATTTCAGTTTTCTTCTCAGTCTCCTTTCCTTTTTCTTTCTTGTTTTTAATTTTATATTTAATTTAGTTTAATTATGTCTTAATGACCCATGGCTAATCCTTCACGAGTTCCCCAATTTCTTCATCTAGCGCAGAACTCGGGAACCAACACCACCACCATACCAACGCCTTCGCCGTAATTGCCACATCCTCCACGAAACTCACCCAAAAATTCAGGGAGTACCTCGAACCCTCACTTTTGATTTCTATAAAAATAAAGATATTATCTATCTTTGTACATTGAGGACAATGTACATCTTAAGTGTGGGGGGTAAAAATGCCTAACTTTTTTTATTTTTCTCAAATCCCTGAGGGTAAAAGTGGAATAACAGTGCCAAACTTTTTTCATTATCGTCAAATCCCTGATTTAGTCTTGTTTTTATGCAAAGTTGTCATATTACTAATTAGGATGAAATTTCTAATGATTTGTGATTTTTATTGACATGTTTTAGAATAAGTCATAGTTAATTGTACTTTGACGATTAAATTTGAAGAATACTAGAGAATCAAGCATGATAAGTCTATTCTTCATGAATTAAAAATTTGCTAAGTTGTTGACCTAAATTTAAAGACTACCTTGAAATTTGAAATTCACGAGGATGATGTCAAAACACCCATAATTTTTGTGAGATTTTAAACCTTATAAGAGCATACATTCCTTTTTGTGCTCATCCTTTGATTATGAGTGTGTCTACCATGAACTGTTATTCTAGAACTTGCCTCGTTTATGCATGTCGAGACCACACTTTTGATTTGATATTACAAAGATGATAAAGGCACCTAGGTTTTAACCCACTTACACCACTAAATAGCCTACCTTCACAACTAAGCCCTAGTGAACCCCGTTGATCCTAACAAACCGTTTTTATTGACTCACCTACTAATATTAACCCAAAGCCTCTTTGTATTCACCCTTTCTTTTGATTACCCCTTAATCGAGAATTGTTTTGATCAAGTTACCTAAGTATTTTTTTCTGGTAGTTAAATTTATCTTGTTTTACTTAGTTTGTTCTTAAAAAAAGAAAAAAAAAAAGAAAATAAAATAAGGTATTCAATATTAGTAGTATAAATAGTGAAGTTTACACGATGAAAGTCTATTTTTAAAAGGAAAGCTCGTATTAGTAGGTTTATTACTTTTCAGTTGATGAATTTTTAGGTAGTACTTGTCAATTCGATCTCGATTCTAACCCTCTAATTTTAGCCTTTAACCACACCTTTAACCCTAGCCCCGTTACAACCCTGACAAAGACCTTTTGATCTGTTTATCATCTCATATTACAGTGGTGGAGATTTGATTTTCAGGCAAGCCTATGGGATTAACTTTTCAGGTTCGACTTATGAGCGATCTTTTCCTGAACCTTAAACATTTTAGAGTGATTTGAGTGAATCCTTAGTAAGGACATCAATCTTTGTCAGTTTTGAATTGAAAGGGTATTTATTTAAATAAAGGGAGACACCTATGTTTTCCAAGTACAAACTCATGACTTATCTCGTTTAAATCTTTAGGACTCTTTGAGTTGAATTATCCATGTATGAATCCTCTATGAATTATGATAAGGCATTGTTGATAGGAATTGTGAATTATGGAAAGTTCGTTTTAATTGTAAGATGAGAATTTTACTTGAGGACAAGCAAAAGCTTAAGTGTGGGGGTATTTGATAAACCTTAATTATAACATATTTTAATCCCATATTTAGCTCACCATTCGATGATTTATTCCTTGATTTATATAAAAAGGTGCTTGTAATCCTTTCTTTTCATGTCTTATACCCAGGAAAGCACCCGAGGATGAAAAGAACACAAAAAGGGCCCAAAACAGAGTAAATGGGCCTTAGCACGAGATTGACACGGCCTGGCCCGAAGTCCACACGGCCGTGCCTCGACAATCACCTAGAGCACGGCCTCAACCTCGCCTCACACGATCGTGCCTCAAATTAGAAATCCAAACACAGTCTAAAGTCGATCCACACGGGCGTGTGATATGGCCGTGCCTCTGTCGCTCGAAAGAGCAATTTCAGTCGAAAAAGGATACTTAGGGAGAAAGAATCGCATTCCAAAAGCCTATATATATCTCCTAAGTGCCACCTTTGAAGAGGCGTCAAAGCTAGGCCAATGAGCCAAGCCGAGAAGGTCAGAGTTAGGGAATAACGCGAGGATAGCCAGTTGATCCATCCCAAGAAGTCGGAATTATACTCAAGACGGCGAAATTCTCCTTCAAATCCTTCAGGGGGTTTTAGGGTTTTCTTATGTGTTGTTTTATCTTTTCTCTTGAGATGTTCTTTCTTTTCATTATGAACTAAACCCTTCAGATACCTGAAGGGGATGAAACCTAGATGAATTTTGTTATTTGATTTCTGAATTATATGATAATTACTTAGTTTGTTCTTAATTATGTTGCTTAATCCAAACCTGATGTGCTTAGGTGGAGGAGGAATAGACCCTGCCTAAGAGTAGATCTAACATAATTAAGCGGAGTTGATCGAACGCCTAGAGATAGGGTTACGAGATTTTGCCGGATTAGGGTGAAACCTAATATGGGAGTCCATTGATCGATTTACTGCTATTCTAGAGGGTTATTATAAGCGAACGAGAGTTCCACTAATTAACCTAGGGTTAGACGTTATTCGCCTCGAGGGAGGGTTTAATATAGGTTAGGGAGTCCTACGGATCAAGCTAAGTAAAGAAATCATATGGTTCAGTGTTAGGTAACAAGAGAAGTCTAGGTGGATTCTTCCTGAGGGTATCGTCGTACTCAACTGAGTTTTTCTTCAAGCTATTTCCCAATTCGTCCTTTTTTATCTTTGTGTCCTTAGCTTAGTTATCGTAAATTTAGTTTAAAAGCAACTTCATTCTATTTTAAGGCTAAATAATAAAAATAAAGTTAGTATTAGTACTTTTAGTTCTTTTGGGTTCGACAATTCGGTCTTGCCTAAACTATACTACTGTTTGATAGGTACACTTGCCTTTAATCGTTGTCAGAGTTAGTTTCCAGGTTTGATCATTCGTTTGATAAATTTTAAAACTAAGATTTCAGCAATCATGTATCTAGACCGTGTGTGAAACACGGCCGGGTACAGGGCGTGTAGTTAGTTCGTGTGTCCCCTGCACCTTAATTTTGAGAAACAAAATGCTTAGAATTGAGCACATGGGCAGAGACACGGGCGTGTGTCTTAGCCGTGTGTGGTACAAGGTCTAGAACACGGGCGTGTATCTTGGCCGTGTGAAACCTGCACCTAATTTTGAAAGAATTAAATTAACCACACGGCCTAGCACGCAGGCGTGTGGCATGGCCGTGTGCACAAGTCAGAGAGTTACACGGAGTCGAACACGGCCTGTAGCACGGGCGTGTCCCTTTCACCACACACGCGTGTGAGCCTTTCACCTTGGAAAATTTGTAAAATTTCATGAAAAAAATTCTTAGAGGTCCCGAGTAAGTCCTGACTCGATTCTAATGCTTATATTGGGCCTCGAGGGTCCATTCCAAGGCCATTATGAATAATCTCAAAAAATGAACAGTGATTGACATGATTTATCTGAAAATATTTTGAACATTTCGGTAATACTCCGTAACTTTGTTCCGGCGACGGATACGGGTTTAAAGTGTTACATTTAGTGGTATCAGAGCTACGGTTTAGTAAGTTCTCAGACTGAACGTAGCATATGTGGAGTCTAAAAATACATGCCATTATCTAACCTGTGATAGTGTGATATCTCCCAAGTTTGATGAAAATTATTTTACAAATAGACAGAGATGCTTTCCAACCGAGCTAATTCTGATACTGCTGAAAGTGATGCTCATGTGCCTGAGTAAAAATGTTACTTATGATGAAATGGGACTTATAAAGTGTGAAATAAATGTTTTATAGTGAACATGTTGATGATAAACGTTAAGTGATATGTGTGTATTTATGAAAGTTAATTTTTGAGGCTTACGATCTCCACCCCGTCACCTGAATAGTTTTATATGATGAAATTTACAAGATTCATATGGATTGAGTTCATGAATGTTGAACTAAAGGGTTCAAAGGCTGAATGATTAATAATGTAGTCAGAATTGGGAATGGGTTAATAAGTAAAGACGGTATTAAAAGAGATATCAGATTTTTTTGAAGATTATTCTGAATATGGTCATTGTTAAGGAAGAAGTTATTCATGAGTAATTGACTTATCCAGAACAGAACGGATTAGTCGAAAATTCTTCTGAATTTACTCTTTCAGTGAACTGAATAATGTAAGATTATCGATGACTTTATTGTCAGTGGAAATAGTGATAAAATGGCAAAGATATTTGAATACAACTGTTATAATTGAGTATATTATAGCAATTTCTTCTGGGTACTCTATAAGTTCTATTATTCTCAGAGGCATATGAAATTGTGCATGTTCAGATGTAATATTTATCATATTGAAAGACTAGTAAATTATGATAGATGGAATTACTGTAAGTCTGGTTAATTCATGAGTAATATTGCTCTATCATACTTGGGCTTTCTAGTTCATCATGATTGATATAATATTTGATGATAAGGTTCATGTGATGTTATTTTCTACTTCTACTAATTGAAGCCCTGAATTGCGAATGTGCAAATTATATTGTCTTTATCACAGTTATTTCTACTGAGTAAGCATCATATTACTCTTCTAAATTTTCTCTAAGATATCATCAATCTCTTTATTATGTAAACATGGGTTACTTGTGAAATATATTTTTTGATCGGAGGTAATTATATTCATTAAATAAATATTGACTCGATCATGAGGTATGGTGATAGAGATCACAGATTATAGAAACTGTATTACTGCATTGGTTATTATTGGGGCCACTTTCTATTTTCCCTCTTTTAAGTTGAGTGCACTATTGATGTTGAAGTGTTGTTTTATCTATACAGCTGAAATGTCAGTCATATTATTGCAAAATGGTTTAAAATCTATCTGATGGTTGTGGCTTTGGAAAAACTCAAAGCTTCAATGCTAATACTTGAAATAGCTACATTGATGACCTTGTTATTACGGAAAAGATGTAAAATTGAATGGACTTACAAATGTTAGTAAACCTCTGATCAGTCGGAAGCCCTGATGACCAAAGCTTCAGTTCTGGTTCAGTCTGAATCAGGTAAAGAATTTATTATCATAGTGATACATCATTGTCTAGATTAGACTGTATTTTGATGAAGAAAGGTAAAGTAATGGTCTATACTTCCAGCCAAATAAAGCTACAGGAAAAGAATTACTCGAAATATGATCTTGAATTGACAATTATTGTGTTTGCATTGAGAATTTGGTAACAATATCTATATGGTGAAAATACCATTTAAGTACTGATCATAAAATTTTAAAACACCCGATGGTATAGAAAGATTTGAATCTGACACAGAGTAGATGGTTTGAATTATTGAAAGACCCTAATTTGGTAATTGATTATCATTCAGGGAAAGTAAATATAGTTCCTGGTATTTTGAGTAGAAAATTCTTTGTTTGTTTTATGAGAAATAAATACTCAATTGCTATTTTCTAATGAAAGAATAATTTTAGCTGAGCTTAAAGCTAAGCTGATGTTTCTACAACAGATCTGTGAAGCCCAGTAAAGTGATAATGAGTTGTAAGTTAAACGGGTACTGAATGAAATGATTATTGAATCAGGATAGCATATTTGAATCTGGTGATTTTCTGTTATTCCGAGATAGAGCTTGTGTACTGAAGGACTTGGAACTTTTACAGAAAATTTTACATGAATGATCACAGTGGTACTATGTCTATTTATCTGGGAAATGATAAAATGCACAACGATTTGAAAAAGATGTACCGGTAAATTAGAAGGAAGTATGGTATTTCTGAATCTATATTTAAATGTTAGATGTATCAACAAGATAGTCTTTCAAGATGGTTATAGTCAATGAAAATACTGAAATGGAAATGGGACAATGATACTATGAATTTTATATCAGGATTATCCCTGTCTATGAAAAAGAAAGATACTATTTGAGTAATTGTCAATTGTTGGATGAAGTCTACACATATTATCCTAGTATGAATGGATTTCTCACTTAATAGATTGCTTGAATTATCTGCTCCTAAGATTATCAAATTTTATGATGTGCTAGTTTCTGTTATTTTTTATAGAGATCTACAGTTTATATTCCAATTTTGAAACAAGTTACAAAAAACTCTGGGTATATGATTACATTTTAGCACCATATTTCATTCTCAGACGGATGATCAATCTGAACGTATGGTTCAGATTTTTGAAGATATGTTTTGGAGCTTTATTTTAGAATTCAAAGGCAATTGAAAAAGAAATATTTGTCGTTAGTTGAATTCGTATATAGTAACAGTTAATAGTCAAGTATAAAATTTTACCGTATGGGATTTTATATGGTCACAAGTGTAAAAATTCGGTGTTTTGGACTAAGTTCAGTGAGAAAAGATACATGTAGTTGGTTTGACTCGTTGAAACCGAAGGAAAAATGAAAGAGATTTGAGACAGTCTAAAAACAGTATTTGATCGTCTGAAATTTGATGTGAATCTAAAAATGAAAAGAAATAGAGTTTCATATTGGCGAAAAGATATTTTTGAAAGTTTCGCCATGGAAGAAAGTTCCCCAGTTTGGCCATAAAGGCAAATCAGGCCCATGGTCTATCGGTTCATATGAAATTATGGAAAAGAATTAGACCTGTTGTGTATTGATTGGTATTATTATCAGAGATCTATAGAATTCACAATGTTTTTATGAGTATATGTGTTATGACAGTATCGATCAGACCCATCATCTGTTATTGCTTTGATAAATGTTAAATTCAGCCTGACACGACTTATAGTGAGAGATTGATTGAAATTCCGGCACTTGAAGAGAAAAAAAAACTGAAAAATAAAAAGGTAGCTTTAATAAAAGTTTTTTTGACAATGACATGATATAGAGGGAGCTACTTAGGAACTGGAGAAAACTATGAGAAAGTAATATCTGAATCTCTTTACTGGTAAAATTTTTGAGGACAAAAATTCCTTAAGGGGGAGAGTTGTAACAGACCAATTTCGGTGAAATCGGAACAATGGTTTCGGGACCACAAATCCGAGTCAAAAATAAAATTTACTTTTATTTTATTATATGGACCGTATTATGTTCGAAAAGTCATGTGAAAATTTTGATACGAAAATTTTACAAATTATGTGTTTAATTACGGGAAGGACTAAATTGCATAAAATGCAAAAGTTAAATTCTAGTAGCTATAAGAGTTAAATAGCTATGGAATTCAAAACTAGAGGTCCTTATATGGTAATTAGACCATTAAAGAGAAGTATGTAGATATTTTGGTATGACTCATCCATGGAAAAATAAAAGAAGGCTAAGGACTAAATTAGAAAGATGAAAAGTTATTAAATGACAATTTAATTAAATGAAAAAGAAAACAATTTCATATCATATTCCCAAAATATTTCCATGGAAACCCTAGGAGAGAGGAAGAAGACTATCAAGCTTATTTGGGTAAGTAATCAAGCCCCGTTTTTAATATTTTTCATATTTTTAAAACTGGAATAGCTTAATCTATTTTTTTGGGGGATCAATTTGTAAAGTTATCAAAGTATGAAAAATTGGTTATGGATGTACATGCTGAAAATTAAAAATTTATGGTAGAAAATGAAAGGTTGTTGATAGATAAACAACTTTAACAAAGTGATTTTTGATGAAAACATGATTTAGGGACTAAAATGTAAAGTTGTAAAATTGAAGAAAAAAGCTAAATCTTTATGAATACATGTGCTGTAAATTTTGTCATGGGATTTTGTTTTAGGCTTGGAATAGGGAGCAATTGCACAAGTTTCATTTTCCGGGCCTAGTGATAAAATGGGAATTTATAGAAAAGTTAGGGGCAAAATGGTAATTTTTCCGAGGATGTAAATGAGTCCAAATGTATATGAGATGTGTGAATTTGATGTTAAATTTACTCGTATAGATCTGGATAGACCAAATTCGGAGTTAGAACGAGGAAAAGAGGAAAATGTCAGATTAGTAGATGTTTATACACGAACCTTTGTCTAGGTAAATTCGTGTAACTAAATTGTGTTGATTTACATGCTTGCATTGATTGTGTTTATGTAAATTGTGTAAATGTCATGAATATGTGAAATGATTACATATCTGATCAAGCCCGATAAATAAAAATGTTTAAATTAAATTATAATGCCCGAAAGGATAAATGATGAAAATGTAAATTTTATGCTTGGAATGTGATCATTTGAATTATATGGATGTTATAGATGTATGAAATAATCACATACTGGAAAATGCTTGAAAATGTTAAATCTCGTTTGAATAAATGAAAATCGATGGATAAATGTAATTACCAAAATGAATGAGGTCCTGCATTTGTTGCAAAATGGATTTGGCTCGAACGAGCAATCCTAATGACTTCATTACAGAAAGGATTTAGCCCGGACGGGTAAACTTGATATAAGTCCTATCGAGCATATGTTATGGATTGCATGTATCCCATTCGGGTAATCCATGTCAAGCTCTCTAGAGCATATGTCATATAAAGTATTTAGCCTGGACTGGTAATCATGTTGTATACATGTGTGGCTCAAGAGTGTACTCTCTGAAATTGTACCTTATGGGTACTATCGGACATGAATTAACGGATTCTGATTTGTACACCTCGAGTGTACTACCTATGTATCCATTGATATTTGAGATAAATTCAACGGGTAAAAGTTCTTGACAGGAGAATATATGAATAAGAAACGAGTTATTACACATATTGGCCTAAAAATACATGAAATTGACGATACGTGATCACTGATATATGGAAATATGAAATGATAATATTGTATATGGAATTTATTTAATGAGTATGCACATCATTGACTATAGACTTGTACACCATGAGTGTATTAATCGTGATATTGATATTCCGAGTAATATGGGTAAAGTTCTAATATGAAATGATATGAACTCGAGATAAACTATTAAGAAATTATACTTGTAGTATAAAGAGATGATTTATACATGTCAAATGAATACATGTTATGGAAAGCATATGTGCATGGAAACTTGATTGTTGTTAAGCCATATATGTTTTGTTGTTATTATGAAGTATATGACTAACAAGGGGAATAAAGACATGTGTAGGGCTTGAGGTCAAATTGATTGAATATGCATTACGTACTTACCTCAAAATAAAATGAATGGTAAGTTAAGTACCATGTTATACGAACTTACTAAGCATTTTATGCTTACTTATTTTTATTTCCCCGTTTTAGAGTAAATTGGAAGCTCGTTGGATTGGAAGCCCGGCAGAGATCACTCACACTATCGATCGGCCCTTGTCGGTACAATATGGTAAATCAATTATGGTTGTAATGGCATGTATAGGTTATATTGGCCATATTGGCATGCAAATATAAATGATACTTGTAATCTAGCCATTGGAATGGCTGGTAATGGTTTGTTTTGATATATTTGTAATGTCATACTATGGTAGCTACATATGTGTTAAGTAGTTGATCAAATTATGCCTAACATATGGATTAAACCAAGGCAAGATTATAAACATGTATGTAACAGCCCGATTTAGGGGCTAGTAGGAACAGTGATCTCAAGATCGCTAATCTGAGGTTAGAGAAAATTATTTTCATGTTAGTTTATGTGTTATAACATGTTTATAAGGGTGCATGAAAATTTTGGTGCTTTAACTTCAGCGATTTCATGCTTAATCATGAAGGACTAAATCGCATAAAGTGCGAAAGTTCTGTTATACAAGGTATAGCTACCTAATAACCATAGAATGTTAAAGTGGAGTTATTTAAAGTGCAATCAGGCCAATAATAAAGGGTTGGCCGGCCATGTGGCATTTATTTTTGGTCAATAGTTGGTGATATTAGTTGACTAAATGAATAAAATAAGATGATATAAGAAAAGGCTATCATCTTTTCATTTTCTTCTCTTCTCCCATCGAAAATACAAGCAAGAATGGGGATTCTTGAAGCTCAAACTTTCAGCCAAGCAATCCTCTTGCAAGTAAGTGGTTTTGATGATTTTAGTTGATGATTTTTGCACTTTTGGAGTCCCCAAAGCTTAAGCTAACTAATGAGGGGACTATTTTGCAATATGCTTGAAAGTCTAAGGACTTGCCATGAGAGATTTTATGTTGTTTGCTGAGTTTTTATGGAAGAAAATGAATGTTAGGAAGATGAGAAACAACTTTTGTGAAAGGTGTTGTCATGAAAACACCTGATTGGGACTAAGTTGTAAATGTTGCAAATTGGTAATAAGTGCATGAAATAGTTGAAATCTTGAGTTGCAATAGAAGGGAATATGAATCGGCTAGGCTTGATTAGTAAAGAAGTTGGATGAAAATATATTTACGAGCCTAGGGGCAAAATGGTAATTTTATCAAAATAGAAATTTCGAAATGTGTTGATTAGCGTGGTGATTAAATGAGTAAATTCTATTGTTCTAGATCAAAGGAAACAAGATTCGGACCTAGAACGGGAGAAAAGAGAAATATGGGCAAATTGATCCCTTTTTACCCTTTTTAGTATCGAGGTAAGTTCATGTGCTAAATTATACAACTCTAAGCGAAATATTTTAATATTTCGATGATGTATAAATTGGTTGTTGCCTTCATGTATGCATTAAATACGTTTTGACGGGATGTCAAGAAATGATAGCCTTAATTTAATCCATGAATAGTGGAGATGCAAATAGCATGATACGATGGTAATTAAGGTCTCATGTAAGACCATATTTAGAATATGGCCTCGATGTGAGAATTTGTATAAGACCATGTCCGGGACATGCCATCTATATGATATTTCATGTGAGACCCTATTGAGGGTATGATGTTGATAAGATACTATATATGTAAATATATGAGATCCAAAAGTGTTCTTTAGTATTGTGAATAAATCAACAGGTATGTTGAAAAATGAAGAAGCATGTGGTTATACCATGAGAGATACAGGTATGTGACAGAACTCATTTGGGGTGAATTTGGTATATGATGAATCCCATGGTGAGTTATGTGTGAATGATGCATCCTAATTGCATATGTTGTAATTATAAATGCATTGCGTGAAAGCAAATGATTATTGTAGAAATCTAAGTAAGAATGATAGTACGTGAGGATGTTCCCGGATGAACATTTGAAATAGGGAAATGTAGGTGGATAAATATCCGTGAATGTATAATAATGGTGAGCTATGTGCGATACCACCTTATTTGTTGCTAGTAATGGGCTGAGTGCGATACCATCAACAATATTATTAATGGTAGGCTATGTGCGTTACCTCCTTATTATTTGTTACCGATGGGCTGTGTGCGATACCATCGAGTTTAGTATCAAATGGTGGGCTATGTGCGATACCACCCTATTAAAGATTGATGGTGGGCTATGTGCGTTACCACCTTATTATTTGTTACCGATGGGTTGTGTGCGATACCATCAAGTTTAGTAACAAATGGTGGGCTATGTGCGATACCACCCTATTAAAGATTGATAGTGGGCTGAGTCTGAAACCACCGAGTGATTTGGCATTGTGATTGGTTTAGTGAGATATATGATGTGTTGTATCATGAGAATTTGTGGTGTTAAGTGCAGGGATGTGTGTTAATGAATATAAGCATTTAGCTCGTGATATGGTTAGAATGTGGTAAGAAACAGAATGAGTAAGTATTATGAATGATTGATTGTGTCACCATGAGCACAAGAGTAAATCTCATTATAACACCTATGTGGTTAAGGATGATTAATGAATGTCAATAGTTGATTATTATTTGCATATGAACTTACTAAGCATTATTGCTTACTCCTCTTCCTTTCTTATCTCTTATAGGTTAACTTAATTAGCTCGGGTTGAAGACCGCCGGAGATGTTTTCACACTATCGAGCAGACACTTGGTATGAAATTCAAGTCTTCTTAAGATATGGCGTGTATAGGGATCTTATTTTAGTTTAATTTAAGTCATAATTAAAGTGCCAAATGTGTTGGCCTAAACAAGTTATGGGACAGTTGTGTATGGCCATAGATGATGGCTCAAGTCGAATGTAATTGTACTTGAAATAGTTCTCCCTCGTCTATGGGATGAAAACTTCATTTTTATGATTCAAATGTGATAATCTAGGAGTTATGATTGATGATGTGAAAATGCTATGTGATGATGAGTGAATGTGTCCAAGTGAGGGTGGCTAAGTGGCATGGAAATTAGCCTTGAATTGGTCCACACGGGTAGACACACGGGCATGTGTCTAGGCCGTGTGGGACACACAGTCAGTCCTATGGGTGTGTGACTAAGTCGTGTGTCCCCTACATGATAGTTTTATAAGTCAGTAAGCTTTGTAGTAAACACACCGGCAGAGACACGGGCGTGTGTCTCAGCCGTGTGGGAGGCATGGCCTTGGACACGGGCGTGTGCCCAGGCCGTGTGATGTTGGCACATTAAATGTGGAATTTAATTCGACACACGGGTTAGGGACACGGGCGTGTGTCCGGCCGTGTGGAATAAGTCAGTGTCAACCACGGGTGGAGAACACGGGCATGTCTTAGGGGCACACGGGCGTGTCCCTAGATCAACACGGGTGTGTGGCCCCTGTTTTGATGAAAAGTTTTCCAAGTTCGTAAAAGTTCCCGGTTAAATTCTGAAACCTCTTGGAGGTATGTTTAGGGCCTCGTAGGCCGAGAATGAGCAAGAGATGTGTTTAAATAAAATTTTATAGCCCAATGTGACATGTTTAAGCGAGATAAGTTAGGTAATGCCTCAAACCAGGTTCCGAATTCGAATACGGGTAAGAGGTGTTGCAATGTATGCATGCAATGATATGCCATGTCGAATGATGGAAATTGCTTAATTTGAATGATTGAAATGGTTGGTATGTTTTAGTGCAGGAAAATGGTAAATTTTGGGTGAGAAATGAGGCTAGGAAATGGCTTTATCTTGTCCACACGGGAAGACACACGGGCGTGTGTCTAGACCGTGTGTTAAACATGGCTGGGTACATGGGCATGTAGTTAGGCCGTGTGTCCCCTACACCTTAATTTTGAGAAACAGAATACTTAGAATTGAGCACACGGGCAGAGACATAGGCGTGTGTCCCAGCCGTGTGTGCTACACGACCTAGAACACATGCGTGTGTCTTGGTCGTGTGAAACCTGCACCTAATTTTGAAAGAATTAAATTAACCACACGGCCTAGCACACAGGCTTGTGGCATGGCCGTGTGCACATGGAATGGATGATTGAGCAGAACCTTCATAAGAAAATTTAGGGATCAACCATACGAGTAATAAAATATCTATTTAAGAGACTCACTAGAAACCACTGCTAGTGGAGTGGACCAACGCATACATGTTTCCTACAATAAGAATAAAATAAGTTTGGAGGTTCCTCTTTCCTCTCAACCAAAATAGTGACAAAGTCATCAACGGTATTATAAGGCCACATTGTATTAGAGGGGGTGTGCAACCCGAGAGATAGCCTCGATATTTGAATCTGAGGGCCTGTAATTATTCGGGCTGTGGTTCTCTAGGCAGAAATGAAATATGTTTCTAATAGTAATATGGCTCTGCAACACGAGAGAGTGACCCAACTTTAAGCGATTAAACTAATCCTCCATAGCCTATGTCTAGTTGTTGCCTACGGGTACAAACCAATTTGGGAGGGATAGACTATTGGGTTGGAAACCCAAATCCACCCTTTAGGTTACACCACACTCAGATGAATTTGTTTCTGTTGAGGTGAAGGTTGAAGGATCAATTCCTCATAATGGACTCACACCCCTGGCGAGTATTGAAATGGGCTAACCCAACAAAGGTCCCACGAGAAGTTACCTTTAGTTGGTAAATTCACTAGAAAGCACCAAGGATGGATGGCTCACCCTTCAGACTATAGTCAATAAAATAGGCCACCAAGGTCCACCAAGATAGGCCAACGAGTTGCCTCGGGGCAACCCATACTCTTTAAAGACAGAACATAAAAAAGAATGTAAGGGTGAATGAAACCTTGCTTCAAATAGATAGAGGAGGAGGATACCACCAGAATTGTCGCTTAGTTGACACTTTCCTTGGATGAAGCTGAAATCATAGGCAAATTTGGGAAGTTAAATCCCTCTAACGCCCAGGAAGTGGACCATTTCCCCTTGGATATGGTGCAACAGAAAGGAGGGGTATCCACTAGGGTACTTACCTTATGGTCACTAGTGTAACAATCTGTTTTTAATCAAATCAGAACAGTGGTTTCGAGACCACAAATCTTAGGTCAAAATATTTATTTTATTATTATTTTAATGTTTACAGCATGATAATATGATTTTGTAAAACTTTCGTTAAGAAATTTTATTGTTTGAGTGCTTAATTTGATAAAAAGGATTAAATCGCGTAAAGTGCAAAAGTAATGTTCTAATAGCTAAAGGTACTAAATGGCTATGAAATTAAATAGTTAAGGGATTTATGTTGTAATTGGACCATTGTTAATATGAGTGGAAAAAGATGGACATCTTTTTAATGGTTTTAAAGGTTAATGTATAAGGTTAATTAAGTAATTAGATAATTAAATGATAAATTAATAAAACAAAAGGCCATTTATTTCATTCATTATCTTCCTAGCCGAAAATTAAGGGTAAAAAACTCCATTGAAAGAGCTTTAACATTCGGCTACACTAATCTCTTGCATGTAAGTTCATTTTTGTCTCATTTTTAATGATTTCTATGTTTTTGATATCGTTGCAGCTTAATCTAGCTAGCCCAGGGACTAATTTGTAAAATTGTTAAAGGTTTAAGGTTTTTCCATTGATGAATATAGGTGTATTTTGATGTTTGATGATAGAAAATGTATGTTTGTTGTTAGATTGATGATAAAATTTTAAATTAGGAATTAGATTGTGAAATGTGTAAATTTTGTGGTTAAATTGTGAAATAAATGGAAAATATGGGCTGCTATGGGTCTATTTAAAATTCGGCTAGCATGGGTAGGGACCTAATTGCATGAATTTGTATTTTTTTATGAGACAATGACTAAATTGTAAAGAAATGGAAATATTAGGGGCAAAAGTGTAAAGTGGTCATAATGTGATATTTGGGTGAAATTGAATAGAATGATGATTGAATTAGTTAAATTATATTACATATAGATCAAGAAAAGCGAAATTCGAATTTAGATCGGGGAAAAAACAAGGTTTTGGACTAGTCGGTCCATTCCTTCGTTTTAGCGATCGAGGTAAGTTCGTATGTAATAAGCATTGTTATAATTGTGTTTTAAATGCTTTAATATTGCATAAATTGTGAATACGACCTTGCGGATACATTCGACGATGATTCGGAAAATGTGAAATCCTAGTTGAACCTTAGGAATAGATTAGGATACAAATGACATGTCATTAGGGGTTATGTGATTTGGGTGCTAGTTCGTAAGTCCTACTGGTGGCTGAGTTATCCGGCATGTGTTGTGGATTCTTGTCAGCTTTTGTGAGCAGCACCGTGTAGTTTTGTCATGACCTTCAACTTGTGTGAGCAGACCCCTTGATAGCTCGAGAGTGAGCATTATATGTGATATGAGATTGAAATAGCTTCGGCTACATATATGGCACTTAGGGTACGTGATTCTCGAGTATCTGATAGTATTCCAAATGGTTCAACGGGTATATCGAAGATATGAAATGGTGAGAAATAGATACGTATCAGTACAGGTATGTACAGAAACTATATAAGCATTAAATATATGGAAGTTGTGAATTCATGGTTAATTATGTGTTTGAATATATGTTAACATTGTGATTAAATGTTTTGTAGTATGTTATGTTCATATTCTTGAATGGTAATTGAATTGTGAGCTTTTTTTATTATTTCATACGAGCTTACTAAGCTTTATAGCTTACATTATTTATTTTTCCATGTTTTATAGTGAAACCAAAGCTAGCTCAGACTTGGGAATTGTCAGAAACCTTATCACACTATCAAGCTATCACTTTGGTACTTTTGAATTATATGGCATGTATAGGAGTATGGTCATTTGGGTATATATGATAGTAATGAATTTAGCCATTTGAATTGGCTTGTAAATGTTATGTGGTTTGTTATGTGTAGCCATGAGATTTTGTTTATTTTGGTATGTTTGGTGATGGTTGTATATATGTGAAAAGGGCCTTTCGAAATGTTGTGTATAATTTCCATTTATACGCTTGTTGTGAATTGGTAGCTGGAGTATTAAATGGTTGACATTTGAGATTGGTATATTTTTTATTTTAGGCAAGATGTTGCTTAAATGAATGTGGTCTTATTGATTATTTGAGATTGTGAGTTTTGGTATGAAATTGAATGGCACATTATGGTATTTGTATACCTTGTATTGTTGGTATTGGTATAGCATGAACTAAGCTTATTTTGACCTATTTATGTCATGTTTTGGTGCCGATTGGTTTGGTGTAGGTGTATGCAATTTGGGTGGCAAAATGGCTTGGTAAATAGCTTATTTTTGTCCACACGGGTAGAGACACAGGCGTGTGTCTCAGCCGTGTGTGACACACAGTTAGGTTACACGGCCATGTGTCCCCTGGTGTGTAATCAGAAATCAAGTCAGTATGCTCCACACGGCCCAGTACACGGGTGTGTGACTTGGCCATGTGGCATAAGTGTAACACCCTTAACCCATATTCGTCGCCGGATTAGGGTTATAAGGCATTACCGAACATAGCACAAGTCATAACAAAATTTTCTGCTCATATTGTAAAAATCAAAAGAGTTGTGAATAATAATACATAATCTTAGTATACTTAAACCATCTCGAGCATATTTTAGAATCATTAGCCAATTAAGATTTCAATTCAAATACAAATATCTAGATGAACATGCACATGTGGTCAATTAAGATTCAATTCATGTGGTCAATTAAGATTCAATATTCGAACATGCACATGCTCATTTTTAATCTACTAAAGCAAGTTGTCAAATACTAAAACTAGACATACTTATATTTTTGTATAGGATTTCACTTAACCATGCTCAAAATATACCAATTTCTCAAACATCTATACAAAACATAGATCACAACATCTAGATGAACATAATCGTACCCAAATGTACCAAATATGCCTTCCATAGTCCAAAACATCTAAACCTGAACTTAATATACATGCGTATATATATGTACCATATGCGAATATGTCAATCCAAAATACATAACATATGATCTCATCACCTAGCCGAATATGTCACATACAAAATAAATGATCCCTAATATTGATTCATGTTTCATTTGTAATTACAACAGCTACTTCACTACCGCATCATTCAGCTAACAAATTCTTTTGGCTTAATAAAATCACACATTACATCAATTAAATTAATCAATAAATCTTTCTTAACACATAGCAAACCCTATCATTCGAACCATATAAATAAGACCAACTATCTATCAATAACATTTCCATCCATAGTTCAATAAGCCATGCATAAACAAAATCACATCCCACCCTTCTATCAACACAAGCATACTTACACTATCAATAAGCTCATATAATAAGCAAACACCATGACCGAATACATCCAAGAGTAAAGTATCACCACTTAGCCATTTCCGCATGGCTATGTATATATACAAGAATAAAATTCATTGAATAAAAATATAATTCTAGCTTATACATGCCTTAAGTTTAAAATCCAAACTTTAAAGGTACCAAAATAAGTCGATAGTGGATAACTTCGTTGACGATCCCCCGAGCTCGTAGCTTGAAACCAAAATCTATAAAACAGATTAACAGAACACACAAAGTAAGCTATCTTAGCTTAGTAAGTCTTAAGCAAATATATTAAAACAATTGAGCATTCAAATAACTTTAGACAATCACTTTATAATATGGATATAATGACATAGCACATATAATCAATTATAACCGAATGCTAATATCTTTTCTTCAAATAACATTTATCACTTGATAGCCTCAAAATATCACTATCTTACCTTAAATATACAAACTCACCAAATACATATAATTTAATATGTTTCTACATATATCCAAATCAAGTAAGTACAATATACATTTTAACCATATATAACCGATTATACACATATATACATATATCCATTTAACCTCACATATTGCATTTATCCATTTGGCCGAATCTCAAATACACATCCAAGATCAAATTCCAATATGTCATACTCATTATTTGCAAGACCGAATGCACATATTAAATTTTTACAAATATACCTCAACTATATCACATATCACTAGCATCAAATAATAATATACCAACTTACCTTATTTCTTACAAGCATTTGGCTTATACGTACCTGAACATTTAGCTTATTTGCTGTAATTAAATTCCACATCGTTAATGATCCATTGAAGCATCTACTTATAATAAATCACCAGCATTAAGCCTGCTAGGCAAATAAGCCTGAAACACACACCGGCACTAGGCCTGCTAGACCCGAGGTCTGATATTAAATCACTGGCATTAAGCCTGCTAGGCACAGAGCCCTATTAAATTCACCAGCCCACGGCTTGCTAGGCTAACAGTCTGAATATCGATACTTTTATGCTATCTCACACATGTATTTGATATATATATATATATATATATATATCAAATCTCTCATATACTTCATATAATCTATTCTGGCATTTAAATATCATATCACAATCGAACAACTTATTCATATTAAATCACAACTTTAATCACATTCGGCTCTTTAATAACATAGACACAAAATTTCCAAATTAACATGTATTAAGTTACGTACATAATTTACAATGTTTTAATGCTTAAAGACTTACCTCGGATATCGTCGGACGACAAAAACCGGCTATTCAATTATTTTCGCTTTTCCTGGATCCAAGTCTGTTTTCTTTTGTTCTTGATCTAAACATATTCAAATTAAGCTCATTCAAACACATTTCTATTCAATTTAGTCCTAAAACACATAAATGGGTAAATTACCCTTTTGCCCCTAATATTTCACACTTTTTCAATTTAGTCCTATTTGCTCAAAACACAAAATACATAAAATTTGGCCACACACCTTAAGGACCGAATATTCCTAGTCTTCATACAAGTCTATGCATTTCATTTATTTCACATTTTTGTCCCTCAAAAATTTATTTTTGCCCCTCAAAAATTTGTTTTTGCAATTTAGTCCAAATTACTCAAATTCATCAAAAATCCAAAGACAAAACATATTAATCTAACACATATATTTCATAATTCATCCTTAAACAACATAAACAACCAACTATCAATAATGGCTCAACTCAAAATATTCATCAAACTCAAAAATTAAAGCATGGGTCTTGAAGATTTCTAAGCAATGATCTCAAAAACGTAAAAATTAACAACAACCGAAATCAAACTAACCTTGAATTTTAGTCCAACAATGGCCAAACCCTAAGTGTTCGTCTTTTCTTTTTCTTTTGCTCACATTCGGCCAAGAAAGAGACAAGGATGATAATGGCTTTATTTTATTTAATTATAACATATATTATAACATTACTAAATTACCTTATTAACCTTTTAATTTAAATATTTATAACATATAATTTAAGGTTATAAAAGACCTTAGCCGTCCACTTTCTTTTAAAATGGGCCAATTGCCCTTTAAGGACCCTACATTTAAAAGCCACTATCAAATAAGCAATTTATACTATAGTTTGTAACTTTTACACTTTACGCGATTAAATCCTTTTATTTAATTAAGCACACAAACAATCAAATTTTTATATAAAACTTTCACACATACCAATTCACATAAAATTAACACAGAAAATAATATTTAAAAAAATTTTCAGACTTGGATTCGTGGTCCCGAAACCACTGTTCTGATTAGGGTCAAATTTGGACTGTTACAATAAGTCAGTATACCCTACAGGTTTGGCACGGCCTACCACATGGGCATGTGAGGCCATTTCGAAGGGCACACAGGCTGGTCACACGGGCGTGTGGTTGGCTGTGTGGCCCAAGTTAGGGTTTTTCTTGGCGCGCCGAAGAGGGTTTTTCTTAAACCCCTCGATAACTAGAAAAGTGGAAGCATCCGCCAGAGCTAGTCATTTATCGAGTATCAGCCATACGACCCATGTTGACCTCGAAAATACCTGTTAGTGCTGTGTAGGGACACGAATGGCAGATGATGTAAGTAAGAATTCGCTAGAATAAGTAAAAAAGGGTTATTATGCTTCCGATTTCCCTGTGAAGAGTCAGGTTAGAGTTGTCGATAAGTGGAATAAGATCTGGACGAGAATTCGGGTGTTAGGGCACAACATATTCCTAAGGAAAGTAGAAGCCACTACCTTAGGTATGCAAATAATTTTCTAACATAAAAGAAATTAAAAGTGGACACCACCTTGAATATATTAGGTTAGAAAGGAAATTTTGTCCTTGAAATTTTCTTTAAAGGTGGGGGAGTTGTAACACCTGGATAACCTATTTGACCCGAAATTTGTGAAATCTAAGATTAAATTGAATCAGTTAGTAAACTTTTGGACTCCAATGGGAGATTAGAAAATTTTAGTAGTTGAATTTCGAATAGTTTGATCTCAACCCCAGTTTAGTTAGATTGGAACCGACTAGTTCCACAATAGGAAACAAAATGATTAGGAATGGATGGTGGAAATGACCGATGAAGACTGTGCCCAAAGAGCATATATAGGCATGAGTGGAGACAAAATCTTTTCACTTCTATATATAAATCTCCTTTCCACACTTATTCAATCATTTTGAAGAAGAAAAGGAATATTGATGAAGAAAGCTCTGCATGTCATAGCAGAGGTGTGAACGTAAATGTGGTAATGGAGAAATTGAAAAAACGGTAAGCTTCCTTATCTCTCTGTACTTGTAAATTGAAGAGAGGAAGTAAAGAAAGAAATCTCAAAACTTCTGGTTAATTGTAGATTCTGGGTTTTAAGGGTTGAACACCTTTAGCTTAACTAATACTGTAACACCCCTTACCCGTATTTGACGCCATAATAGGGTACGAGGCATTACCGAAACATAAACACATGCAATCGTACAAAACCTAGACATAAATTTTGCATCCAAATCAAAAATTTTCAATTTTCATCACAAAGCCCCTAATATGGACCTATAAGGCCCAAAACATACTTTGGAAGCAGTCGGGGACTAAACCGAGAACTTTGGAAAACATTGAAAAATTTCTTGAAAAATAGGGGCACACGCCCGTGTCCAAGGCCATGACATTCACACAATCGAGATACACGCCCGTGTGTTAGGCCATGTGGCATTTCGAATTTCCAAAAATCAAGTGTAGACTTCACACACCCTAGGCACATGGCCGTGTGGCTGCCCGTGTGACCACCAGTAAGGCTATTTACCAAGCCCTTTGCCACCCCGAAACATTTATACACTTATACAAATTTATCATCACATAACATGGTATTATTAAGCATTCAAAATGTAACACCCCAAACCCGGCCTAGACGTTATGGCTGAATCTGGCGTGTCACATTGGAGTGTTTTTCGAAAACCATGTTTTCATTAAAAGCCCTTCTTGAAAATTAAAACTTCTTGCCATTTAAAACTTGTACAATACCTCAGTTTACGTTTGTTTATTTTCAATCGTGGTTTATTAAAAAGTTATTCCCTTTTTAAAATGTTATTGCCTTTAAAACATTATTTGTTACAGAAGCTTAACTTAAAACAAATGATTTACAGAAACATGATATTTAAAATTGAGTTGCGGAAACTTAGCGTTTGAAAAACAATTATTGTTTTGAAAAACCGCAATCTACTTTTAACAGATAGAAAACGTAATAAACTGAAAATCCCAAATCAAAACCAAAAATTAAAAGATGCCTTATTAAAACTCAATAAGAAAATGGTCTAAGTAAGGTAAAATAGAATACTAAAATTTAAAGCTGTTCGTAGTGTGGCCACCTCCGAGTCCTCCAATACGTCGACCCGCTTACGGAGGATTACCTGAAAAATTAAAAAGAGGTGGTGAGTTTACGGAAACTCAGTGTGTACAACCCCCATTGATCATAAAGCATGCATCACCTCAATCCGAGCCTAAGCCCATTACAGTAATCAATGTGGGCCTAAGCCCAACAGAGTAACGGTGGCAATTGGGCCTTAGCCCATAATAGCCTCAATTGGGCCTTAACCCATATCAAATGTCACAAATCACATCTATCTGGGCCTAAGCCCATCTCAATATCAAAATCAGTATATGCAATGCATGAATACCCAAACCAACCCTGCACCCCGTCTCCTGTCCAACCCTGCACTCCTGTGGGGATTTAATCGACCCACCCATCCCTACACTCCTTATGTAGCACCGGCGGCGGCACTAACCAATATTCCAGAAGAGCTACCAATTTCATAATCGGCTTAAAGTCATCGGTGGATCCACAGTCGTCAAGCGACCATGCGACCCTATCAAATCATATATTCCTCCAAATCAATTATCCCATCCCCCATGCAATGATAGTATCAAATGAATGCAAACATACCATAAATGACATACAATAATAATCATATAACATGTAGGGGCATTTTAGTCATTTTATCCTGTGGGGATATTACGGTCATTTTACCCTATAAGGGTATTTTAGTCGTTTAACTACCTTCCCGAAGGTCTACAGTCATTTCGAGAGACACAGATAACCAATTTGGTTAAAACAGTATAAATGGGCTCAAAGCCCAAAATTCGGCCCAAGTGGCCCACACTCTCGTATGGCCCATTTGGCCCATTTTCAATCACGGATATGTGAACGTTATAGTCCAGTTCAATTTCTGTCACTTTTCATAAATTTAATCTGCATGGGGCCCACGAGCCCATTGGGCCCAGATGGCCCATTTCGGCCCATTAGACCCAAAAACGGTCCAAGACTATGAGACCGCTCATAGTGGCATCCGTCATTGTATCGAATTCTCGACACGAGCGTTCGTGCGCTCGGGTGGTAACTGTTGCCGTATTTTTGGTATTTCGGTATTTGCCGATCTACAGTTGGAATGGTGTGTGTACACACCTGGTTTATGAAGCGTACTTCCAAACCCTTAGCAACGAACCTATATTCAGTCAAGGGGTATAGTTAGCCTTTTCATCTTTAAAGATCACAACACTTATTCCCCAAACCGATTAGCCACTACCTACCTTGACTGAATAACAACGGTCTATCCATTTCCTTAGATTGCTTGGTTAAGAATCGTTTCCCCCTCATCGTGGCTTATCTGAACTGCAAACGTAATCTATCAGTTAACATTATCTACTAACTAGAGTTAATCATATGCTAATTCAACGAAAACACGTGCCCAAACAAGAACTAACATTCGGCCTTACCTAAGATTCCTTGACCGAGTACTTACCTTGTTCGAAACCTTAGAGTAAGAAGTCAGCTACTACTAATCACTTGCCCTTTAATCGCCCCTCGAGGAACCAAACCAATCATCGGTCAAGATAAGAAAGGGAGATTCAACAGATAAAGAGGAATACCATCAATATCGAAAACCGTTAAAGGCATTAACCATCACTTACTATCACATTCGGCAAAGAGGAGAGATCCCTAACTCGAGCTCACTGGCTAAACAGTCGAAGATTTGAAACTAAAGGAATTGGAGATGGATGACGAAAACAAAGAAGATAGAAGAAGGAAAGTGTAGAAGTCGACTAAAGATTCTTAATAAGCAATGTGAGAGTTTTCAGCTTTATGTAAATGAGCAGCTCTGCAGAAATTTGAAAGAGTAAGAAGAATGATTCAGTTTAGAGATGAAAAGGTAAGAAAGGAAGGAAAAGAAATCGTGAAGAGAAGAATGAGAAATAAATCGGCCTAAGGTTGAATAAGTATATTCGGCATGAAGAATGACCTAAATGATGATGCGATTTTTGCAAAAAAACAAAGTGAACCCGAAAATAAAGAGTCTTGAAACCGAGTGGCCAAAAGGGACAAAACGAAAAAGAAAACGAGAGAACTTACACAAGCAAAAATCGGCTATCACAAAAACAACACTCCAACACCCGAAAACAAATGGCCAAAATCGAAACCTGTGCCTACCTACTGTCCATTTCGGCTCCAACTCCCCAACAAATCAAATCCCCTTGATTTCATCCCCTTATCACTCCATAATTCACTCCTTAAACCCCTCACTTGACCCATTCAAACTCTCCAACACAGAGTTCGAATCCAGCACCAACAATTGCCCACTCATGAGCAAAATAAATAATCCCACTTGCATGCAGTGAGACTTGAACCTCTAACCTCCTTGCCATACCTGTGACACCACAAACACTGTACCAAAAGGCTTTTTGTGTCTCTTTTTAACCACAATTATTTAAAAGGCTTAAAACCAGGAGTCAGGTTCCCTTAATGCTAAAAATAAAAATTTTCCATATGACATGGCTTGAACCCAGGACTTTATAGAAACCCCTTAACCTTACAAAATCACTCACCCAGTATATCTAACATGCAATTGTACCGTTCTCTAGTTCTAAAAAATTTTAATCGCTCCCATGCCCAAAGCCCAATTCTTCTAGGCCTAAAATTCGGGGCGTTACAGCTCTACCCCCTTAAGAATTTTTGTCCTCAAAATTTCCAACTTTCTAATAACCGCACAACATAGGTTACACCACTACGCTTTTGCTGTGCATTCTAATCCTAATCGAAAATTAGGTAAATAGTACACTATGGGTAAAGTACGTACCAGTATTCACATCTGGAGCGTCTCCGCCTTCTCGGCGACGTGCTGCATAAACCAAAGCTGGCTGCCTCACCCCCGCATGGCCTCTAGGCGGCTGTTGTCCACCCCTTGGTGGCTGTACATCACCCCTACCAAAAACATGTATCTAATCCGGTCTTCTAGGACACTCTCTGAGATGGTGTTCTATGGAGCCACAACTTAGACAAGCTCCCGTCCTCCTCTAGCACTCGCCCACATGACCTTACCCACAAATAGCACAAGGTGGTGACCCAGTAGTAGCAACAGGGGGCCCAGCTTTGACTGGCCCATCCACTTCGGCCCTTCTCTTAGGTCTCTGATCAGAATTGGATTGCTCAGAATCCCTCTTGGTTCTACCCCTTTCTCTTTCTCGGTTTAGGCGCTCAGAGCGTTTCACATCTTCAGCAATCTTTGCTTTATCCACCAATGCTGCAAAATCTCGCTCCCTTTGGGGAGTAATCAGTACTCGAAGACTGTCTCTGAGGCTATCTTTGAACCGAACACAACGTTCTTAATCTGTTGCCACTATTCCTTTAGAATACCGACTGAGTCGTAAGAACTCAGCCTCGTATTCTGCCACAGATCTGTCTCTCTGAGTCAAGTTCAAGAATTCTTTCCTCCGGGCATCCACATAGCTTGCGCCCACGTACTTCCCTTGAAATGTGAACTTGAAGAACTCCCAAGTGACCCGGTCAAGCTAAGTGCCCTCTTTCACGGTAAGCCACCACTTGTAGGCTTCCTCTCGCAGCAATGATACCGCACCTTTTAGTCTTTGTTTCGAAGTGCAATCCAAGTCATCCATTATCCTTTCGATGGCCTCCAACCAATACTCAACCACATTAGGGGCCACTCCCGCGATACCTTTGAAAATCTCTGCTCCATTTGATCGAAGTCGCTCCGAAATTGACCTACGGCTTCCAATGCCATTGTCAGGCCCAGCGACCCTTTCTAGAATTCTTAGCATTGCTTGGGACAATGCGTCATCCCCAGCTGCCCAATCATACGACTCTATCTCGGGTATCGGTGAAGTCGAAGCCGCTCTCGCTTCAACGTTGGGCATATGGCCTGATGCCAAAGATCCAGCCCTTGCACTTCCACGGCCTCTGCCGCGACCTCTTGCACCTCTTGTAGTGCTCATTATCTCTTCGTGTATTATCTGAATTATAAATTTTATGAATTTAGCTCATATTTTCAATAATTAAACAGATGTTTTTTGGAAGTAGTAGTTACGAGTTGTTTTCGCAGTCGCAAGCTCACTACAGTTTTAGTTTCCTATAGTTTCTCAGTTTACACTAGCTAAAGAGTCTCAGTATAGTCTATCATCTAAAGTAAGTCTACTAACTATTTACAGTATAACAGTTTAAAATAGATTTTAATATCAGGAGAACTTACTTGGTTCAACGTCGGAGACTCGGTGTGCCACACTTTTCAGAGGAAAAATTTCAAGCCCTTCACATATTAAAAAAACAACTTACAGAAATCCAAGATTTGAAAACCTATCCCACAGTCGAGTTTTGCAACTTGACTCTGATACAACTAAATGTAACACCACAGACCTGACCTAGACGTTATGGCCGAATCTGGCGTGTCACATTGAAGTGTTTTTCGAAAACCATGTTTTCATTGCAAACCCTTCTTGAAAATTAAAAATTCTTGCCATTTAAAACATGTACAAAACCTCAGTTTGTGTTTGTTTATTTTCAACCATGGTTTATTAAAAAGTTATTCCCTTTTTAAAATGTTATTACCTTTAAAACCTTATTTGTTGCGGAAGCTTAATTTAAAACAAATGATTTACAGAAACATGATATTTAAAATTGAGTTGCAGAAACGTAGCGTTCAAAAAACAGTTATTGTTTTTAAAAACCGCGATCTACTTTTAACAGATAGAAAATGTATTAAACTGAAAATCCCAAATCAAAACAAGAAATTAAAAGAGGCCTTATTACAACCCAATAAGAAAACGGTTTAAGTAAGGCAAAATAGAATACTAAAATTTAAAACTGTTCGTAGTGTGGCCACCTCCGAGTCCTCCAGTACGTTGAACCGCTTACGGGGGATTACCTGAAAAATTAAAAAGATGGGGTGAGTTTACGAAAACTCAGTGTCTTCAACCCTCATCGATCATAAAGCATGCATCACCTCAATCCGGGCCTAAGCCCATTACAGTAATCAATATGGGCCTAAGCCCAACACAGTAACAATGGCAATTGGGCCTTAGCCCATAATAGCCTTAGTTGGGCCTTAACCAATATCAAATGTAACATATCACATCTATCTGGGCCTAATCCCATCTCAATATCAGAATCAGTATATACAATGCATGAATACCCAAACCAACCCTACACTCTGTCTCTTGTATAACCCTGCACTCCTGTAGGGATTTAATCGATCCACCCATCCCTACACTCTTTATGTAGCACCGGTGGCGGCACTAACCAATATTGTAGCAGAGCTGACAATCTCATAATCGGCTTAAAGCCATCGGTGGATCCACAGTCGTCAAGCGACCATGTGACCCTATCAAATCATATACTTCCTCTAAATCAATGATCCCATCCCCCATGCAATGATAGTATCAGATGAATGCAAACATACCATAAATGACATACAATAACAATCATATAACATGTAGGGGCATTTTAGTCATTTTATCTTGTGAGGGTATTTCGGTCATTTTACCCTATAAGGGTATTTTAGTCATTTAACTACCCTCCCGAAGGTCTACAGTCGCTTCGATCGACACATATAACCCATTTGGTCAAAACAGTTTAAATGGGCTCAAAGCCAGTATTCGGCCCAAGTGGCCCACACTCTCGTGTGGCCTATTCGTCCCATTTTCAATCACGGCTATGTGAACGTTATAGCCCAGTTCAATTTCTGTCAGTTTTCATAAATTTAATCTGCGTGGGCCCTTGAGCCCGTTTGGCCCACACGACCCATTTCGGCCCATTAGACCCAAAAACGGTCCAAGACCATGTGACCATTCATGGTGGCCTCCATCATTGTATCGACTTCCCCACACAAGCATTCGTGCACTCGTATGGTAACAGTTTTCGTATTTTTGACATTTCGGCATTTCAGCATTTGCCGATCTACAGTTGGAATGGTGTGTGTACACACCTGGTTTATGAAGCGTACTTCCAAGCCCTTAGCGACGAACCTATATTCAATCAAGGGGTATAGTTAGCCTTTTTATCTTTAAAGATCACAACACTTATTCCCCAAATCGATTAACCACTACCTACCTTGACTGAATAACAATGGCCTATCCTTTTCCTTAGACCGCTTGGTTAAGAATCGATTCTCCCTCATCGTGGCTTATCTGAACCGCAAACGTAATCTATCAGTTAACATTATCTACTAACTAGAGTTAATCATATGCTAATTCAACGAAAACACGTGCCCAAACAAGAACTAACATTCGGCCTTACCCAAGATTCCTTGACCGAGTACTTACCTTTATCGAAACCTTAGAGTAAGAAGTCAGCTACTACTAATCACTTGCCCTTTAATCGCCCCTCGAGGAACCTTAAACAAACCAATCATCGGTCAAGATAAGAAAGGGAGATTCAGCAGATGAAGAGGAATACCATTAATACTGAAAATCGTTGAAAGCATTAAACATCACTTACTATCACATTCGGCAAAGAGAAGAGATCCCTAACTCGAGCTCACTGGCTAAACAGTCGAAGATTTGAAATTAAGGGGATTGGAGATGGATGACGAAAACAAAGAAGATAGAAGAAGGAAAGTGCAGAAGTCGACTAAAGATTCTCAATAAGCAAAGTGAGAGTTTTCGGCTTTATGTAAATGAGCAACTCTGCAGAAATTTGAAAGAGTAGGAAGAAGGATTCAGTTTAGAGATAAAAAGGTAAGATATTGTGAAGAGAAGAATGAGAAATAAATTGGCCTAAGGTTGAACAAGTATATTCGGCACCAAGAATGACCTAAATGATGATGCTATTTTGGCTTAAAACAAAGTGAACTCAAAAATAAAGAGTCTTGAAACCGAGTGGCCAAAAGGGACAAAATGAAAAAGAAAACAAGAGAACTTACACAAGCAAAAATCAGCTATCACAAAAACAAGACTCCAACACCCAAAAACAAATGGCCGAAACCGAAACTTATGCCTACCTATTGTCCATTTCGTCTCCAACTCCCCAACAAATCAAATCCCCTTGATTTCCTCCCCTTATCACTCCATAACCTGCTCCTTAAATCCCTTACTTGACCCATTCAAACTCTCCAACATAGAGTTCGAATCCAACACCAACTCTTGCCTACTGATGAGCCTAATAAATAATCCCACTTGCATGAAATGAGACTTGAACCTCAGACCTCCTTGCCATACCTATGATGCCACAACCACTGTACCAACAGGCTCTTTGTGTCTCTTTTTAACCACAATTATTTAAAAGGCTTAAAACTAGGAGTCAGGTTCCCCTAATGCTAAAAGTAAAAATTTCCCATATGACATTGCTTAAACCCAGGACTTCATAGAAACCCCTTAACCTTCCAAAATCACTCACCCAGCAGATCTAACATGCAATTGTGTCGTTCTCTTGTTCTCAAAAATTTTAACCGCTCCCATGCCCAAAGCCCAATATTTCTAGGCCCAAAATTTGGGGCGTTACACAAACATCCTCACTAAGACATCCACCTGCCATTTACAAACCACATTCATCATGCATAATCACACACACACACACTTAACCATTCACATCATGCAACTTACATAACCAATCACATTTACCACTCATAATTATCACACATTTACTCATCTAACACTTGCAAGCATACACATCCTTGAAATGCATCATCATAGACTTATAACATAACAATTATTAGCCACCTTAAATGGCCTTATACAACAATAACCATCTAATAGCATAGGCCAACATTCTAGGCCAACTCATAATAACATATACACAATAATCATCTCCCAATACAAGCCATAGACTTAAAAATACTTGAAGATCATTGATACAATACCAATCAATAACTTGTTAGTGTGATAGAATCTCCGATAACCTCCAACTCGAGCTAGCATCTGTGACACTATAGGAAAAAGGAAAGGAAGGGGGTAAGTGATCGTTGTTTTATGCGATGTCAAAGTCTTAAAATTTATAAAAAGAATGATCCAACCTAGAAACTAACTATGACAACGAATTGAGGCAATCACACCTATCGAACAGTAGTATAGTTTAGGCAAAACCGGAATGTCGAACCCAAAGGAACTAAAAGTACTAATACTAACTCTCTTTTTATTATTTAGCCTAGAAAATTAAAGTGATTTTTATTTAATCTAAAATTAACTAACTACTAAACTAAAGAATCTAAGACAAAGAAGAATGAAATTGGGAAAAATACTTTTAGGAAAAACCAATTGATTAAGATGACACCCAAGGAAGAATCCACCTAGACATCACTTGTTATCTAACTCTGAACCAGACGATTTATTCATTTGACTTGATCCGTAAGATTCCCTAAGTTATATTAATCCCTCTCTCGAGGCGACTAACGTCTAACCCTAGGTTGATTAATTGAAATCTCTTTCTAATTAAAACCCCTAGAATTGCATTAACTCAATCTATGGACTCCTATATTAGGTTTTACCCTAATCCGGCAAAATCTCGTCACCCTATCTCTAGGCGTGCGATCAACTCCGCTTAATTATGCTAGATCTACTCTTAAGTAGGGACTTTTTCTCCTCCACCTAAGCACATCATACTTGAATTAATATCTCGGAAATATCAACACAAGAATTAAGAACGCATAATTAAGAACAAGTCAAATATTTATCATATAGTTCAGCAAACGATAACAAGATTCATCTTAGGTTTCATCCCTCTCAGGTATCTGAGGGTTTAGTTCATAATAATAATAGAAAGCATCTCAGAAGAAAAGATAAAACAAAACATAAGAAATCCCTAAAACCCCCTGAAGGAATTAACCCCTAGTAAACCCCATTGACCCTAACAACCCTTTTTATTGACTCACCTACTAATAACCTAAAAAAAAAAAACCCTTTGTATTTGTTATCAACCTTTCTTTTGACTACCCTTTAATCGAGATATGACTTGATTAGTTACCGAATTATATTATGCTATGAGTTAAATTCATCCTTTATTATTAGTTTGTTCTTTAAAAAAATCGAAGTATATTCAGTATTAATAGTGAGCTTATACAGTTAAAGTTTATTTTTCGAAAGAAAAGCTCGTATTGTTAGGATTATTATTTTCAGTTAATGTAAATATTATTTCAGTATTCTTAAGTAGGTATTTGTCAATTCAATCTCGATTTTAACCTTCTAATTTTAGCCTTTATCCACACTTTAACCCTAGCCCCGTTACAACCCTAACAAAGATCTTTTGATCTGTTTATCATCTCATTTTACAATGGTGGAGATTTGATCTTCAGGCAAGCCTACGGGATTAACTTTTCAGGTTCGATGTATGAGTGCTTCTTTTTATGATCCTTAAACACTTTGAGTGATTTGAGTGAATCTTTTAGTGAGGATGTCAACTCTTGTCAATTTCGAATTAAAAGTAATTATTCAGATAAGGGGAGACACCTACATTTTCGAATTAAATAAATGACTTATCATTGTTTGAATCTTTAGGACTCTTTGAATTGAATTATCCATGTATAAATTATCTATGAATTATGGTGAGACATTGCTGATAAGAATTGAGAATTATGGAAAGTTCGTTTTAATTGTAAGTTGAGGATTTTACTTGAGGACAAGCAAAAGCTTAAGTGTGGGGGTATTTGATAAACCGTAATTATAACATATTTTAATCCCACATTTAGCTTGTTTTTGGATGATTTATCCCTCAATTGATGTAAAAAGGTGCTCTTAATCCTTTCTTTTCATGTCTTATACCCAAGAAAGCACCCGAGGATGAAAAGAACACAAAACAGACCCAAAACAGAGTAAATGGGCCATATCACGAAATCCACACGGCCTGGCCCAAAAAGCACACGACCGTGCCTTGTCATGCATCTAGAACACGGCCTCACCCCGACTTACACGGTAGTGCCTCAAATTAGAAACCCGAACACGGTTTGAAGTCGAACCACGCGGGCGTGTGACATGGCTGTGCCCCTGTCGCGGCTTTAGATAATTTTAGTCGAAAAAGGATACTTAGGGAGAAAGAATCGCATTCCAAGAGCCTATATAAACCCCCTAAGTGCCACCGATGAAGGGGCGTCAAGCTAGGCCAAGGAGCCAAGCTGGAGAGGTCAGAATTGAGGGAATCACTCGAAGTTAGCCAGTTGATCCATCCCAAGAAGCTGGAATTCTACTCAAGACGGCAGATTTCTCCTTCAATTCCTTTAGGGAGTTTTAGGGATTTCTTATATTTTGTTTTATCTTTTCTTTTGAGATGTTTTATTTATTTGTTATGAACTAAACCCTTCAGATACCTGAAGGGGATGAAACCTAGATGAATCTTGTTATTTGCTCCTGAATTATATGATAAATACTTAGTTTATTCTTAATTATGCACGCTTAATCCAAATCTGATGTGCTTAGGTGGAGGAGGAATAGACCCTGCTTAATAGTAGATCTAGCATAATTAAGCGAAGTTGATTGAACGCCTAGAGATAGGGTTTCAAGATTTTGCCGGATTAGGGTGAAACCTAATACGGGAGTCCATAGATCAATTTACTGCTATTCTAGGGGGTTATTATAAGAGAACGAGAGTTCCACTAATTAACCTAGTGTTAGACGTTATTCGCCTCGAGAGAGGGTTTAATATACGTTAGGGAGTCCTACGGATCAAACTAAGTGAATAAACCGTATGGTTCAGTGTTAAATAACAAGCGAAGTCTAGGTGGATTCTTCCTAAGGGTATCGTCGCGATCAACTGAGTTTTTCTTCAAGTTATTTTCCAATTCGTTCTTTTTGTCTTTGTGTCTTTAGCTTAGTAGTCGTTAATTTAGATTTAAAGCAACTTCACTTTATTTTAGGCTAAATAATAAAAAGAAAGTTAGTATTAGTACTTTTAGTTCCTTTGGGTTTGACAATCCGGTCTTACCTAAGCTATACTACTGTTGGATAGGTACACATGCCTTTAACCGTTGTCAGAGTTACTCTCCAGGTTTGATCATTCGTTTTATAAATTTTAAAGCTCTAATTTCAGTGATCAAAGACCATAGTTGAAAGATGTTAAATCGGACAAAATCGAACTCTATAATGGCACAGTTATACTCACATACAAATATTTAAGACCATAGTTGAAAAATGTTATGGCATCATATAAAAGCATGCCAGAATGGTAAATAGGGCTAAGACTATGGCTAAAAGATGCTATGGCATCCTTTGGTAGTCCACCAAGATAGTAAACACGGGGTACATTGTATAAAACCATAGCTGGAAGATGCTATGGCATCATAGGTAGTCCATCGGGAGTCTACCGAGACAGTAAACAGGGGATTCATTGTGTAAAACCATAGTTGGAAGATGCTATGGCATCATAGATAGTCCACAAGGACAATAAACACAGGATAGTCTGTCGGGACAGTAAACACGGGGTACATTGTGTAATACCATAGCTGGATGACATTATGGCATCATAGATAGTCTGTCATGACAGTAAGCATGGGGTAGTTCACCGGAACTGTCACAATAAGGTAGATGTCGGGTTCTAAAGACATGAGGATCATGATTGGAAGGTCCGCCATTCACGAAGGATATTCAAGGTGAGAGTAGTGTCCACGATGTGACTAGAGCAATAAGTCACAATGAGAAATGAGTTGGTGTGTATAGAGATACAAACCACCAAGGTAGTGAGAAATACCAAGGTTATGAATTAACCCCAAATAAGGTAGAAGGAAAGAAAGGCTTCTTCAATAAGGAGGGGAGGGGTACTCATAGTATACGCATATGCTAGTCCGCTAGGGAAGCTGCAAATCCCATGCAAGGTAAAACATGGTTAAGTCTGCACTAGTAGGCAGTCATTAAGATAATGGGAGAAGATTAGCAGAAGGTTTAATAGGTTGAACAGGGTCTTGTTGAGAGGAAGTGTATGCCCAAGGCCGGTTGGCAAAGGATAGTGGAAGGCGAAGGATATATTTAGCTAAAGAGAATGGCAAGGATTTCGTTGAGCTCCCAAGGTAGGAACTACATATTTTAAGAGGCCTTCTTAGAGGATATTTTGATAGATCAAGGGTTTCAGAGTTGTTAGTGAGCCCTAGTAGTCCAAGGTAGTGAAGACACTCTGGAACACCCCTAACTCGTATTCGTCACCAGATTAGGGTTAAAGACGCTCCCAGACAGATTGGAAACATTTATAGAAGTTCATAAAATCATACATCAATCTCAGTCATAGTATCCCATAAATAGGTCATCGAGACCTTAAACACACCTAGAAACAGGGTCGGGACTAAACCGAAACATATAAAGAAATTCTTAGAAATTTAAAACTTTTTAAAGATTCAGGGGTTGCACGCCCGTGTAGGCAGGCCGTGTGCCTCCCACCGCTTCTTGACACCCCCGTGTGTCTACCCCGTGGTCGAAACTGACTTTACTCCACGGCCACCAAGCACGCCCGTGTACTCTAGCCGTGGTCGATCCTGTCAAAAATCACACGACTACCGGGCACGTCCATGTGCCAAGACCGTGTACTCTTAGCTAGCTACTGACTTAGCCCTACGGTCACTAGGCATGCCCGTGTGCCATAATCGTGTGACATTATAGGCCATTTGCAAGGCCAAAATGCCACCCAACAAGGGTCAAACTTACAACCAATTTACCAAGACATCTTGTAACATCCTGAAATTCAAAATTTTATGTTTTGAAGTATATCATGCTTTAGGCTAGTTAAAAATGTTAATGGTGTATGATTAGGGCTCCTAAGAAGGCACGAGATTGAGTTGGGCCCTAGTAAAATTTTTGTGTTTAAGCACTTTGAGGAGAGAAGGTAAGTGTCATCAATGCTTAAGGAGATAAGTTTGTATTTTGCTAGTATAAGTGAGCATATGGCAAGGAGGTTGTGGCGTCACATGAAGGGCTTTTGGGGAGGAGTTCAAATCCCACCTAGTGCAAAAAGTTTTGATTAAATTTTTGTGTTTCCCTTCCAAGTGTCAGCCATGGTCTTAAATAAGGTAAGGAAGACTTTTTATTGATGGCAAGAAGAATAAGAAAATATGGTAAGGAGGAAAACAAGGGAAAATGAAGGAAAGAAATAAAAGAAAAAGGCAAGGGAGGGAACATGTTGGCCGAATATTAGGAGTTGCCATGAGAAAGAATTTATGGTCAATTCTCATTTTTTTGAAGGAAGGTGTAATCGGTTTTGGTAAAGAGTGGGTGTGCCGAATTTTGTTAGGCATTTTGGAGAGTTTTTGGTATCATTTGAAGGCCTTTTCTTTGTTCACTTGGTACCTCTTTTTCCTTGCCTAAAACCGAGACCATTTGGGAGCAATTTTTCTTTCTTTTTTTCATCTTTGCCATAGCTATCTTTATTCTTTTAACATTTTGGTGCTTACCTTCCAATCTTTTCCCTTAGTTATCGAAAAACAAGTCCCTCTTTTTGTTCATCTCCTTTATGGTATTAGCCGAAACTTTAACACTTCTCTTGTCCATCTCTTCTTTTCCTTCCTCACTATTTCTCCAACCTTTCTCTCATTTTCTTTAATGGATTTTACATAGAGGCTGAATCATCCTTTTTCTTTTTCTCCAATAGCCGAATCACATAACACTATATCCCTTTTCTTTTCTTTTTCTTTTGGGTGTTGGGCACTCTCACTTCCTTGACCGAATCAGTGATATTGAGGGGTTGGCTGAAACTTTCATTTTGTTTTTGTTGACTCATTCTTAGTCGTAAGTCGAATCGATTGGAGTTGAGTTTATCATCGATTAAGGTAAGGTGTTTCTTCATAGTTTATTTCGATATATTTCATTGTGTGGTGATTCCGCTAAAACGAATCGATGGATTTGACTAAACGGTTATTATAGGGATTAAATCGCTCGTTTCATCCACTGGTTATTTCTTCGGAAGAAGTGGTAAGCCAAATCCTATTCCAAAACAAATACATTCTCTCAACATAGTACTTTCTAATCGAGATCTTTTCAATGGAGGTAAGTGGTAATGATTTGAAAGGAAAAGCGGTAGTAGGAGACAAAAGGAGTGGATTTGCAATTCCTACTCCTAAGTTCAAATGAAGGGCGGTATCGGCGGTTCGGGATTTTCCACCGGGTTGTGGACCATCATCTTGTGAAAATAGACAAATCGTGGTCGTTCACGATACTAAGGGTAAGCGTTTCAATAGATCGTTTGATTTTGATTTAGATTAATAAAATCTTGTTTATTGGATTAATCGAGTGTAATGGTGATTTAGGTGCCGACGATCAAGAAGGATTAATCCTTATCGTAATCAGGTGTGTAATCTCACACCGAAATCCCGTAGATTCATGATTAGATATCACGTTGGAATATGATTAGATCGTTATTATTTATATGGCTAAAAATCGTAATATGGCACAAATCGAGAAATTTGCTTAAATTAAATTATTCCTATAGATTTGTCAAAATCGGTATTAAAATTGTTAAAATTACGAAAATGCCCCTATGGGCCGAATTACGAAAATGCCCCTATGGTCTGATTTACCAAAATGCCCTTATGGGCCGAATTGCTAGAATGCTTTAGTGGGTCGAATTACAAAGTTCTATAATTGGTCGATTTACCGTAATAAATTATTGGATTAATGATTGTTGTACATGTATGTGGATATTATGCTTTATTATGTATGTTGCATGTTACATATCGCATGGGTTGGGAAAAATGCATGAAGAGCAGTGTAGCCTGGTGGCTTTGCCACAAAATATTCATTATAATGTTTACTTATGATTTCGGTGGCTTGGCCACAATAAAAATATATGGTAACCAGTTTGACTGCAAATTTTGGTGTGAGCGGCGGGGTGGGTTGACTTGATTCCCACAGGTGTGATTGGCTGGTCGGGGGTGTGATGGATGGATGGGTTGGGTTGCATACATTTACTTCATTTTGTTATTGATTATGCAAATGGGCTTAAGCCCAAGTTATTGCTAAATGGATTCAGGCCCAGTGGATGACGGTAAGGGGATTATACACTGAGTTCTAGTAACTCACCCCTTTTCCTTAACCCTTGCAGGTAGTGCTCAGTGATGTGGACTTAGGCCATGGATGACTCGATGGAGGCCATACTTCAGAAATGGTGTTTTTGAACTTTAGATTTCTATTTACTTGTACTTTATTACTTTTACTATTTTGGGTTTTTAAGTTGTAATAATGCCTCTGGAATATTTTATTTTGCTTTACGTTTGACGTACTTATTATCTTGCTTGATTTATTTTAAATGGGAATTTTCTAAAATCATAAATAACGGTTTCTAAAATTGATTAACAAAAAGGTTTTTATAAATATGTACAAATATTTTAACTCGAATTCTCTTTCAAGTTACCAACGACATTTTCAAAAGTCACGGTTTTAACGTTCATTACCTCGATTTTTTATTCATCAATCAACCTCTCAAAAATAGTTGTATTTTATCAAACATTTACATCCAAACTTGTTTTCTTAACCATAACCAAATAACACTTATTTTAGTACAAATCACAAGAACTTTATACGTTTTCCTCGTGTGACATGTCAGATCCGGTCGTAACGCATGGGCCGGGTTTGGAGTGTTACATTTTATGGTATCAGAGCTCGGTTACAAAACTCGGCTGTAGTTTGGGTTCAAAAGGTCTTTTTTAAAGCTGTTTAAAATTTTAATTTATACATGCATGTTCTAAAGGAGGTATGGCACCACGGGTATCCGGCACCAAGTCAAGTAAGTTTATGTTTTCATTTTATGATTATTGCGATATGACTGTAGAAGTACTCTAGAACTTTTAGTTTTAGGAGCTGAAACTATAGAGATTGAGACTTTAGGATACATTTTGCTAAAACGACTTTACTTCCTATACTTCATAAAACATTGTTTAATAAACATTGAATAGTATACCGATACATAGGACTTGTAATCAGATTAAATTGACATTACTAAACATGAGCACTAGAGGACGTGGATGCGGTAGACGTGGACGTGGTAGAGGCCGAGGTGCTAGAGTTGTATCTGAGGCATCGGGACATATGCCGAAAATGGACGCCCCTGAGTCACTAGTGACTGAAGCTGGGTCACATGATCAAATGAGAGAGGATGACGCTCTGTCCCAAGCGATGTTACGGGTACTGGAAAGGGTTGTTGGGGCAAGAACTGGGTCGGCAGCTCGTGGGTCGATATTGGAACGACTCAGATCGAATGGTGCTAAAGTTTTTAGGGGTATTTTGGGGGTAGCCCCTAGTGTAGCGGAGTACTAGCTTGAGGCGGTGGAGCGGATTATGGACGACCTGGATTACACCACCGAGCAGAAGCTGAAAGGAATCGTGTCATTGCTAAGAGACGAGGCGTACCAGTGGTGGCTCACTGTTCGGAAAGGCACTCAGGCTGATCGTATTACCTGGGAATTCTTCAAGACCGCATTCCAAGGAAAGTATGTTGGGGCTAGCTATGTGGATGCTCGAAGGAAGGAATTCCTGAATCTGGTCCAAGGAGGTAAATCTGTGGCAGCATACAAGGTGGAATTTCTGCGTCTTAGTCGGTATGCCCGGGGAATAGTGCCTACTGATTATGAACGCTGTGTGCGTTTTGAGGATGGGTTGCGTGACGAGTTACGGGTACTGATAGCCCCACAGAAGGAGAAGAATTTTTCCACACTTGTGGAAAAACTAAGATAGATGAGGAGGTCAAGCTCTTCGGACATTTCTGCCCATTTCTAACCCAGGGGTATTTTCGTCATTTTCCCTACAGGGGTATTTTCGTAACAAAAGAAATTGTAAAATTTTAATAAAACAAATCACCTTGAAATTCCCCAAAACTGGAGGATGTTTCTGAAAATTTGTAAAATTTAAAGATATGGCATTATTTCGGAAACCAGGGGTATTTCGGTAATTTGTCAATCAGGGGTAATTTCGTAAATTTTGCACATCGAAGATGTTTTAACAATTGTAAAACTCTGTGGGTCCTTTTTGAGAGTTTTCTTTCTTAAAACGTTGCCGTTTGCAAAAAGTTCAAAAGTCAAGGTCATTTTGGTAATTTTGCAACTTGTGGGCGTTTTCGTAATTTTCCAAGACCAAAATATTTTGTTGATGATTTTCAAAGCTAAGTTGTTGAATATTTGTAAAATAGTTGAAATTTTTGAGCAAAACCATTAAACTGATATTTTATGAGTCAGGGGCATTTTGGTAATTTTACCCCTAAGGGCATTTTTGTAATTTTTTACAAATCAAGTTTTTCAAAAAAAAACGTTGTAAAAGTGATGTTCTCCGATTTGAAAGAGTTTATTGCAAAAGTTTTGAAAACATTTAGGTTTTTGTTGTTTCATTCATTTCAAAACGTGGCTAGATCCCTTTCGGGTTTTAGTCATTATATTAGGCCTATGACCGAGCCCTCTTGGTCAGGGTGAACCAAAGCTACGCACCAGGCAGGATTCGAGTGAAGAGGAGGTGAGTCACGCGGACTGCTTAAATACCAAGCTCTCACTGAACCTTTCTAGACATGCGCACAGAGGTTGCCACACCACTGAGCCTTCTGAGTTAGGGTGAACCGAAGCTACGCACCAGGTAGGATACCTGCGAAGAGGAGGTGAGTCACGAGGACTGCTTAAATACCAGGCTCTTCCGGATCCAATCCTAGACATGCGTACAGGGGTTACCACACCCTAGCTCAGTGACTAAGTCATAGGTTGGTTTAGTTCTTTAAGTCTTATGCTTCGTTTGTGTGTTTGAGTAACCTATTCCTAGGGTTCAAGTTCCTATAAGTCTATCTACGTTCCATGCTTCCTACCCTTCTACAGATTATAATTCACCAAGAGGTTTAGATGTACTTACCTGGGAGGATCGGTGCCGGAGACTCGGGCCATGCTGCTTAAAAACCCAAAAACAATTCAAAAGGCCTACTAAAACATTTTTGGGCCTTGGGCCCCCCCACAGCCGAGCTTTGAACTGGCTCTGATACCAATTTTGTAACAACCCAAACCCGGCCCAAACACTATGGCCGAATCTGGTCTGTTACAGAGAAATATTTTTTTTTTCCAAAATCCTTTTTGAAAACCAACTTAAATTTTGAAAACCCCTTTATTTAAGTGGGCTTGTTAAAAACATACTTAGATTTAATTCGGAAATTAAATTAAGTCAAGTTATCAAAAAAATTACAAGTGTGCCCGATGGCACGTTTAAAACAATTTTCGTTTAACTTAGAACATGTGATTAACTAATATTATTAATAAGGTTTAAAACAAAATATTCAACATATGGTAAATAACAAAATAAATATAAGGAGGCCTTATTACAAAATAAACAAAACCCGGAAATGAAATAATATTAAAAAGAAGTATCACAACTAAAATTTAAATTCATTTAAATTGAATCCACTGCATGGCCACCTCGAGTCCACCCGGCTCCATATCCGCGGTCTATGTATCACCTGAAAAATAGAGGAGAAGGTGAGTCACCAAGACCCAGTATGTAATCCTTCTCCCGTTTTAAAAGCAATTTCATACACAACATATAACAAGTAATATGCAGAATATTAAATACCCAACCCAGCCAACCAAACGCCACTGTCTACCCCGTTGTGGTACCAAACCACTAGTGGTGCCAAACCACTGGTGACATATAGTCACAATGTGTTACCAAAACACTGGTGTCCGTAGACACAAATCGGGTGATGGGGCCAACCCATCGTGTGATACCAAATCACTGGCAGACGATCCCATATCTCAAGTGGGGCCAACCCACGGTGGTGTTAACCACAGGGATAAGTCGCTATGAGGTGCCAAACCTCTGGAGGTACCAAACCTCTGGTGACCGTAGTCACAGTGTGTTACCAAAACACTGGTGCCCGTCGGCACAAAATCACTGCCCCCTCCACTCAGTCAATCCCACATTAGTCACATAAATATATGTTACATGCCATCATATGTATAAATCAGTACATCATGCTTCCCAAAAGCATTAATAATAATTCATGTTAACAGGTACTTACCTGAATTGCCATCTATACCGATATGGTATATCATCCAATGCTACATAAATCAAGTAAGCATTTACAATATTCAACACATTTAATAAGTTATAGTGTGTATGTACACACCTGTCACCACTAAATAGTCTAATCCCGAAAGGAGAAGTCGGCCACCTTAGATCCACTAGGTCCCTATATTCGGCCAAATACCCGAGTTAGTACTATGGCCTATTCGGCCAACCCAAATAATTAAAAGGGGTTCCTTATGATCCCGAAATCTCACCTTTGCTTTTGCTACTAACCACGGCACTCAATACACAGATCTGTTTTACCAAATAATTGGTTAGTCACTACGGTTATTAGCCTTCGGCTTTTCTTAATCATTAGAAGAATAAACTTTCATAAGTAGGTACTTACCACCACTTACCCAAATCCGATTGTCAGGGAATGCTAGATCTGATCTTACTGCTTTGAGATCCCGAAGTGCCTATCATTGATTTCACACTGGTTAGAACCCTTGCTACTGGTTTCGGCTTTTATTCCATTCAACAAGACGACAACAAAAAAAAAGATACAAAAGGAGGGTTCGGCCATCCCTTACCTTGATCCAAATCCATTGATCACTAAAATCTGAAGAGATTTATCCCTTTTTGATGTTCAGCCAAGGGGGTTAAAATAGGTTCGGCTAGAGGAAAACAATAAGAGGAAAAGATGTTTGAGTTTCGGTCAATAAGGGTGAATATTCGATCAAGGAAAAGAAAGAAAATTGTGGAGTAGAAGATGCTAAAAGTTTCGGCTACAAGGGGTTTGAGAGAGTAAAGAAAATAAAAGAAGCACAAAGAGAGAGGGGTTAAGGATTTTCGGCAACTAGCAAAAATGGAAAAAAACAAAACAAGAGGGTCAACTAATGCTTTTATAGGCACTTAGTACCCTTGCCGTCCACCTCTTTGGATTAATTCAAATTAATTTGAATTAATCCCCAATAATCCATTGATAAATCTTAATAATCCTTTTTATCCAATAATCCCCTTAATAATCTTGTATTATCAAAATAAAACTACTATTATCTAATTATCCCTAGAATTAAACAAATAAAATCCAATTAAAAAGCTCACATTATCCTATTATCTAAATAGATAATAAAAAGAATTTAAGGAGAGAAAATCTCTCCCCCTTGTGCTGTCCAAATAAAGAACAAAAGGGAGGATCTCTGTGACTCGAACCAAGGTTCTCCCTTGCTCCTTGGTGGCGTCACAAGCAACTCTTAAGTGGGCTTACTTTGCCACTTATTCTAGGCTCATCTTATGTCCAAATTATCCCCATTTATTCTTATAACCCCCTTCTGCTAAGGCTCCCTACCTTAAAAATTAAAAACTGAAATTTTCTACCAAACCGAGCCAACACAATGCCTTAAATTAAGCTCTTATTATTCCATAAATCATATCACAGTAGTTCATACATAAGAAAAATAATTAAATTCCAAATAGCCCCGTTTTTAGGATGTTACAGTTAGGCTTGGAACAGGGAGTAGATTGCACAAATTTCATTTTCTGAGCCTAAGGACGAAAATGGAATTTATGGAAAAGCTAGGGGTAAAATGGTAATTTTTCCTAGGACGTAAATTGAGTCCCATTGAGTATAAAATGTATGAAATTAATGATTAAAGCTACTTATATAGATCCAGAAAACACAAATTCAAGGTTAGATCAAGGAAAAGAAAAGGTTTCGGATTAGTAGATTTAATACGCGAACAAGTGTCGAGGTAAGTTCGTGTAACTAAATCGAGCATGTAATTATGTAAATTGAATGTTGTGTTGTATGTAACGTGATTTATATTGATGTGCATTACTTGTATGCTATGATGGAAAATTTAATACATGTTTGTAATGGTGAATAAAGGGGTAAGTCCCGATTGAATATTGAATTTCGATGATTATAAGCGCTTTCTCGAAATGGATGAGGTCCGGCATTTGTTGTGGACGGGATTTAGCTTGGATGAGTAATCCTATTGACCTTATTATAGAAAGGATTTAGCCCAGACGGGTAATCCTGATATAATACCTCTCGAGTGTACATTATGATTAGGGTTTAGCCTGGACTGGTAATCCTAATCGAGCTCTTCTGAGCATACGTTATATAAAGGATTTAGCCTGGACTGATAATCCTGTTATACGCTATGTGGCTTGAGAGTGTGTTCCTTGGTTAAGTGCCCTAATGAGTACCAATGAATAAGAATTGACGGGTTATTGAATCGTACACCTCGAGTGTACTACTTGAGTATCCATCGGAATTTTAATGATTCAACGGACATAACTCTTGACACGGCATGAGGATTATAAGATGAAATGATGATGACTTGAAAGAATATTGCTTGATGAGATCATCTATGTTTACTTGATTGATATGAAGATTTTGGTGACTAACATGTTTAATTGACTGCATGTGTTAAGGCATTATTGCTAATGGATGGAAAACATGATATTGTATGCTTAGTCTTAATAATCGAGATTGGTAAGTTTAGTTTCCGTTATACAAACTTACTAACCATGTAATGCTTAATCTGTTTATTTTTCCCTTGTTTTATAGTGCTCGGAAGCTCGCGAAGGTTGGAGATCATTGGAGCATCATCACATTATCAACTAGTCATTTTGGGTATACTTAGTAAAATCATTTTGGTATAATGGCATGTATAGGGCAACTTGGCTATAGGTGACTTGAGAATGATGTTTTGTAACCTAGCCATTGGAATGGCTAGTAATGGTACATTTTGGTATGACTAAGTAAGTTATTATGATGATATATATACACATGTGTTATGTTAAGTATATATGATCAAATGTTGTTAAAGCCTAAGTAATCCAAGGTAAGTTTATAATCACATATGCATGTAGTGATATGCCTTTTTGAATAATGGAGTTTGTTTAATTTGAATGCTTGAATTAGTTGGTATTGGATGTGTGTTTCAAGTCCAGGTCTTGGGTGTGATTTTGGGTGAAAAATGAAGCTAGAAATGGCTTTATTTTGTCCACACGGGCAGACACATAGGTGTGTGTCTAGACGTATGTGACACACAGCCTAGTACATGGGCATATAGATAGGTCGTGTGTCTCCTGCACCCTAATTTTGAGAAACAGAATACTCAGAATTGAGCACACGGGCAGAGACACGGGCGTGTGTCTCAGCCGTGTGTGCTACACGGCCTAGAACACGGACGTGTGTCTTGGCCATATGAAACCTGTTCCTAATTTGAATTGTATTAATTAACCACACGGCCTAGCACACGGGCGTGTGGCATGGCCATGTGGCGCAAGTCAGGGAGCAACCTAAATCGAACACGGCCTATAGCACGGGCATGTCCCTTGGATCACACTGGCATGTGAGCCCTATATGTATGAATTTTTTTTTTGAAATTTCACGAAAAATTCTTAGAGATCCCGATTAAGTCCCGACTTGTTTCTAATGCTCGTATTGGGTCTCGAGGGTCCATTTAAAGGGCGTTGTGTATAATGTCAATGAATAAATGTGATTAACATGAATTATCTGTAAATGTTTTGAAAATTTTTGGTGACATTCTGTAACCCTATTCTAGCGATGACTATGGGTTAGGGTGTTATATTTAGTGGTATCAGAGCTACGATTTAGTAGATTCTCGAATTTGACGTAGCAAACACGAGTTTAGCTATACATGCCATTATATAATTTGTGATAGTGTGATGACTCTTGATCATTTTAAATGTGTTTTTCATATAGTAATGTCATCCAACCGAGCTAGACCTGAATCCGAGGAAGCTGAGAGCAATGCTTCAGCTTCAGTTCAAAAAGTTACTTCTGTGTCTGGTAGTGAAAGGCCCGTGTCTGAGGGCCAAGGTAAGGAGGCAAAACAAGACTTCTTTCAATTGATGAATGCATGGTTTACTGAGTACTTAAGAACAAACCCCGCTGTACAACGACCTCCCCCACCTACTCCTCAACCGATTCCTGAGGTACCATAGGGTGCTGAATCCATTAGAATTGGTAAGCCTCTAGTAGATAAAATCCGCAAGCATGGGGCGGAAGATTTTAAAGCTACCGCAGATGATGACCCAGAAAGGGCTGAATTTTGGTTGGAAAATACCATCCAAATTTTTGATAAATTATCTCTGCTGAATGTCTGAAATATGCAGTGTCTTTACTAAAAGATACAACTTATCATTGGTGGAATACCATAACTTCGGTGGTACCGAGAGAGAGCATTACATGGGAATTTTTTCAAACTGAATTTAAAAAGAAATATGTTAGTAAGAGATCCATGGATCAGAAGAAGAAAGAATTTTTAGAACTCAAGCAGGGAAACATGACTGTATCTGAATATGAACGAGAATTTGTCCAGTTGAGCAAATATGCCAGAGAATAGGTTCTAACCAAGGCTGAGATGTGTAAACGCTTTGAAGAGGGTTTAAATGAAGATATCAAGTCACTGATTGGAATTCTCGAAATAAGGGAATTTGTGGTGTTAGCCAATCGAGCACACAAAGCTGAGGAATTGAGTAAGGAAAAGAAACAAGCTGAAAGAGAGGCTCGGGTTTCTGGAAAAAGAACTATGAGTAAGTCAAAATCATTTGCTTCTAAGAAATCAAAGAAGTATTATGATCGTGTGACCACCTCTACGGGATGTAACACCCCTTACCCGTATTCTACGCCGGAACAGGGCTCGAGGCATTACTGGACTTATAACACAAGCAATTGCACAATTCCAAGCCATAAATTTGCGTCCAAATTAAAATTATTCATAATCGATCATAAAGTCCCTTATACGAGCCTACGAGGTTCAAAACATGCTTTGGAGGTGGTTCGAGACTAAACCGAGAACTAAGGGAATTTTTATAAAACTTAGAAATTTTTGCTAGAAGCAGGGCTCACACGCCCGTGTGGTCCGAGGGACATGCCCGTGTGACCCTGGGGAGACGCCTATGCTTCAGACTGTGTTCAAATTAGGGTGCTCTCTAACTTGTGCCACACGACTGTGCCACACGCCCGTGTCTTTGCCCGTGTGTTCAATTCTGGACATTCTATTTTTAAAAATTAAGGTGCAGGGGACACACGGCTGAAACACATGCCCATGGGGCAGACCGTGTGCCACACACGGCTTAGACACACGCCCGGTGTCTACCCGTGTGGACAAAAACAAGGCTATTTACCAAGCCATTTTGCCACCCTCACTTGCACCCATCAACACAACATCACATGGCACAAATTCAAGCATATAATAGCTACTAAACAACCACAACCAAGATAATAACATGTCATCCTCAATGCCATTATTTATCATGCTTAAAACATCAACCTTTCCACACAAATTCATGCAAGATTCGACATTCACAAATGACATTAGTATATAAATATACTCATAGCCAATATTAGCCAACTTCTATGGCTATATACGAAACTGAACAATAAACCATTATAAGCCAACACATATGGCCAAATTAATAATAATACATATAACCCAAAGACCAAATCCCTATACATGCCATAAACTCAAAATACTTGAATTCATCAATACCTAAAGTGATAGCTTGATAGTGTGATAGGGTCTCCGGCGATCTCCAATCCGAGCTAGCTCAATGACACTATAAAACATGGGAAAGGAAGGGGGTAAGCTATATAGCTTAGTAAGTTCATATGTAAATAATAAAAAACATTATTCATACATTTGACATATAAATAACTTAACAAATATTAACATAAATGTCATTAAAACTTCATAAAAGTCACATGAACATAAATGTCATTTAATATCAACATAACACATATCAACACAATTGTCATATACCAATAGCTCATCATATGAATAACATAACACATATCAACATAAATATCATTTAAGCTTCATAAGCACAACTTACTCAATTACATTCTTACCAATTGTTCATCATATACTGAGTTCATTTCCTTTGAGTTTTACATACATACTTGTACCATCTCATAACATATTCATGTACTTTCTCATCTTTGACATACCCGCTGAACATTTTGTCAACATTTCCCGTTGAACCATTTGGAATACAAAAGGATACTCGAGAATCACGTACACACAGTACCGTATCAATGCTATATCCCAGATATGGTTTTACATGTAATCTCGTATCGATGCCAATAACCCAGCTATGGTCTTATACAAAATCTCATATCGATGCCATATCCCAGATATGGTCTTAGACGAAATCTTAGTAACCCTAATGTCATGACATTTGTATCCTATCTATTCCTAAGGTTCAACCGGGATTTACTCGCTAGTTGAAACTTCGTCAATTTCACCATAAAGTCAATCATAAAATTCATGCAATAACAAAACATTATAAATACAATTATAACGTTGCATTATTTACATACAAACTTACCTTGATACAAAAATAGTGGAAATGGACCAAATCATCAAATACTTTGGTTTTCCCCCGATTTAGACCCGAACCTTGTTTTTCTTGATCTATAATACCAAATTTATCTCATTTAATCAACACATTATTCATTTCATCCCAAAAATTACATTATGGCAAAATTACATTTATCCCCTAAACTTTTGACATTTTACAATTTAGTCGCTAGGCTTGTAAAATGAATTTTATTCAATTTCTTCACACGTAAGCCTAGCGGAAACTATTTTCATACTCATAAAAGCCCACATTTCTCATTTATTCACATTTTTCTACTCATTTTATAACTTTTACTAATAAGTCCTTTTTAACATTTTTACCGAAAATCACTTAGCAAAAGTCGTTTAACAAACACCAGACATGCATTTTCTACCATCAAACATCAAAATACACACATGTCTAATATGGTTCAAACCCTAAACCTTGATCATTTCTTAAATTAGTGGTAGAAATAGATAGACCATGTTACAAGAATTTCAAAAACATAAAAAATCATTAAAAATGAGGCTAGAAGGACTTACAATCGAGCTTGGAAGCTTGAAAAACACTAGCCATGGTTTCTTATTGGTACATTTGGCCATGGGTTAGAAGATGAGCAAAAATTGGCTTTTATTTTGGCTTTTTAATTCATTTTAATTACCAACTTACTAAAATGCCCTTAATGAAATACTTTAGAAACATACCAAACTGTGTCCATTTTTGTCCACCAACTTAACCAATGGTCTAATTACCATTTAAGGACCTCCAATTTAAAATCTCATAGCAATTGGACACCTTTAACATATAGAATTCAAGTTTTGCATTTTTTGCAATTTAGTCCCTTTAACTGAATTGAGTGCCCAAACGTCAAAATTTTCGAACGAAATTTTCGTGAAATCGTTCCATAAAATGTATACCATAAAAATATAATAAAAATAAATTTTTCTACGTCAGATTTGTGGTCCCAAAACCATTGTTCTGACTGGACCAAAAATCGAGTTGTTACAACTCTCCCCCTTTAGGGATTTTCGTCCCCGAAAATCTTATCAGAATATAAATTCGATTTCCACATAGACTCCTCTATCTCGTGACACTACCAAAGCACCCTCACTAAGGTTATGCTTTTATTTCCCGACTTTTTAATCTCTCGTGTCAAAATTTCGATCGATTCTTCGTTGTACAACACTTCAGCTGAATCTTAATCCCCATCGAAGAATTCATACTCAAAGAGTCAAATCGATACCATCGCAACATAGACACACAAAACACATTTTGAATATTTTTCCAAGGCAATAATTTCGGAAGCATGCTATCGCTGAATGGGAATTTCATGTTTTCATGTTTCAAATTCACATACGTTTTCTGACAATCTGAAGTGGATTCTAAATTGCCACAATTCACTTTTACTTTCTGTATGATTTCTGATCGGATCTCTGAAACATATAACTCAACTAATATATCATGTTACATACCCGATCACCAGGACATCTATTTCAAATAATTGTACATTTTATTACTCTCTGAATGAACAAACTAGCTACTACTGAGCTTCGTACAAAATTTTCTGCATAAGCTCTGAATTACTTAGTGCACAAATTCTATCTCGAAATAACTGTCATCAGGTCTGACTTGAAATTCAGAATCAAAAGTCGTTTCACACTGTACTCGTTTAGTTTACCACTCACTATCACATTCTTGAGGTTCTCAATCTTGCAAAGAAAACATCGCTTTAGCTTCTAATTTAGCTAGATTTAGACCATTATCAAATAAGATTAATCATGTATGCAATACTCACAAAATAATCAAAGGTTTTCCATTCAAGCATTTGCAACTATATCTGTTTTCCCAATGGTTAATCAATAACTACTCAAAATCTTTCAATAGTTCAAGCCATCTATGCTGTTTTAAATTCAGATCCTTCTGTGACATTAGAAAATTTAAACTTTTGGGATCAGGAAACATATGACATTTGCATCGGACAACCGATGTCATCAAATTCTCAACACAGACATAAAAAGTGGCTGACTCTAAATCTGTAACAGCCCGATTTAGGGGCTAATTGGAACAGTGGTTTTGGAACCACTAAACCGAGGTTGGAGAAAATTATTATAATATTATTTTATGTGTTATAGCATGATTATATGAGTGCATGAAAATTTTGATGCATTAATTTTAGCCATTTCATACTTAATTGCGAAAAGGACTAAATCGAATAAAGTGCAAAGTTTTGTTCTACAAGCTAAAAGTACCAAATATCCATAGAACCTTAAATTGGAAGTCTTTAAAGTGCAATTAGACCCATTGAAAAGGGTAGGCCGGTCATAGAGACAAATGGGAGACATGGTCAATGGTTAGGTAGCATTTGGTGACTAAATTGATTTTTAATAATAAAATAAAGAAAAGCTATCATCTTCCCTATTTTTCATCTTCTCTCCACCGAAAATATCAGCAAAAGAGGGGTGTTGGAAGCCAAAAAATCTCAGCAACTTCCCACCCTAGCAAGTAAGTGATTTTGGTGGTTTTTCTTAATAATTTTTTGTACTTTTGAAACCCTTGTAGCTTGAGCTAACTAATGAGGGGACTATTTTGCAAAATGGTTGAAAGTCTAGGGTTTTGCCATGAGAGCATTAGTGTTGTTTTCTGGAATTTTATGGAAGAAAATGAGTCTTGGTTGTTAAATAAACAACTTTAGTGAAAGGATTTTCCATGAAAACACCTAAAAAGGACCCTTTTGTAAAGGTTGTAAAATAGATGGTAAATGTGTGTAATAATTGAAATATTGAGTTACTATAAGAGGGAATATGAATCGTCTACGCTCGGGTGTGTGAAAAATGAACACATTTCATTTTACGAGCCTAGAGGTAAAATCGTAATTTTTATGAAAGTCTAAGGGCAAATAGTAATTTTGCCAAAGTAGATATTTTTAGAATTGTATTGATTCATGTGGTGATTAAATGAGTGAAATTGTCATTTTAGATCAAGAAACACGAAGTCCAGACCGAAACCGAGGAAAGAACAAGGTGTTGGACTAAATCGAACAAATATACATATTTTGGCACCGAGGTAAGTTTGTGTGTAATAATTCAACATCAGGTTATTATGAATTGATATGCTTGAGATCACATGAAATGTATATTATTTCTATGAAAATTGATCAATGATGTTTAATGAGAGTATGATGAAAATTTATGATGTGAAAGCCCGGTCGACTTTCAGAATAGGGAGGATACCATTGTCAAGACATGAAATTCATAAGGTCCCGTGTAAGACCATATCTGGGATATGGCATCGGCATCGAAGAGAGACTCCGTGTAAGACCATGTCTAGGACATGGCATCAATATGCGATCTCGTATAAGACCATATCTGGGATATAGCATTGGCATCTTATTATGTGTATGACGAGTTTGGGTATCCTTCGTTATTCCAAGTGGTTCAATGGGGTAAAGAGCTAAAATTTATGTTTAAGATGGTAAAAGTGCTAAAGTTATGTGATGAAGTGATACAGGTACATGTGAATATCTTACGAGAAACATGTCTGATATGTGATATGTGATTGGTAAGAGTAAGAATGAGTAAGTTATGGTAATGTGCGTGAGAACTTGTGTTGTTACTCAATGAAATATATAGATGTTATCATAAGCCCTTATGTTGCTATTTAGTACATGCAAACTTACTAAGCTTTATGCTTACTCCCTCTCTTTTCCCTTTCCTTGTAGTATTGCCAAGCTAGCTCTGGGATCGTAGAACGACGATGTAACAGTCCGGTTTAGACCCTAGTCGGAATAGTGGTTTCGGGACCACAAATTCGAGTCAAAAAATATTTTAATATTATTTTCTGTGCTTGCAATATGTGATTAAGCATGTGTGAAAGTTTCGTGAATTAATTTTGTTGTTTGTGTGTTTAATTTGAGAAAAGGACTTAATTGCAGAAAATTTAAAAGTGGCCTTTTAATTTAATAAGTTCCGAATTGTTATTGTCTTTTACATGTGGAGTCCTTAAGAGGTTATTATGCCATTGTTAATAGTAGTGGACAATTATGGGCAATGGTAGGTGGGATTCTAATGATATTAGTAAGGTTAATTTTGTAAATGGTTAAATAAAGAATAAATAAGTAAAATAAAACCATAATTTTAGTCCATCTTCTCCACCTAGCCAAAAATTAGAAGAAGAAAACCCCATTGTTGTGTTTGAAGCATTCGGCCATAGTGTTCTTTGATTACGGTACATTTTTTACTCGGTTTTTTATAATTTCTACGTTTTTGTAATCGTTGCTTTGAGTACTACAACACCCATGCCTTAATTTTTGAATTTGATGAAGATTTTGTAATGTGCCATTGATGAATGCTTGAGTTTTGTGATGTTAGTTGATGAAATATGAAATATATGTGTTAGATTAACATGTTTTGTCTTTAGATTTTTGGTGAAATTGAGTAATTTAGACTAAATTGTGAAAGTCATATTTTGAGGGACTAAAATGTGAAATAAATGAAATATATGGGCTCATATGAAGCATGTGAATATTCAGCCAAGCATGGGTAATATGAAATTATGTGTATTTTATGATTTTGTGAAAGAGAGACTTAAATGTCAAAATGTGAAAATATGAGGGCTAAATTATAAATTGCCCTAAATGTGTGTTTTTGGATTGAATTGAATGATTTGGTGAATAAAGAGTTAAATTTGAATATGTATAGACCAAAAACCAGAGAAAACGGATTTAGACCGAGGAAACTCGAAAGTGATCGAGTAGTCGAATTCGTCCGTTTAATCCGAATACGAGGTAAGTCTATATACAAATAAATGTATTTAAGTTGAATTATTCATGTTCATTTAATATTAAATTATAATGAATGGCTTTGGAAGATACATATGTGAAACCCGAGAAAGTATCGATAATGTGTCAAGGTTTGAAAAGTCCCGTACGAACCATAGGAATAGATAGGATTCATATGTCATGACATAGGGATTCCGATATGTGATATCATGTAAGAACACGTCTGGGACGTTGGCTTTGATTTGAGTGTAAGACCATGTCTGGGACATTGGCATCGTGTTTGAATTCGTGTAAGACCCTGTATGGGACTGTGGCATCGATATTTGATTACATGTAAGACCATGTCTGGGATGTTGGCATTGTACGAGTATTCTGAGTATCTTATTCGATTCCGAATGGTTCAACGGGTAATTCCAAGAAATGAAAGACAAAGTGGAGTATGTAATCGACTCAGGTACATTTGAAATGAATACTATGATTGAGTGTGAAAGGTAAGTATATCTGAATGTGCACTAGTGAGATACGTGCATAGATTCAATGAGATAAAATGTGGTATGTGTATGATTGTGCTATGTTCAAAAGAAATATTGGAGATATGATTTGTGGTTAAGCATTGACTAAACAAATGAGCCAAAGAAGAATTAAGAATTTGCAATTGATATATATATGAATGATCTAGTATTTGATATGATATTTAAAGTTTATATGTTAAGTTTATTTGTATATGACTTACTAAGCTTTTGAAAGCTTACTCTGTATCTGTTTGCATTGTTTTATAGACCGTTAAAGCTACGGAAGGCTTGGCGATCATTAAGGATTGTCATCACACTATCTAATCACATTTTTGTACCTTTTGAATATATATTTATTAAGTATGGCATGTCTAGTCTAGTTGCTATGGTTATGTTTTGAAAGGTGTATAAATAGCCATATGATATGGCTAGATAATGAAAATGATGTGATTAAGTGGTCCATTCTATATGATGCATAGTTTGTTATTGTTTGACGGCTAATGGTTGGATTAATGAGATGGTAAATTTATGGTAAGTTTTATGATGCAAAGTTGGTATAATATAGATGAAAAGATGTCATAATGAATTGGTAAGTTTATGGATGAATGTTACTTAGAAATGTTTGTGATTGGATTGAGCTAAATGGTACATAAGTTGGTGTTTGTTATACTCATGAGTGGCTAGAAAATATGGTCATTTTGGTATGTTTTCATTGCTTTTGATGCTTGGAATGATGTTCAATTGTGCTTGCAGGTATAACTCAAATTGTGGGTGGCAAATTGGCCTTGTAAATGGCCTATATTTGCCCACACGGTTGAGCACACGGGCGTGTGGCTCGACCGTGTCCTTGGTGGTTGTGTTTCAAAACAAGTCAGACTCGACCACGGGCTGGACGCACGGGCGTGTGACTAGCCGTGTGGTGCAAGTCAGTAGCGACCACGGGTGAGGCACACGGGCGTGTCCTTGGCCGTGTGGACAAGTCAGAATGTATGCCCTGTTTTACCACGACTTAGACACACGAGCGTGTCTCAGGCCGTGTGAGGCACACGGCCTGCCCACACGGGCATGTGACCTCTGTAGCTTTGAAAAATGTTTAAATTTCTGAAAATTTTGTATGTGTTCGGTTTAGTCCCGAACCCCTTTCTAATGCATGTTTAAGGTCTTGTAGACCTATTTAAGGTACACTTTGATTTGATTTGTTGAATTATGCTATGGACTGTTTGTAAAAGATCCGATTTTTCCGGTAATGCCTTTTACCTTAGATCAGCGATGGTTACAGGTTAGGGGTGTTACAGTCGGAGATCAGTTTACACTATCGAGCTATTCTTTTGGTATAGTAAAGTTTGATCATTTTGGGTATGGCATGTATAGGAACTTGGTTATTTTGTTATATGTCATATTGGTTAGCCAAGATGTTGGCTACTAATGTTATTCAATTCATTTTGTATAAGGCCACGGTTGATGGCTATTACTCATTATCATTATATGAAAGTGATGATGTTTTTCATGGATGTGCAAATTGCATGGTTAAGTATTTGGTATATTATTGCATGAATGAGTAGGTTGTTTGATGTGGCTTATGTTGGTGCAAGTAAGAGTGGCAAAAAGGGCTTGGTATATAGCCTTATTCTTGTCCACACGGTCTGCCCCATGGGCGTGTGGTTTGGCCGTGTATTCCCATGCATTCTAAGTTGGCAAAACAGAATGCCCAGTAGTAAGCACATGGGCTGAGACACGGCCGTGTGTCTCAACCGTGTGAGAGACACGGTCTTAGGACATGGGCATGTGCCCAGGCTGTGCGAAGTCTGCACCTGAAATTAGGAATTTAATTCACCACACGGTCTAGGGACACGGGCGTGTTCCTTGGCCGTGTGACCTTATTGGGATGATGACGTCAGAACCAGAATGTTAAGGTTTTTATACATGGGAGAAGACACGGGCATGTCATGGCCATGTGAGGGACATGGGCCATAGACAAGGGCGTGTGTCAGGCCGTGTGAAAACCCCTGTAGGTTCAAATTGAGAAATAAATTTACACAGGTGTGAAACACGGGCATGTGACATGCCACATGGGCATGTCCATTCTTCCACACGAGCGTGTGGACTGTTTGATGAGAATTTTTCTAAATTTTTCTAAAGATCTTCTAAAGAACTCGATTTGATCTCAAAACGTTTCTATGATGTGTTTTGGGCCTCGTAGGCCTATACTAAGGTTGTTAAGAGGAATTTTGAAAATTTTTAAATTTGAACGGACTTTTATGATTTGGAATTGTATGTAAGCATGAGTCTAAGTTAGGTAATGCCTCGTATCCTGTCCCGACGTCGGATACGAGTAAGGGGTGTTACAAAATCACCCGTCGGATAGTTCCTTTCATGTGACTTTAACCGTCTGAAAGCATAAACTATCACTTTACATTCTTGTATTAAAACACATTCTAATACGTTCGGTAGTACTTCGCTAAAAAATTCACAAATTCTTTACTGAATTTAAACTGAACTTAGAATCGGTGCTTCGGTTAACAATACCTTCAACTATTTTAAACTTTTCTAACACTTAATAGACCATTCAAACTTTCACAAATGTGATAACTTTATCAATCAAAACAACTTTAACTCATAATAATATCATCCAATTAGAACTGATCTAATCGGTACGCCCTTGTATCACACCATTTTGGAATATAAATTCTTTATTCATACTGTTCTTCAATTTACCCATGAATGTACAAGATTTTATCTTCTTACCTGAGGATAAACTTAAATGCATATAACTCAAATTACCTTTCAACTAACCAACTCGCTCATATAAAAACAACTAAGTCGATCTCAACTATCAAATAATATCATATCAAAATACTCCATTCTTTCTGCTGTTAAAACAACTCAAACATACAATCTTTCAAAATTTTCTCACATGCTAATCAAAGATCTTTACAACTACATTATCTCAAAGAAACAAAATATCCTAATTGAACTCATTGACCTTAATCAAACTTACCTGAGAAAAGAAAACCATCGTACAATTTGAGCTTGAGCTTCCACTATCTATACCTTTGCCGATGTCAATTCCTTTGCAAAAATTAGAGAAATCCTGATACCAGAATCACCACGTTCCTATGATCGAACCAAAAATACAACTATAATAGACATAGTTATCACAAGCCAAAGAACACATTTTAAAGATGAGCCATGATTGATAATTTATGAAACAAGGATGATAAGAAAACTGAGATATAGAAACTCAAGATGCGATATCATACTGGAAGTCCGAGAACGTAACTCATAAGAAAGTAATAAATATCTTGATGATTTCTCAGAGAAAACTAGAAGAAAAACAATGCTTATATGCTCTGGAATCAATTGTAATAGAGACAATATATTTCCAAATATATATATATGAAACAAAACAACATCCAGTAGAAACAGAAGAATAGCCTCACATAAATTTTCACCAACAACTTTTATTCCAAACATAACAGAATAGAATCTCAAAGAGAGAGATAAGAAATGTTGTTCATCAACCAACCAGACCAACAGTGCTTTCATTTAACATTATAAGCAGCTAGCATTCTCATACGATAAGAATTTCATTAGAAAATGAACAATCACATATATCTCCGAGGACAAATGAATACGTAAAATACCCAGGAGAGATCATCATAATCTATTCAATTACAACTATTACACTCAGACGTCTTTACGATTCAAATATCATTTCTCTGACTAATTCTGTCATCACTAGTCTCGTATTATTCCATTCACTAACGAAAATCAATCCAATAGAAATTCCAGCAAATACATACTTTAGACATCATACCTAAACGAGTCGATTAGCCGATATTAACTTTTTCTTTAACCGTGACATCATGAAATTTGAATGATTGTTAGAATAACCTAGCATCTTTTCCAGAATTGTATTCACTTGCCAAACTATTCTTAACTCTGACCACATTATTAGTTATTCTGCTACTGAACTCTTTAGTCTCTTACTTGTAAGCTCATTCAACTTAAATCTCATGAAATTTCATTATAAAATACCATATTGGTAAGGGATGAGGTCGTAAAGCCTCTAACTCGACTCTCATAAATACACACATAGCACTTAGCATTCATCATCAACATGATATTTTCACAATCATATAATTCACTTCAATCTAATTAACATACATATTTATGTCACACGAACTTTCCGATTACCTTTATTCGAACAAGTGTACTTAAACATACATTCCATAAATTTTGAGTAAGTTTACTTATCGCATTCACTTAATCAAACAAGTTAGGCACATAACATCATATGAATGTAAACAAACATGGATAAACTTATCACAATATAAACTTTCATTTCATTTCACCTTTCCATATTTCAAGAATAATTCCCATTGAACTATTGTAATTTCGATGGATACTCGGGTAGTATACTCAAGGTATGCATGTCAACAATCTGTCAATTCATATTCAAAAATGCCCTTTTGGCACATATTCATAGAGCACACTTTCGAGCCACATATGATATAACAGGATTCTAGTCCAGGCTAAATCCTTTCAGTAATGTATGCTCGAGAGGGCTTAATTCAGGACTACCCTTCCAGGCTAAATCCTTTTTGCAACATTTAAAACATTTTATCTGTTTCATAAAATCACCATAATCCATCGAAATACAACCTTCAACCGGAACAATGACATTTTATCCATATTTCTCAACTTATGGTTATTTCATTTTGTACATCGTCACATACATATCATGAACTCTTATTCATACCTTTCCAAGTTTCGACTCATCACAAACACATTTTCAAATATCTGAGTATCACTTTCAACGTTTTCGAAAATAGCTCGGTTGGAAAGCATCTCTACCTCAACAAAACAATTTCATCAGAGTCGGGAGATATCACACTATTACAGGTAGTAATATGGCATGTATAGCTAGACTCACATACGCTACGTTAGTCTTAGAATCGACTAAACTGTGGCTCTGATACCACTAAATGTAACACCCCATACTCGTATTCAATACCAGAACAGGGCTAGAGGCATTATCGGACTTATAACACAAGTAATCACACAATTTTGAGTCATAAAATTTGCGTCCAAATTAAAATCATTCATAATCGATCATAAAGTCCCTTATATGAGCCTACGAGGCCCAAAACATGCTTTGGAGGTGGTTCGGGACTAAACCGAGAACTCAGGGAATTTTTATAAAACTTAGAAAAATTTTGCTAGAAGCAAGGCTCACATGTAACACCCCTTACCCATGTTCAATGCCGGAATAGGGTACGAGGCATTATCGGACTCAAACACAAACAAACATACAAAATCAAGACGTAATTTCCATCCAAATTTAAAAATTTTCACATTCACTCATATCATCCCTAAAACGAGCCTACGTGGCTCATTACATGCTTTGGAGGTGGTTCGGGACTATACCGAGAACTTTAGAACTTTTTACAAAACTTAGAAATTTTTTGCTAGAAGCAGGGCTCGCACGCCTGTGTGGTCCAAGGGACACGCCCGTGTGACCCTAGGATACGCTCGTGCTTCAGACCGTGTTCGAAATAGGGAGCTCTCTGACTTGTTCCACACGGTCGTGCCACACACCCGTGTGTTAAGTCGTGTGGTCGATTTAATTTCCATAATTTTTCATAAAATAGGTGCAGACTTCACACGGCCAGGGCACACGCCCGTGTTTGAGACCGTGACATCCACACGCTTGAGACACACGTCCGTGTCTCTGCCCGTGTGCTCGATACTGAGCATTCTATTTTGCAACAATTAAGGTGCAGGGGACACACGGCGGGAACACATGCCCATGGGGCAAGCCGTGTGTCACACACGGCCTAGACGCACGTTCGTGTGTCTACCCGTCTGGACAAAAATAAGGCTATTTACCAAGCCATTTTGTCACCCTTCTATGCACAAACCTACACAAAAAACATAGAACCATTCCAAGCATATTAGGGGTGAGTATTCGATCAAGTCGAGTCGAATCGAGTAAAAAATTTTCGAGTTAGTCGAGTTAACAAATCCTATTTTAGCAACCGAACTCAATTTGAATTTTTTTTGAATCGAGTCGAGTTAACGAATCCGATTATTTATACTTAATGTTGCGTTTAGATGGACCGATTATTTAACTAGTAGACGAAGTACAAGAATATTTAACTACATGAACAATATAATGATTTTGTCTTTTAACTTAATTGGTAAACATTTATCAAAACGACGTAGTTTTGCCTTTTAACTTATTTATTTTGAATTTTAACTTTTAAAAAAGTAAATATTTATCAAAACGACGTAGTTTTGTCTATTCTTATTCGGATTTTCGGATAACTCGAATTGTGTAATTCATATTCGAGTTAAACAAAAAAACTTAATTTTTTATTCGAGTTGATCCGAATAACTTGATTAACTCAAATAACTCGAACTATTTAATTCAAAATTTGAATTTTTTATCGAGTTCTTCGAATCGAATCAGATTTTTCTCACCCCTATATATCATCAACCAAATCAGCCACAACTAAGGCATCAACACCCCATTCACATGCTATCATTTATCATATACAAACATTTCATACTAATTAACTCATATAATGCAATTTCCCACATCCATGAAAAGCATCATCATATGCATATATATACTTAAACCAATATTAGCTAATTTCAATGGCCATTTACAAAATGAATTACAAGCCAACATAAGCCAACACATTGGCTAAATCAATTATGACACATAACAAAATGACCAAGTCCCTATACATGCCATAACTCAAAATACTAAAATCAATGGTACCCAAAATATTAAGTTGATAGTGTGAATGGATCTCCGACAGTTTCCGATCCCCGAGCTGGCTTGGTGACACTATAAGACAAGGGAAAAGAAAGGGGAGTAAGCTATATAGCTTAGTAAGTTCCTATGCAAATAATAGCTTTAATCATTTGCAAATAATGAACTTGGCATAAATAGTATCAAGATCTTCTAATCATAAATTACTCATTCATAACCTTACTGAGGGATTCATCACATATCGAGCTCATTAGTAAATGAGTTTTACGTACGTACCTGTACCAACTCGCAACAAAATCATAACCTTTCACAACTTTGACATACTCGTTGAATTTCCCGTTGAACCACTTGGAATGCTAAAGGATACTCGGGAATCTCGCACACACAATACTATACCAATGTCATATCCCAGATATGGTCTTACACGGGATCTCTTATCAATGCCAATAGCCCAGCTATGGTCTTACACGAAGCCTCATATCGATGCCATATCCCAGATATGGTCTTACACGTAATCTCAAATAACCCTAATGTCATGACATTCGTATCCTACCTATTCCTAAGGTTCAACCGGGATTTCTCACTTGTGAAACTTTATCAATTACATCCAAGGAGTCAATCATAATTCATACAATATTAATGTATTTAAAACATAAGCAAAACAATGAATTATTTACATACGAACTTACATCGGTACAAAAATAGTAGAAATAGACCTAATCGTTAAACACCTTGTTGTTCCCCCGATCTAGGTCCGAACCTCATTTCTCTTGATCTGTAATGGAAAATTTAACTCTTTTATTATCCACATTTCTTAATTCAGTTCAAAAATCACATTATGAAATAATTACATTTTTGCCCCTAAACTTTGACATTTTTACATTTTGGCCCCTAGGCTCGTAAAATGAAATCTATTTGATTTCTTCAAGACCCAAGCGTAGCCAAACCTCTTTCATGCTTATAACAGCCCACATTTTCCATTAAATCAGATTTTTACTACTCATTTTACAACTTTTTTCAATTAGGTCCTTTTTAGGTATTTTCATGAAAAATCACTTAGTTAAGGTTGTCTATCGCACATTAAACATGCATAACCTACCATTAGCCATAAAAAACATACATGTCTAACATGGGTCAAACACTAGATATCAACCATAACTCAAATTAATGGTAGAAATAGATAGATCAGATGATAACGACTTCAAAAATGTAAAGAGCATTAAAAACGGGGCTAGGATGTACTTACAATCAAGCTTGAAAGTGGCCAAACCCTAGCTATGGCTTCCCTTCTAATTTTCGACTATGGTGAGGAAGATGGACAAGGATTTTGGCTTGATTTTGCTTTTTAATTCATTTAATTACCAAATGACCAAAATGCCCTTCACTTTAAACTTTGAAATTTTATCTCACCATATCCATTTTTGTCCACTAACTTAAAAATGGTCTAATTACCATCTAAGGACCATCAATTTAAAATCTCATAGCAATTGGACACCTTTAACAAGTAAAACTCAACTTTTGCACTTTTTACAATTTAATCCTTTTTGCTAAATTAAGTGCTCAAACGTCAAAATTTTCGAACGAAATTTTCACGAAATCACTCCGAAAAACTGTAGACCATATAAATATAATAAAAATAAATTTTACTGCATCGAAATTGTGGTCTTGAAACCAATGTCCCGACTAGACCCAAAATCGGGCTATTACAACTTTCCCCCTTAGGGATTTTCGTCCCCGAAAATCTTACTAGAAAATAGGTTTGGGTACTATTTTCGCATAGCTTCCTCAGGATCCCACGTAGCCTCTTCGACTCCGTGTAGTTGCCAAAAAACTTTAACTAGGGCTATGTTTTTATTTCTCAACTGTTTAACTTCTCGAGCCAAAATCTTGATCAGTTCTTCACCGTAAGTCATATCGGATCGAATCTCAACCTCTGTCAGAGAAATCACATGTGAAGGGTCTGATCGATAATGACGTAACATAGATACATGAAACACGTTGTGGATCCTTTCCAACTCTGTCGGTAAAGCTAACAGATATGCTAGTGGCCCTATTCTTTCAATAACTTCATACGGCCCAGTGAAACGTGGACTCAACTTGCCTTTATGGCCAAATCTCAAAATCTTCTTCCACGGAGATACTTTCAGAAATACTTTATCACCAATCTAAAATTTGATCTCTTTTCTTTTCAAATCTGCGTACGAATTTTGTCAATCTGAAGCTGCTTTCAAGCAATCGCAGATTACATTTACCTTTTCTTCGGTTTCCCTAACCAAATCAACCCCGTGAATCTGTTTCTCACTAAGCTCAATCCAATACAAAGGTGTTCGGTACTTGCGGCCATACAATGCCTCATAAGGCACCATCTTTATACTCGATTGAAAACTGTTGTTATAGGCAAATTCGACCAATGGTAGATATTTTTCCCAACTACCCTCGAATTTTAGGACACAACATCGAAGCATATCTTCAAGAATCTAAATTACTCTCTCAGACTGACCATCAGTTTGCGGATGAAAAGCGGTACTATAGTTCAGCTTCGTACCCAAAGCTTCTTGCAACTTCTTCCAAAATCGCGAAGTAAACCTCGGATCTCTATCTAAAAATAATAGAAATAGGCACCCCGTGCAATCTCACAATTTCAGCAATGTACAATTCAACTAGCTTGTCAAGTGAGTAATCAATACGTACCGATATAAAATGAGCCGATTTCATCAATCTATCGACGACAACCCAGACGACATCTTTCTTTTGCAGAGTTAAAGGCAAACCCGTTATGAAGTCCATCGTAATCCTATATCATTTCCACTCGGATACCATCATTGGCTAAAGTAAACCTGAAGGTACTTGGTGTTCGGCCTTTACTTGTTGAGAAATCAAACATCTCGAAACAAACTCTGAAATATCTCGTTTCATACCTGACCACCAATACAATTTCTTCAAATCATTATACATTTTTGTACTACATGGATGCACAAATAAACAACCATTATGTGCCTATAAAGAATTTTCTAAATAAGTTCATCATTTTTCGGTACACAAATTCTACCTCAAAACATCAAACAATCATCGGATCCGATATGAAAATCTGAATCACTACTCGATTCACAATGAACTCTTTTGGTTTGCAAATCACTGTCACATTTCTGAGCTTCACAAGTTTGTTGAAGGAATAACGGTCTAGCTCTCAACTCGGCTAGGATCGAACCATTTTTGGATAAATTCAACCGTGTATTCATCGCTCTCGAAGCAAAAAAAGTCTTTCTACTAAACGCATTTGCACCTACATTTGCCTTACCCGGGTGATAGTCAATCACTAGCTCATAATCCTTCAGTAACTCAAGCCATCTCTGTTGCCTTAAGTTTAAATCTTTCCGAGTCATCAAGTATTTTAAACTCTTATGATCAAAAAAGACATGACACTTCTCACTGTATAAATGGTGTCACCAAATTTTCAAAGCAAATACAATAGCGGCTAAATCCAAATCATGCGTCGAATAATTCTTCTCGTGCGGTTTCAACTGTCTCGAGGCATAAGCTATCACTTTTCCCTCTTGCATCAACACACATCCTAATCCATTCAGTGACGTGTCACTATAAATTACAAAATCTTTTCCCGGTTCAGGTTGTACTAAAACCGGTGCCTCAGTCAATAATGCCTTCAACTTCTCAAAACTTTGTTGACATTTTTCGGTCCATTCAAATTTGACATCTTTTTGCAACAACTTTGTCATAGGAGTAGCAATCATCGAAAATCCTTTAACAAATCATCGGTAGTATCCAGCTAAGCCCAAAAAGCTTCTGACCTTTGATACATTCTTCGGTAGTTTCCAATCAACAATTATCCATATCTTACTCGGATCAACCCGAATACCGTCTCCAGAGACAATATGTCCCAAAAATTTGACTTCTCGGAGCCAAAACTCACTTTTACTGAATTTAGCAAACAACTTCTTATCTCTCAAAATCTGTAATACAGTTTTCAAGTGCTAGGCATGTTCGGCCTCGTCTCAGGAATTAATCAGAATGTCATCAATAAACACAACCACAAATTTGTCTAAATACAGTCAGATAATTCTATTCATCAAGTCCATAAAAATAGCAGGGGCATTAGTTAATCCAAAAGGCATAATAAGAAGTTCATAATGCCTGTACCTCATCCTGAAAGCAGTTTTCGACACATTCGACTCTTTAACTCTCAACTAATAATAGCCAAATCTCAAATCAATCTTTCAGAATATCGTTGCTCCTTTCAACTAATCCAACAAGTCATCTACCCTCGGCAGAGGATACTTATTCTTTATAATCACCTTGTTGAGCTGTCGATAATCGATATAAAGTCTCATAGATCTGTCTTTCTTCTTGACAAATAACACCAGTGCAACCCATGGTGAAAAACTTGATCTCGCAAAACCCTTATCTATCAATTCTTGCAACTGAGCTTTCAATTCTTTCAATTCAATCAGAGCTATCCTATACGGAGCAATAAATATTGGTGAGGTTCCTGGTACAAAGTCAATACCAAACTCAACTTCTCTGACTGGTGGCAACCTTGGCAACTCTTCCGGGAACACATCCTGATATTCACAAACTATCGGCACTGATTCAATTTTCAACTCAGACACTTTTGTATTCAACACATCAGTAAGATAAGCTTCACAACCTTTCCTTACACACCTCTAGGCAGACATCGAAGAAATTACAAAAGGTAACTCACCTGACTCATCTGAATCAATCCGAAGAATTTCACCATTTTCACATTTCAGTTCAATAATCTTTCTTTTATAGTTTACTACAGCATCATGCAGTGTCAACCAATCCATGCCCAAAATAACATCGAATTCATCAAATGGAAACAACATTAAATCAGCCAAAAAATAGTGACATCAAATCATCAAGGGACAATTCTTGCAAACTCTATCAATTAATACATGTTTGCCTGAGGGGTTTGACACTCTAACTACAAACTCAGTAAACTCAACTGGCAACCTCTTACTAGCTACTAATTTCACACAAATATAAGAATGAGTCGATCCAGGATCGATCATTATAATAACATTAGTATCATAGAGAGAAAAAGTACCAGTGATAACATTGGGAGATGTCGCTTCGTCGCGAGCACGGATGGCATAGGCTCTAGCAGGTGCTCGAGCTTCGGATCTCAGAGCTATATCTTTCGTCACACCTTTACTACTAGCTCCATTTTCGGTATTTCTCAATTGTCTACCCTTATTAGTAGTATTACTCGGCCTCACACTCTGAAATTTTTTTTCTCAACCATTTTGAGACAATCTCGGATAAAATGCTCTTGAGAACCACACTTGAAACAAGCTCAATCATTCACCCTACACTCGTCAGGATGTCTTCTTCCACAATGTTGACATTCGGGTCCATTAGACTTTACATTACCTATACTTGCCATTGAAGTAGCTTGAGATTTAAAACTCGAGTATTGCTTCCCACGATCTCTGTGTGAATACCCCGCTAAAATATTCGAACGGGAATACATTTCTTTAGATTTCTTTGACTGAGATGGAAATGACTTACTCATCGGTCTTTTCCTCGAATCTCTAGCTTCAAGATCAGCTTTCCTCTTCTCTTTATTCAACTCTTCGGCCTTACAAGCCCGTTCAACCAATACCACAAATTCTTTCAGCTCTAAGTTCCCAACTAACACACGAATATCCTCATTCAATCCATCCTCAAATCTCTTGCACATAATAGCCTCGATGGAAACACACTCTCGAGCATATTTACTAAGTCTAACAAATTCTCGCTCGTACTCTGTCACTGTCATACGACCTTGTTTCAGCTTAAGAAATTCCTTAAGCTTCTGGTCAATGAACCACTGACTAATATATTTCTTTCAGAACTCCTCTTGAAAGAATTCTCATGTAACACTCTCTCTTGGTACCACCAATACCAGTGTATTCCACCAGTGATATGCAGAATCTCTCAGAAGTGAGATGACACACATTAAACACTCATCCGGTGTGCAAGACAACTTATCAAATACCTTGATGGAGTTTTCGAGCCAAAACTCGGCTCTCTCAGAATCATCATCCACATTAGCTCTAAAATATTTAGCCCCGTGCTTTCGGATCTTATCAACTGGGGGCTTGTTCATTCTTACAAATTCCATAACTTGTCGAGTTATGGGAACCGATCGAGGGATAGGTGGGGGTGGAGGAGGTTGGGCGTTCGGATTTGTTTGAACAAATTTTGTATACCACTCATTCATCATGTGGAGAAATGCTTCCCTAACCCCTTCTCCCTTACTAACCGTACCATTTACATACATACCTATACCACCTCATAATATATTCATGTACTTTCTCATGTTTGACATACACGTTGAACATTTCGTCAACATTTCCCGTTGAACCATTTGGAATACAAAAGGATACTCGGGAATCTCGTACACGCAGTACCGTATCAATGCCATATCCTAGATATGGTCTTACATGTAATCTCGTATCAATGCCAATAGCCCAGCTATGGTCTTATACGAAGTCTCATATTGATGCCATATCCCAGATATGGTCTTACATGAAATCTCAGTAACCCTAATGTCATGACATTTGTATCCTATCTATTCCTAAGGTTCAACCGGGATTTACTCACTAATTGAAACTTCATCAACTTCAACATAGAGTCAATCATACAATTCATGCAATAACAAAACATTACAAATACAATTATAACGTTGCATTATTTACATACAAACTTACCTCGATACAAAAATAGCGGAAATGGACCTAATTGTCAAACACTTTGGTTTTCCCCCGATCTAGACCTGAACTTCGTTTTTCTTGATCTATAATACCAAATTCATCTAATTTAATCAACACATTATTCATTTCAGCCCAAAAATCACATTATGAAAAAATTACATTTTTGCCCCTAAACTTTTAACATTTTACAATTTAGTCCCTAGGCTCGTAAAATGAATTTCATTCAATTTCTTCACACGCAAGCCTAGCTGAAACTATTTTCATACTCATAACAGCCCACATTTCTCATTTATTCACATTTTTCTACTCATTTTATAACTTTTACATATAAGTCCTTTTTTACATTTTTATCGAAAATCACTTGGCAAAAATCATTTAAGAAATAATAAACATGCATTTTCTACCATCAAACATCTAAATACACACATGTCTAATATGGGTCAAACCCTAGACCTTTATCATTTCTTAAATTAGTGGTAGAAATAGATAGATCATGTTACAAGGATTTCAAAAACATAAAAATCATTAAAAACAGGGCTAGAATGGACTTACAAACGAGCTTGGAAGCTTGAAATGTAACACCCCAAACCCGGCCTAAAAGTTAGGCCCTAATCTGGCGTGTCACATGGAATTTTTTTTAAAAAAAAAAAAACCATCTTTGCGATTGTTAAAAACTTGTTTGAGAATTACAGCCTCTTTGTTAAAACCCAAAACACTTAAGCAATTGTTATCTACTTGAAAATGTAATTATCTTTAAAAACATTTTTGGTTGCAAAAACATATTTGAAATAAACAATTTACGAAAATATGATGTTTGGAGATAGAGTTGCAGAAACATTTTGAAAACATTGCGGAAACGTAGATAAAATACAAGTATTTTTGAGAGGTTGGTTGATGAGTCGAAAATCGAGGTAGTGAACTTTAAACGTGACCTTTGAAAACGATGTTGAAAATTTGAAATAGAATTTCCGAGTTAAATCATTTGTAAAAGATTATTATGAAAATCATTTGTTAATCATTTTTTTGAAAACCGTTATTTATGATTTTAGAAAAATCCCCATTTAAAATAATGTAGAAAAATAATAAGTACAGCTAAACATAAAACCAAATAAAATATCCCAAAGGCCTTATTACAACCTTAATTCAAAATAGCAAAGTAATTAAAAATACTAAAAGAAATCCAAAATCCAAATTTAACCGTTTACGAAATATGGCCTCCACCGAGTCATCCACGGCCCAAGTCTCCATCACTGATCATTACCTGAAAGGGATAAGGAAAATGGGGGTGAGTTACTAGAACTCAGTGTGTAACCCATTTACCGTTGTCCACTGGGCCAAAATCCATTAAGCAAATATTTGGGCCTAAGCCCATATACAAAAATGTAATGAATATAACATGAATATGAAATGCAAGTCCCAAACCAAGCCTAATATTCCATCCGCTACACACCACCCGTACCAACCAACACACCTGTGGGTGATCTTTAGTCAACCCACCCCGCCAACACACCAAACGTAGGCATTAAGCCATTTATATCAAATTTGTGGACAAGCCACCAGATTAACAGAATTTACATTGCATTGCCATTTTTCAGATTTGTGGCAGAGCCACCAGATTTATGTAGTAGAGCTACCAGAACTTCTCTTCATCATTATCCCATCCCATGCAAATCATGTACTCAATGCATAACCATTTACAACAATTTATTCAAATTTTTCTTACAAAAATTATAGCCCATTATAACAATTTATCAAGTTGGCCAATTAAGCAAAATATCATCTTGGCCCATTTCGCAATTTATTTCAAATCGGCCCATATAGAAAATATCAAACCGGCCATATAGCAAATATCAAACGGCCCATATAGCAAATATCTAACGGTCCATATAGCAAATATCTAATGCCCATATAGAAAATATCTAACGGCCCATATAGCAAATTATCAATCGGCCCATATAGCAAATATCTAATGGCCCATATAGCAAATATCTAACGGCCCATATAGCAAATATCTAACGGCCCATATAGCAAATTATAAATTGGCCCATATAGCAAATTATCAAATCGGCCCATTAAGCAATATAACAAAATCAGCCCATTAAGGCAATATAACAATTTGGCCCATTAACAATTTGCAAATCGGCCCATTAGGGGCATTTCCATAATTCGGCCCATAAGGGCATTTTCGTAACTCAGCTCATAAGGGCATTTTCGTAATTCAGTAATTTTACCCACTAAGGATAATTCGGTAATTTCGCAATCCAGACTTAACTACTAATTTGGGCATAAAAATTTAAAATTGTCCATTTGCGTCGTACTGACTAAATTGACTATAACTTGAGTTAGGAATCTCAAAATCTAAATCCATAAATTTTCCTTGAAACTAGACTCATATATCTTTTTACTAAAATTTTTCCAGAATTTTTGGCTTAACCATTTAGTACAGTTTATTCCTTAAAGTTTCCCTTGTTTCACTGTCCAACGATTCTGACCTCTCTTAACTTAATTTCAAATATCTCACCGTACGGTTTTCATATACTACTCCCACTTGATTATATTGAAACTAGACTCACTAAGGAATCTTTACATATAAACTATAACTCATAGTTCACTTTGTACAATTTTATATGATTTTTCCAAGATAGATCAGGGGACCACGAAGTCATTCAGAACCAGTCTCACTAAAATTAAGATATCTCAGAATATAAAAATCCTTTTCCTTCTCCGTTTCTTCCATATTAAAATAGACACAGTAAGCTTTAATTTGATATCTTATTCCTTTCTCCTATTTTTCGTGAGTTTTCAAAAAAACACATCACTACTTCTAACCGAAACTATTTTATTACAAAATACGATTACCACTACGATCATACGTACGTCCGAGTGATCACGGATGCCGGTTTTTGGTTTTCTTCGGTATTTTGACCGATTCACAGAATATTTAATTCAAACTTTCAGATAAGTGTGAGATTACACACCATTTTAGATATGTATACGGAAGGTACGGGATTACACACCTTATTTCGATTTCCTAACGAACCACTGATCGTTGACCTAGAACAATACCAACCAAAAGTTAGCCTCGGATTTCCAAAAGATTTTGTATCACTTACACTTGATTCACTTACCACTATATTCTAAGATAGAAATATATCGAGTGATTTGTCCCTAAAACATATAGTCGATTAGTCGAAACTTCAATCCGATTTGCACCATAGCCAAAAAGAGATATAACGAAAAATCCAAAATGAACCCCTTTACCTTATCGATATTGGATCCAATTTCCACCATTTGACTTCGGCTAGAACAATAGACGGTCTCCCACTTAAAACACTACGAAAAAGAGAAAAGGATCTCGTTTGAGAGGGTAGAATATAATGATGGTCTCGGTTAAAATGACCATCCCAACCAAAACAATATTTCGGCATTAAGAGAAATAAAATAAAACGTTGGAATGGACACTTACCGATTGATTAAGGAATGAATAATAAATGATGAAAAGGTTTCGGTTATGGAGAAAAATGAACGATGATATTCGGCTATAGAGGGTATGGATTTTGAGAAGAAAAGAAAAGGTTGAAAACTTTTGTGAAAAGGAATAGAAAGATGAAAAAGGTGTATTTTTGGGGTTTCGGTTCTTCCAAAGGATAAAGAGTGAACAATTTTGTCTCAATGGTTTAGGTGCATTCGGCAATCAAGAAGAAAGAAGAAGAATTTGCCTATAATCCACTTGAAGTTTCGGCTATCAAGGAAGATGGACAAAAGGTGAATATGTGACCAATACAAAGAGAAGAAAAATGCACTATTGTGCTAGAAGATTTCGGCAAAAGGGAATAGCAAATTGGGAGAAGATGACACTAGAGTTGCAAATGAGATTTTTGGCCAAAACAATACCAAGACCTTACCAAATGCCAAAGTAAAAATTTCAGCTACCTATCTACCCCCAAAACCGTCCACATGCATAGCCATAAGGGTCAAAATTTTGCCAACCATACTTTCCATAGCATTCCCCATGAAATAAGCCACTTGTTCCCCTTACTTACCTTTTCCTTTTGATTCCTTTCCCCAACCTCAACCTTTCCTTAATTCCTTAGCCACCTTACCAAAAATAAAGAAGTCAAACTTGCCATATATACCTCTTGACCGACACTTAAGGAAAGAGTGCAAAAATATTAGTCAAAATTTGCACACAAAGTGATTTGAACCTCTTCCCTCAAGGTACTTCACTTGATGCCATAACCTCTTTACCAATAGCTCATTTATGCAAGCACATTACTCATTTATTTCTATAAGTCTTGAAGCTACTTACCATCTCTCCTTAAAGTGCTAAAATACCAAATTTTTCCTAAGGCCCAATTAAACCCGAGACTTCATAGAAACCTTGTAACCTTCCAAATTCACTTAACTAATAAGTCCAATTTGCAATAATGCCATTCTCCTGTTATCAAAATTTTAAACACTCCTACGCTCAAGGTCCATTGGGCCCAATCCTACTAGGCCCAATTTCGGGATGTTACATGAAAAACCCTAGCCATGGTTTCTTCTTGGTACATTCAGCCATGGGGTAGAAGATGAGCAAAAATTGGCTTTTATTTTGGCTTTTTAATTCATTTTAATTACCAAATTACTAAGATGCCCTTAATGAAAAACTTTAGAAACATACCAAACCGTGTCCATTTTTGTCCACCAACTTAACCAATGGTCTAATTACCATTTAAGGACCACCAATTTAAAATCTCATAGCACTTGGACACCTTTAACATATAGAATTCAAGTTTTGCACTTTTGGCAATTTAGTCCCTTTAACTAAATTGAGTGCCCAAACGTCAAAATTTTCGAACAAAATTTTCGCAAAATCGTTCCATAAAAATGTAGACCATAAAAATATAATAAAAATAAATTTTTCTTCATCGGATTTGTGGTCCCGAAACCACTGTTCTGACTGGGCCCAAAATCGGGCTATTACAGATATTCTGGAAGAGAGCGGGGCTCTCAACATTCTAACCTGAGGTCTTCATCTCCATCTGTGACCAGTGTGGGTAGTGTTGGTAATCCCAAACAGAAATGTAAACATTGTAACAAATTTCATCATGGGGAATGTCGATCTAGAAGTGGAGCTTGCTTTGGATGTGGTTAACTTGACCATTTTCTTAAAGATTATCTAGAAAGAGTTGAAAAAAAGACAGAACCAGGTCCAAAGCCTAGTAATCCAGTCTCGAGATGTGACAGCCCGGTTTTGGGGCTAGTCAGAACAGTGGTTTCACGACCACTAATCTGAGGTTGAAGAAATTATTTTGATATTATTTTATGTGTTATAGCATGATTATAAAGATGCATGGAAATTTTGGTGCTTCAATTTTAGCGATTGTATGCTTAATTGTGAAAAAGGACTAAATCGCATAAAGTGCGAAAGTTCCTTTTTCAAGTTAGGAGTGTCAAATAGCTATGGAATATTAAATTAGAGGTCTTTAAAGTGCAAATAGACCACCCTAAGAGTTATGGCCGGCCAAGGGGGACAAAGACATTAATTTGGTCAAAATTTTGGTGAAATTAGGTGACCAAAAATGAATAGAATAAGATAAATGAAAGAGATATCATCTTTCACTATTCACCTTCCCTCTTCCATCAAAAATTGAAGAGAAAATAGAGGTTTTTGGTGCTCAAACTTTCAGCCAAGCTATTTCCTTAAAAGTAAGTGACTTTAGAGGTCTTTCTTGATAATTTTTGTACTTTTGGAACCCCCAAAGCTTAAGCTAGCTAATGAGGGGACTTTTTGCAAAATGGTTGAAAGTCTAGGGATTTGCCATGAGAGTGTTGATGTTGTTTGCTGAGTTTTCATGAAAGAAAATGAATGTTAGTGGGTTGAGGAATAACTTTTGTGAAAGGTGTTACCATGAAAACACCTAAAGAGGGACTCATTTGTGAAGGTTGTAATTGAGTAATAAATGCATTAAATGATTGGTTTTGTGAATTGTTGAAAGAGAAATAAATCTTTAGCTAGGCTTGTTTAATGAGAAAATGTGATGAAAAATGATTTACGAGCCTAGGGGCAAAATTGTAATTTTGCCCAAGTATAAGGGCAAAATGGTCATTTTTGCCTAAGTGGAGATTTTGATATATTATGAGTTATGTAATGATTGAATGAGTAAATTTTATTATTATATATCAAGAAGATCACGGAAACAACCTTGACCGGGGAAAAGGCAAGGTTACAGATTAAACCATAAATTAACACATTTTGCACCGAGGTAAGTTTACTTGTAAATAATACATCCTTAATACTCATGATGTTACCTATTGATGCATTGTTTGGATGCAAATACTTATTGGCGAAATTGATTGAAAATGTTAGATAATGAGTAATTCTCATATGAACCCCGGAATAGAAATGTAAGTACGGACAAGTATCCGTAATTATTATTTGGTGGGCTGTGTGCGATACCACTGTAATTATCATTGTTGGTGGGCTATGTGTGATACCACCTTATTATTTATTCACGATAGGTTGTGTGCGATACTATCGTTTATATTATCATTTGTTGGGCTATGTGTGAAACCACCGTAATTATTCTTGTTGGTGGGCTATGTGCGATACCACCCTATTACTGATTAATGGTGGGCTATGTGCAAAACCACCGGGTACCTAATATTATTCTGAAAGGTTCATCGAGAAACTTGTCTAAATGAATATTTCATGTGGCTTTGTAGTGGTGAGTGCAGGGTATATGTGCAAGTAAATGTGAGCGATATATATGTTATATGGTTAGAATGTGGTAAGAGTTGAGATGAGAAAACATGTTTATGATAATGTGAATTGTTCTTACATAGTGTGAAATGTTCTTGGTTGATTAGCATATGGTATGTTGCTTATTATTTACATGTAGACTTACTAAGCTTTAAGCTTACTCCCTTTCTTTTCCCTTGTTTTATAGTGTCAAAGAGCCAATTCAGGATACGAAGATAATCAGAAGATCATCCACACTATCAGCTCATCTCAATATATTTAGACTTAGCATTTTGGGTATGGCATGTATAGGGGCTAGACTTAGTGAAGTATCTTGTTGTTTTGGCCAAATGTGTTGGCTCTCTTTTAAAGATGAACACCTTTTTAAATGGCCATATTTAATGGCTCATTATTATTAATAAATGAAAAGATGAGGTTATTCATGAATGTGTATGATGCATGATTGGGTGGCTTGGTTAATGGTTGAATGTAATTCATGTTGTATGAGTTAGGGTGATAAAAAGAGCTTGGCAAATAGCCTTGTTCTTTTCCACACAAGTAGCTACATGAGCATATGTCTAGGCCGTATGTAACACACAGTCAGTCCCATGGGTGTGTAATTGGGCCGTGTGTCCCCTACATGTTATATTTGCAAGTCAGTGTCGACCACGGGCTAGACACAAAGGCGTGTGCCTAGGCCGTGTGCCCCTTATGAGGTTGCTGATGTCATAAACAGAATACCTAGGTTTTCACACACGGGTGAGGACACTGGAGTGTCTAGGCCGTGTAAAGGACACAGGCCAATGACACAGCGTGTGCACGACCGTGTGAATACCCCTGTAGGTTCGAAAAGAAAATAAATTCCACACAGGCTAGGGACATGGGCGTGTGTGACCACACGTCCTGCCCACACGGGCGTGTCCCATTTCACACGGGCAGGTGGCCCTGTTTAGGTGAAAATTTTCTAAATATACAAAAGTTCCCGGTTTGATTCCAAATTCCTCCGTTCACATGTTTAAGGCCTCATAGGTCCATATTAAGGATGTTATGAATACGAATAAGTAGTTTTATGTTGAAATGAAATTCTACAGCCCAAAGTTGTATGTTCAAGCAAGTTGAGTCCGATAATGCCTCGTACCCGATTCTGGAGTCGAATACGGGTAAGGGGTGTTACACTAGAGGCAGACCACCCCGTCATCCCGAAAATGTTGGTGGTAGTCGAGGTACTACCAAGGATATAACAATTAGATCTGAGGCACGAGCACCTGCAAGAACATGTGCTATTTGTGCTAAAGAAGATGCCTCTGCACCAGACGTCATTACTGGTACATTTTCTCTACTTGATACTGATATTACTGCTTTGATTGATCCTGGTTCCACACATTCTTACATATGCACGAACTTAGTGACTATTAAAAATTTACTTGTTGAATTGACTGAATTTGTGGTTAAAGTTTCAAACCTCCTGGGCCAGTGTGTTATGGTGGACAAAGTCTATAAAAACTGTCCATTGATGATAAAAGGTTATTACTTTTCAGCTGATTTGACGTTACTGTCATTTGATGAATTTGATGTGATTTTAAGAATGGATTGGTTAACCCAATATGATGCAGTGGTGAATTGTAAGCAGAAATATATTGTATTGAAATGCGAGAATGGAGAATTACTTCATGTTGAATCTGATAAACTGGATGGATTACCTAATGTGATTTCAGCAATAACGACACAGAAATACGTCTGAAAGGGTTATGATGCTTATCTTGCATATGTGTTGGATACTAAAGTGACTGAGTCAAAGATTCAGTCAGTGCCAATTGTATGTGAATTTCCTGATGTATTCCCAGAAGAATTACCTGGTTTACCACCGGATAGAGAAGTAGAATTCTCTATAGATCTTGTTTCGTGTACAACACCTATATCTAGAGCACCTTACAGGATGGCTCCTACTGAATTGAAAGAGCTAAAAGCACAGTTGCAAGAACTAATTGACAAGGGTTTTGCTCGACCTAGTTTCTCGCCTTGGGGTGCTCCGATTCTATTTGTAAAGAAGAATGATGGGTCGTTGAGGCTGTGTATTGATTACAGACAGCTCAACAAGGTTACAATAAAGAAAAAGTATTCGTATTGATGACTTGTTTGACCAGTTAAAATGTGCCACTGTATTTTCAAAGATTGATCTCCGTTCTGGTTACTATCAACTACGGGTAAAAGATTCAGATGTACCAAAGACAGCTTTTAGAACCAGGTATGGACACTATGAGTTTCTTGTGATGCCATTCAGCTTGACAAACACACCTACAGTGTTTATGGATCTGATGAACAGAATTTTCAGTCCATATTTAGACAGGTTTATGGTGGTATTTATAGATGATATTTTGGTTTACTCCCGAGATGAAAATGAACATGCTGAGCATTTGAGAATAGTGTTGCAAACTTTACGAGAGAAACAATTGTATGCCAAATTTAGTAAATGTGAATTTTGGCTACGGGAAGTTAGTTTTCTTGGGCATATAGTATCTGCTGAAGGTGTCAGGGTAGACCCGAATAAAATTTCAGCCATTGTTAATTGGAAGCCACCGAAGAATGCGTTAGAAGTTAGAAGTTTTCTGGGACTAGCTAGTTATTATCAGATGGTTGTAAAAAACAATTCAATGATATCTTCTCCGATGACTCGTTTACTGTAAAAAGATGTAAAATTTGAGTGGACTGATAAATGTCAGCAGAGTTTTGACATGTTAAAAGCTTTATTAACAGATGCACTAGTGTTAGTTCAGCCTGAATCAGGTAAGGAATTTGTAATTTACAGTGATGCGTCATTGCATGGTTTAGGCTGTGTCTTGATGCAAGAAGGTAAATTAGTAGCCTATGATTCAAGACAGCTAAAACCGCATAAAAAGAACTAATCGACACATGATCTTGAATTGGAAGCCATTGTGTTTGCATTGAAAATCTGGCGGCATTACTTGTTTGGTGAAAAATGTCACATATTCACTGATCATAAAAGTTTGAAATATTTGATGTTGTAAAAAGATTTGAATTTGAGACAGCGCAGATGGTTTGAGTTATTGAAAGATTATGATCTTGTTATCGATTACCATCTAGGAAAAGCAATGTGGTTGCTGGTGCTCTAAGCAGAAAATCCATGTTTTCCTTGCGAGCTATGAATACTCGATTGTCATTATCTAATGATGGCTTAATTATAGCTGAGTTAAAAGCTAGACCAAAATTTTTGCTGCAGATCTTTGAAGCTCAGAAAAATGATAGTAAGTTGCAAGCAAAACGGATACAGAGTGAATTGACACCTAACTTAGAATTTCAGATCGAGACTGATGGTTGTTTGTTATTCCGAGGCAGAGTATGTGTACCGAAAGATTCAAAACTCATACAGAAGATTTTGAATGAATCTCATAATAGTAACATGTCTGTTCATCCTGGTAGCAATAAAATGTATAACGATTTGAAAAAGATGTACTGGTGGCCAGGAATGAAACGAGATAGTTCTGAGTTTGTATCTAAATGTTTGACATGTCAATAAGTAAAAGTTGAACATCAGTTGCCTTCTGGACTATTACAGCCGGTTACAATACCGGAATGGAAATGGGAAAGAATTACTATGGACTTTGTATCGGGGTTACCCCTATCTACAAAGAAGAAAGATGCCATTTGGGTAATTGTTGATCGGTTGACAAAGTCGACACACTTTATTCCGGTACATATGGATTTTTTCTTGGATAGATCGACTGAGTTATATGTTTCTAAGATTGTCAGATTGCATGTAGTACCTGTCTCCATTATTTCAGATAGAGACCCTCGGTTTACATCTCGATTCTGGAACAAATTGCAAGAAGCTCTAAGTACTCAGTTACACTTCAGCATTGCATTTCATCCCCAGACAGATGGTCAATCTGAACAGGTAATATAGATCTTGGAAGATATGTTTCGATGTTCTATACTTGAGTTTGAAGGTAATTGGGAAAAGTATTTGCCCTTGGTTGAATTTGCTTATAATAACAGTTATCAGACTAGTATTAAAATGGCACCGTATGAAGCCTTGTACGGACACAAATATAGAACTCCATTGTATTGGACTGAACTCAGTGAGAGAAAGTTACACGGAGTTGACTTGGTTCGAGAGACCGAGGAAAGGGTAAAAGTAATTCGAGACAGTTTGAAAGCAGCCTTTGATCGACAAAAGTCTTATGCTGATCAGAAAAGAAAAGAGATAGAATTTCAGGTTGGTGACAAGGTATTCTTGAAAGTGTCACCTTGGAAGAAAGTACTCTGGTTTGATCATAAAGGGAAATTGAGTCCGCGGTTCATTGGACCATATGAGATTACTGAAAGAATTGAACCGGTTGCATATCGGTTATCTTTGCCACCAAAACTTGATCGAATTCATAATGTTTTTCATGTGTCTATGCTACTACGGTACTGATCCGATCCTTCACATGTTATTTCTTCGACAGAGGTAGAGATCCAGCCTGATATGACATATAGTGAAGAACCAATCAAAATCTTAACTCGGGAAACCAAAGAGTTAAGAAATAAAAAGGTAGCTTTAGTAAAAGTACTTTGGTAATGACACGGTATTGAAGAGGCTATCTGGGAACCGGAGGATACTATGAGGAAGCAATACCCGAACCTGTAATGGCCTAAATTCAAGGTTATCGGAACAATGGTTTCGTAACCATAAATCCGATTTAAAGAGAAATTTATTTTAATATTTTTGCATGAATATTTATATGATAGGAGATATTTTATAAATATTTATAAAATGTTAGTAATGTGGTATTAAACTTTCGTTAGAAAATTTTAATGTTTGGGTAGGTAATTAAATGAAAAGGACTAAATTGAAATGAAAGTAAAAGTTCAATTATAGATTAAAAGAAATTATGAAGGATCAAAATGGTAATTATACCATTTTGTATAGTGAGGCGGTATAACATAAAAAAAAAATCTGAGATTTTTAAGGGTTATTATTATATTATATTATTATATTATTATTATATTATTATATATATGTAAACAAACAAAAGGAAAGAAAAAGGGGGGAAAGAGAACAGAATAGGCAAAAGAAACAGAGAGCATACGAAACAGGGGAGAAGGAAAGAAAAGAAAAAAGGAAAACTAGGGATTTAAAGCTTGAAGTTTAAATTGGTAAGTCAATCAAGTCCTATTCTCTTAATTTTGATGTTTTAGAAGCTTTAAAGCAAGATTTTGATGAAACTAAGTTGATATTTTGAGAGTTTTTAGGTTTTCAAGTGTAGTTGATGTTGAAGAAAAAGATGAATCAGGGATTAAATTGAATGAAATTTAAGTTAGAATTAGTAGAAGGATTAAATTATAAAGTAAGTTATAAGTTTTGTGTTATAGGGATTAATTTGGAAGAAATTATGAATTAGGGTTTTATTATGAAAATTTATATAATCAAGTTGAATATGGAAGGAATTTAAGTAGAATCAAAGTATGAATTAAGTTAAGAAAATAAGTAAACTTAATTAGGATTAAATTGTAAAATGAGTTACACTGAAACAGTTTTGGACAGCAGCAGTAGTCTAACTTTGAAAATTCACCAAAAATTGTATAAATCGAATTAGAGGATGAATAAAATATGAAATTAAAGCTTATTGAGTCTATTTTCATATGAAAGAAACAAGGAAATAAAATAAGTTCTGTATTTGGAGATATTTAGATTTTTATAAGACTGGTTCAGAATAAATTCGGGTTCCCCTGTTTTGATTTTAGAAAATCATCAAAAATTGAAGAAAAATAATTAGGGGCTTAAATTTATATTTTTAGAATCCTGAATGAGTCTATTTTCTATAGAAATAAACGGGAACACCATCTAATTTCTGTATGAAGAGATAATTAATTTTTAGTGAAGAAGAGTCAGAACTGCCAGACAGCAGAACAGGGGCAACTTTGATGAATAAACTGTACTAATTGGCTGGGATAAAAATTCTGGAAATTTTATGGTATAAAGAAATGTGAGTCTAGTTTTAGGAAAAATTAACGGTTCTTCATTTGGAGCTCTGTAACTTGAGAAATAAATAATTTAGTGACTGTGACTCAAGTAGACAGCTTTGAATAAGTTAAAAATAATAATAGAATTATAGAAAATGCTACATGTGAACATGAAATGTATTGAATTGATGATTGAATTTATTTATTTAGATCCGGAAAAATCAAATACGAAGCTAGATCGAGGAAAGGAAAAAGTCCCGGATTAGTAGATTTTGTAAACGAACTAGTATCGAGGTAAGTTCATGTAACTTGAATTGTATTCTTAAATGCTTGAAATGTATGTTATTGATGTGAATATAATTTGAATGTTCATTGTATGAAAATTGATGAAACATTGATATATTTGGTAAAAAGGGGAAGAAATCCCGGTTGAATGAAAGGAAAATTCGATGGATCTCTTAAAAGGAATTGACGGTAAAAAGGATCTAGCCCGGACGGGTGATCCTATCTTGATATAGCCCTCCCGAAGAATATGTGAAAAATGGATTTAGCCTGGACGGGTAATCCAAATTAGGGTTTGAATTTAGCCTGGACTGGTAATTCAGATCCAAGCTCATTAGAGTAATTGTCGTTGCAGGGGATTTAGCCTGGACTGGTAATCCCGACAATACTCTATGAGTTTATATTACAAGGGATTTAGCCTGGACTGGTAATCCCGCTGTAAAGATGAGGTTCGCGGGAGTGTGCTCTCTGAAATAGAAATGTGCGCACATGAATATGAATTGACGGACCCGAATTTGTACACTAAAGTGTACCTCTGAAAATCCATCGAAATTCCGAGTAATTCAATGGGATAAATATAAAAAAAATATGGAAATTATGGTATTGATGAGCTCATCAATCATAATATATATTATTGATACATGGAAATTATTGGACTGACTTGAACGTTGAGCTTGTAAATGTTAGGGTAATAATGCATTGAATGAGTATATGAATGTTTATCGCTTGTATTGAAATTACTAGGTAAGTATAATTCTTGTTACATGGGCTTACTAAGCACAAAGTGCTTACCCTATTTCCTTTTTCCCTGTTTTGTAGTGTTAAGAGCTCGGAGGTAGGATCGGTGGGAGACTCATCACACTATCAACCCCAATATTTCGGTATTTAAAGAAACTTTAGTTTGGAAATGAATGGCATGTATAAGCTAATAAAATAGATGTTAATATGAAATGAATGTAAGGTCAGCCATTGGTATGGCTTATGTGTTTAAGTTATCTTATAAATATGCATGAATTATCTTGAAAATATGTTGAATTAGACTGGTCTCGGTTTTAAAAAAAATTGTAAACTCTGGTAATGCCTCGTACCTTATTCTGACAACGAATACAGGTAGGGGGTGTTACATTTGTTGGTATCAGAGCTACGGTTTAGCCTGTTCTAGGACCGATATAGCAAATACGGATTAGCTATACATGCCATTTAAATTATTTTTGATAGTGTGATATCTCCTGACCATTTAAATTATGTTTTCCTTATAGTAATGTCCTCTGACCGAGCTCAATCTGAGGAAGCTGGGAGTCATGCTCCGGCTTCAGTATAAAGAGAAGAAACTAATAGTAGAAGGCCCGGTACAGAGGGTCAAGGGGAGGAGGCAAAGATAGCCTTCTTTCAAATGATGAATGAATGGTTTACCCAGTACATAAGAACTAACCCTACAGTGCAGCAAACTCAAGCTCCCCCTCCTGTTCCTCCACCGGTTCCCGAGATCCCACAGACTACAGGTACTGAATCTGTTAGAAAAGGGAAAGCTCCGGTTGATAAAATTCGAAAATATGGGGCCGAAGAATTTCGAGCAGCAGTTGATGATGATCCTGAGCGGGCTGAATTCTGGTTAGAAAATACTACTCGGGTTTTGGAGGAATTATCTTGCACGCCAGAAGAATGTTTGAAATGTGCCGTTTCACTGCTAAAAGACACAGCTTATCATTGGTGGAATACTAAAGCTTCAGTTGTTCCGAAAGAAGAAATTACATGGGAATTCTTCCAGACCGAGTTCAAAAAGAAATATATCAGTCAGAGATTTCTCGATCAGAAAAGAAAAGAATTTCTTGAGCTGAAACAGGGCAATAGATCAGTATCTGAGTATGAAAGAGAATTTGTTCGGTTGAGTAAATATGCTCGAGAATGGGTACAGTCGGAAGCTGAAATGTGCAAACGATTCGAAGAAGGGTTGAATGAAGAAATTAAGCTCCTTGTTGGAATTCTTGAAATTCGAGAGTTTGCTACACTAGCAGAACGAGCTTATAAAGCAGAAGAATGGAGCAAAGAAAAGAAACAGGCTGAGAGGGAAGCTCGAATTTTTAGTAAAAAACCAATGGAAAAATCTCAGTTTTCTGCTCCAAAGAAATTGAAGAAGTACCAGGATCGTTCTACCTCAACCACTGGGTATTCGGATAGAGTGCGAGTTTCACAGCGCACTAATTCAAGACCTTCCACTCCCTCAGTGACCAGTGTTGGCAGTGTTGGTACCCCTAAGCCGAAATGCCAGTATTGTAATAAAGCTCATTTTGGTGAATGTCGATTTAAGAGTGGGGCTTGTTACCGATGTGGTTCTTTTGACCATTTCCTCAGAGATTGTCCAGAAAGACGTGACAAAGAAGCTGAATATATATCGAAGCCAAGTAATCCATCTTTGAGGGGTAGACCATCTCGACCATCCAGTAATGTCAGTGGTAGCCGAGGAGCTACAAAAGATACTGCAAGTAGGCCTGAGACACAAGCACCTCCTAGGACATATGTCATGCGTACCAGAGAAGATGTTTCAGCACCCGATGTTATTACTGGTACATTTTCTTTACTTGATACTAATATTACTGCATTAATTGATCCCGGTTCTACGCATTCATATATATATGTGTAAAACTTGCATGCGTTAAAGATTTATCTGTTGAACCTACTGAATATGCGATTAAAGTCTCGAACCCCTTTGGCCAAACTATTTTGGTGGATAAAATTTGTAAAAATTGTCCACTGATGGTAAGAGGTTATTGTTTCCTGGCTGATTTGATGTTACTGCCATTTGATGAGTTTGATGTGATATTGGGCATGGATTGGTTAACTCAGCATGATGCAGTAGTAAATTGTAAACAGAAATATATTGTGTTGAAGTGTCAGAATGGCGAATTACTCCGGGTTAAATCTGATCAGACAGAGGGATTATCTGATGTGATTTCAGTTATTGCTGCTCAGAGGTATGTTAAAAAGGGGTATGATGCTTTTCTTGCTTATGTACTCGATACCAAGGTATCTGAGTCAAAGATACAGGCAGTGCCAGTGGTATGCGAATTTTCTGATGTGTTTCCAGAGGAGTTACCAGGGTTGCCACCAGAAAGAGAAGTGGAATTTTCTATAGATTTGATTCCGGGAACTACTCCGATTTCCATGGCTCCGTACCGAATGGCTCCTACAGAATTAAAGGAATTAAAGACACAGTTACAGGAACTTGTTGATAGAGGATTTGTCCGACCGAGTCATTCACCTTGGGGTGCTCCAGTTCTGTTTGTGAAAAAGAAAGATGGATCTTTGAGATTGTGTATTGACTATCGACAGCTCAATAAGGTAACTATAAAGAATAAGTATCCATTGCCCCGGATTGATGATTTATTTGATCAGCTGAAAGGTGCTACTGTATTTTCAAAGATTGATCTCCGATCGGGCTATTATCAGTTACGAGTAAAGGAGTCAGATGTGCCAAAGACAGCTTTCAGAACCAGGTACGGGCATTATGAGTTTCTGGTTATGCCATTTGGGTTGACTAATGCACCTGCAGTATTTATGGATCTGATGAATCGGATATTCAGACCGTACTTAGATAGGTTTGTTGTAGTTTTCATTGATGATATTCTAGTCTATTCTCGAGATGAAAATTAGCATGCAGAACATTTGAGAATAGTGTTGCAAATCCTGCGTGAGAAAAAGCTTTATGCTAAATTCAGTAAATGTGAATTTTGGCTCCGAGAAGTGGGTTTCCTTGGACATGTTGTATCAGCCGAAGGCATCAGGGTAGACCCGAATAAAATTTCAGCTATTATTAATTGGAGTCCACCGAAGAATATATCTGAAGTTAGAAGTTTCTTGGGTTTAGCTGGTTATTATCGGAGATTTGTACAGGGGTTTTCTATGATAGCTTCTCCGATGACCCGTTTGTTGCAGAAAGATGTTAAATTCGAGTGGACTAATGAATGCCAGCAGAGTTTTAACCGATTGAAAGATTTATTGACGAAAGCACCAGTATTAGTGCAGCCTGAACCGGGTAAGGAATTTGTTATTTACAGTGATGCCTCATTTAATGGTTTAGGTTGTGTCTTGATGCAAGAAGGTAAAGTAATAGCCTATGCTTCAAGACAACTTAAACCACATGAAAGAAATTATCCGGTACATGATCTTGAGTTAGCTGCTATTGTTTTTGCATTGAAGATATGGCGGCATTATTTGTACGGTGAGAAATGTCATATTTATACTGATCATAAAAGCTTGAAATATTTGATGACACAGAAAGATTTGAATTTGAGACAGCGCAGGTGGCTTGAACTGATAAAGGACTATGATTTGATTATTGATTATCATCCGGGTAAGGCTAATGTTGTGGCTGATGCTTTGAGTCGAAAATCTCTGTTTGCTTTACGAGTTATGAATACCCGATTGTCACTGACTGATGATGGTTCAATCATAGCTGAATTGAGAGCTAAACCGACATTTCTACAGCAAATATGTGAAGCTCAGAAGAATGATGAGAAGTTACAGGTTAAACGGGCACAATGTGAGTCAGATACTAATTCTGAATTTCAAGTTGGGGTTGATGATTGTTTATTATTCAGAGGTAGGGTATGTGTACCCAAGAATTTTGAGCTCATACAGAAAATTTTACACGAGGCTCACAGTGGTACTATGTCTGTACATCCGGGAAGTAATAAAATGTATAATAATTTGAAGAAGATGTACTGGTGGCCCGGTATGAAACGTGATATTTCTGAGTTTGTATCAAGATGTTTAATATGTCAGCAAGTTAAAGCTGAACATCAGGTACCTTCGGGGTTACTTCAGCCAATTACTATACCGGAATGGAAATGGGAAAGAATCACTATGGATTTTGTATCGGGGTTACCGTTGTCTCCAAGGAAAAAAGATGCTATTTGGGTAATTGTTGACCGATTGACAAAGTCAGCACACTTTATTCCGGTACGTATGGATTATTCTTTAGATAAACTGGCTGAATTGTACATATCTGAGATTGTCAGGCTACATGGAGTGCCTATCTCCATTATATCGGATAGAGATCCTCGGTTTACGTCTCGTTTCTGGGATAAATTGCAAGAAGCCTTGGGTACTCAGTTGTATTTCAGTACTGCATTTCATCCTCAGACAGATGGCCAATCTGAGCGTGTAATTCAAGTATTGGGAGATATGCTCCGATGTTGTATACTAGAGTTTGAAGGTAATTGGGAGAGGTATCTACCTTTGATTGAATTTGCTTACAATAACAGTTATCAGTCCAGTATTAAAATGGCTCCATATGAAGCTTTGTATGGTAGAAAATGTAGAACACCATTGTATTGGACAGAGCTCAGTGAAAAGAAGATACATGGGGTTGATTTAATCCGGGAAACAGAAGAAAAAGTGAAGATTATTCGGGATAGTTTAAAAGCAGCTTCCGATCGCCAAAAATCATATGCCGATCTTAAACGAAAAGAGATTGAATTTCAGGTCGGTGACAAGGTATTTCTGAAAGTGTCTCCTTGGAAGAAAGTTCTCCGGTTCGGTCGAAAGGGTAAATTGAGTCCAAGATTTATCGGGCCATATGAGATCATAGAAAGAATTGGACCGGTCGCTTATCGGTTGGCATTGCCACCAGAACTTGATAGAATCCATAATGTTTTTCATGTGTCTATGCTACGACGATATCGGTCAGATCCTTCACATGTTATTTCTCCGACAGAAGTGGAGATTCGGCCAGATATGACTTACAATGAAGAACCGGTCAAGATATTGGCACGGGAAACAAAGGAGCTTAGAAATAAAAAAATAAATTTGGTGAAAGTATTGTGGCAAAAGCACGGGATTGAGGAAGCGACATGGGAACCGGAGGAGGCAATGAGGAAACAATATCCAAACCTCTTTACTGGTAAGATTTTCGAGGACGAAAATCCTTAAAAGGGGGGAGAGTTGTAATGGCCTAAATTCAAGGTTATCGGAACAATGGTTTCGTAACCATAAATCCGATTTAAAGAGAAATTTATTTTAATATTTTTGCATGAATATTTATATGATAGGAGATATTTTATAAATATTTATAAAATGTTAGTAATGTGGTATTAAACTTTCGTTAGAAAATTTTAATGTTTGGGTAGGTAATTAAATGAAAAGGACTAAATTGAAATGAAAGTAAAAGTTCAATTATAGATTAAAAGAAATTATGAAGGATCAAAATGGTAATTATACCATTTTGTATAGTGAGGCGGTATAACATAAAAAAAATCTGAGATTTTTAAGGGTTATTATTATATTTATATTATTATATTATTTATTATATTATTATATATATGTAAACAAACAAAAGGAAAGAAAAAGGGGGGAAAGAGAACAGAATAGGCAAAAGAAACAGAGAGCATACGAAACAGGGGAGAAGGAAAGAAAAGAAAAAAGGAAAAACTAGGGATTTAAAGCTTGAAGTTTAAATTGGTAAGTCAATCAAGTCCTATTCTCTTAATTTTGATGTTTTAGAAGCTTTAAAGCAAGATTTTGATGAAACTAAGTTGATATTTTGAGAGTTTTTAGGTTTTCAAGTGTAGTTGATGTTGAAGAAAAAGATGAATCAGGGATTAAATTGAATGAAATTTAAGTTAGAATTAGTAGAAGGATTAAATTATAAAGTAAGTTATAAGTTTTGTGTTATAGGGATTAATTTGGAAGAAATTATGAATTAGGGTTTTATTATGAAAATTTATATAATCAAGTTGAATATGGAAGGAATTTAAGTAGAATCAAAGTATGAATTAAGTTAAGAAAATAAGTAAACTTAATTAGGATTAAATTGTAAAATGAGTTACACTGAAACAGTTTTGGACAGCAGCAGTAGTCTAACTTTGAAAATTCACCAAAAATTGTATAAATCGAATTAGAGGATGAATAAAATATTAAATTAAATCTTATTGAGTCTATTTTCATATGAAAGAAACAAGGAAATAAAAGAAGTTCTGTATTTGGAGATATTTAGATTTTTGTAAGACTGGTTCAGAATAAATTCGGGTTCCCCTGTTTTGATTTTAGAAAATCATCAAAAATTGAAGAAAAATAATTAGGGGCTTAAATTTATATTTTTAGAATCCTGAATGAGTCTATTTTCTATAGAAATAAACGGGAACACCATCTAATTTCTGTATGAAGAGATAATTAATTTTTAGTGAAGAAGAGTCAGAACTGCCAGACAGCAGAACAGGGGCAACTTTGATGAATAAACTGTACTAATTGGCTGGGATAAAAATTCTGGAAATTTTATGGTATAAAGAAATGTGAGTCTAGTTTTAGGAAAAATTAACGGTTCTTCATTTGGAGCTCTGTAACTCGAGAAATAAATAATTTAGTGACTGTGACTCAAGTAGACAGCTTTGAATAAGTTAAAAATAATAATAGAATTATAGAAAATGCTACATGTGAACATGAAATGTATTGAATTGATGATTGAATTTATTTATTTAGATCCGGAAAACTCAAATACGAAGCTAGATCGAGGAAAGGAAAAAGTCCCGGATTAGTAGATTTTGTAAACGAACTAGTATCGAGGTAAGTTCATGTAACTTGAATTGTATTCTTAAATGCTTGAAATGTATGTTATTGATGTGAATATAATTTGAATGTTCATTGTATGAAAATTGATGAAACATTGATATATTGGTAAAAAGGGGAAGAAATCCCGGTTGAATGAAAGGAAAATTCGATGGATCTCTTAAAAGGAATTGACGGTAAAAAGGATCTAGCCCGGACGGGTGATCCTATCTTGATATAGCCCTCCCGAAGAATATGTGAAAAATGGATTTAGCCCGGACGGGTAATCCAAATTAGGGTTTGAATTTAGCCTGGACTGGTAATTCAGATCCAAGCTCATTAGAGTAATTGTCGTTGCAGGGGATTTAGCCTGGACTGGTAATCCCGACAATACTCTATGAGTTTATATTACAGGGGATTTAGCCTGGACTGGTAATCCCGCTGTAAAGATGAGGTTCGCGGGAGTGTGCTCTCTGAAATAGAAATGTGCGCACATGAATATGAATTGACGGACCCGAATTTGTACACTAAAGTGTACCTCTAAAAATCCATCGAAATTCCGAGTAATTCAATGGGATAAATATAAAAAAAATATGGAAATTATGGTATTGATGAGCTCATCAATCATAATATATATTATTGATACATGGAAATTATTGGACTGACTTGAACGTTGAGCTTGTAAATGTTAGGGTAATAATGCATTGAATGAGTATATGAATGTTTATCGCTTGTATTGAAATTACTAGGTAAGTATAATTCTTGTTACATGGGCTTACTAAGCACAAAGTGCTTACCCTATTTCCTTTTTCCCTGTTTTGTAGTGTTAAGAGCTCAGAGGTCGGATCGGTGGGAGACTCATCACACTATCAACCCCAATATTTCGGTATTTAAAGAAACTTTAGTTTGGAAATGAATGGCATGTATAAGCTAATAAAATAGATGTTAATATGAAATGAATGTAAGGTCAGCCATTGGTATGGCTTATGTGTTTAAGTTATCTTATAAATATGCATGAATTATCTTGAAAATATGTTGAATTAGACTGGTCTCGGTTTTAAAAAAAAATTGTAAACTCTGGTAATGCCTCGTACCTTATTCTGACAACGAATACAGGTAGGGGGTGTTACAGAACCTTTTTACTGGTAAGATTTTCAAAGGCGGAAATCCTTAAGGTGGAAAGTTGTAACAGACTATTTTTCAGTGAAATTGAAATAGTGGCTTCGGGACCACAAATTTGATCCGAAAATAAAGTTTATTTTTATTTTACTATATGGTTTGTATTATGATAGACATGTCGTATGAAAATTTTGATATGAAAATTTTATCGATTAAGTGCCTAATTACAAGAAGGACTAAATCGCATAAAATGAGAAAGTTGAATTCTAGTAGCTATAAGGATTAAATAGCTATGGAATTCAAAACTAGAGGTCCTTATATGGTAATTAGACCATTAAGAAAAGTATGTAGATTTTCTTGGTGACTCATCCATGGAAATATGGAAAAAGGGCAATGACTAAATTAGAAATTGAAATAATTTAATTAATTAAAAGATGATAAAAAGAAATATCATCTTATTTTTGCCATCATCAACCTTAAAAATACATGAAAACCCTAGGAGAGAGAGAAGAAACTTTCAAGGCCTAACTGGGTAAGTTTTCTTGTCCTGTTTTGAGTAATTTTGATATTTTTAAAACCGAGATAGTCTAATCTATCTATTTAGGGGATTAATTTGAAAAATTATCAAAATATGGAAAATGGGTCATGGATGTATGTGCTGAAAATTAGAAATTTATGGTAGAAAATGAAAGGTTATTGATAGATAAACAACTTTTACAAAGTGGCTTTTGATGAAAACATGATTTAGGGACTAAAATATAAAGTTGTGAAATTTGATGAAAAATTATAAATTTTTATGAATACATGTGCTGTAAATTTTGTAATGGGATTTTGGTTAGGCTTGGAATAGGGAGTAGATTGCACAAATTTCATTTTCCGAGCCTAGAGACGAAAATGGAATTTATGGAAAAGCTAGGGGCAAAATGGTAATTTTGCCTAGGACGTAAATTGAGTCCCGATGAGTATAAAATATATGAAATTTACGATTAAAGCTATTTATATATTTCTGGACAACACAAATTCGAGGTTAGATCGAGGAAAAGAAAAGGTTTCGGATTAGTAGATTTAATACGCGAACAAGTGTCGAGGTAATTTCGTGTAACTAAATCGAGCATGTAATTATGAAAATTGAATGTTGTGTTGTATGTAATGTGATTTATATTGATGTGCATTACTTTTATGCTATGATGGAAAATTTAATACATGTTTGTAATGGTGAAAAAAGGGGTAAGTCCCGATTGAATATTGAATTCCTATGATTAGGGTTTAGCCTGGTACATAGGCGTGTAGATAGGTCGTGTGTCCCCTGCACCCTAATTTTGAGAAACAAAATACTCAGAATTGAGCACAATGACAGAGACACGGGCGTGTGTCTCAGCAGTGTGTGCTACACGGGCGTGGGTCTTGGCTGTGTGAAACTTGCACCTAATTCGAATTGAATTAATTAACCACAGGGTCTAGCACACGGGCGTGTGGCATGGCCGTGTGGCTCAAGTCAGAGAGCAACCTAAATTGAACACAGCCTATAGCACTGACATGTCCCAGGGTCACACGGGCGTGTCCCTTGGACCACACGGGCGTGTGAGCTCTGTATGTAAGGAAAAAAATTTGGAATTTCACAAAAAAATCTTAGAGATCCCGATTAAGTCCCAACTTGTTTCTAATGCTCGTATTGGGCCTCGAGGGTCCATTTAAGGGACGTTATGTATAATCTCGGTTAATGAATAGTGATTAACATGAAATGTCTGTAAATGTTCTGAAAATTTCCAATAACACTCCGTAACCTTATTCTGGCGTCGGATACGGGTTAGGGGTGTTACAATTATCATACCATATGACCATGCACGACAATTATCTAAACATATCCATAAGCTACATTTCATGCTTACCAACCTAGTCCATATAAGTACTAAAACATACCACATTTAACCATCACCAACCATTCAAAACATACCATAAGATCATGATTTTCAATCACTAATAGTGGTTAAGATGACCTTGCTTATCAAGCCATACCAATCCATCATATAAACATAAACTTTAAGACATAAGCATAAGAATTCAGCCATCTAATGCATTCATGAGTCATCAATACAAAAGACCTATACATGCCATTATAAACCCAAGTCACAATACTCAAAAACTACCAATTTGATTCCTGGATAGTGTGATAGTTCCCGAAGAGCTTCCATCCAAATCGAGTTTTCGATGACCTATAAAACATAGAAAAGAAAACATGTGAGCAACGAATGCTTAGTAAGCTCATATAAACTTAAGCATAAAATCAACCATAACTATAAGCTTGATATGAGCCTAACAAAAACATCAAATTCACAAGTTAATAAGTTCACTTATCCATGATATAAATGAATTCATCCATAGCATAGGTAAATTTCCCATACATAAGCACATCATTTAATTTATCAATCTTTTTATAGCATCATGTTACATGTGAGATCATCCATAATATATGAAGTTTACCATATATGAACATAACCTTTAATTCATCAACAATACCATAATCATCAACCTTTTCATAAAATTATATACCATTCCATTTACTTACTTACCATTCTGTCCCAAATGTTTAGCATAATCCTAAACAACATCATCAATTCATAAGTTAGTGTACTTGTAACACCCCTTACCCGTATTCAAGCCGGAACCGGGTTTGAGGCATTACCTAACTAACTTTACTTAAACGTCTCAAATAGGGTTATAAAGTTTCGTTTCAACCCATCACTTACACATACTCGGCGTAAGAGGCCCTAAACATACCTCATAGAGGTTTGTGAACTATTCCGGGAACTTTTATGAACTCGAGAAACCTTTCAACAAAACAAGGGCCATACGCCCGTGTTGGTCTAGGGACATGTCCGTGTGCCCCTAAGACATGCCCGTGTCTTCCACCCGTGATCGATTCTGACTAAGGTCACACGGCCTTGACACGCCCGTGGCCCTAGCCCGTGTGCCAAACCTTGTCATTCTGACCTATCCACATGGTCTATGCACACGTCCGTGTGCTTCAGCCGTGTGGCGATTTAAACTCCAAGTGCAAGGTGCAGACTTCACACGGCCTAGGCATACGCCCATGTGCAAGCCGTGCCTCCCACACGGTCTAGACACAAGCTCGTGTGTCTTCCCATGTGAACAATTAGCAGGCTATCTACCAAGCCTTTTGCCACCCTACGTTGCACACATACATACTTCAATTCAAAATGATACAACTCCTATCCCAAAGGCACATCTAAGTACTCATTCCAATATAAAAGATAACCTATAGGTACCTCTAGAAGCTCAAAGAATTAAGACGTACATAAGGGCATATACTTCATGCAATTCATCTCCATTAAGCAATAGAATTTGCCAAGTATTTCCCTAACTTATAAGGCCATTTACAAAATGACTTTAATAACTTACATAACCAACACTTTGACTAACAATTACAACTTAACAAAATACTCAAGTCCTATACATGCCACACTCAAAATAAGTCTAAATTGTTTTACCATAGTGATGTCGATAGTGTGATTCCCAAACTCCTACGTCCACAATCCTCGAGTTAGCTTGGCAATACTACAAGGAGAAAGGGAAATGAAAGGGGGTAAGCATAAAGCTTAGTAAGTTTGCATGGAATTAAATAGCAATAATAAGCTCACAGTATAATCCATCCATAGCATTAATTAACCGTACACAAGTCATAGGGCTCCTTGCCATACTTACTTACAGTTGCCCTTATTTAGCACATATCGTGCTACACCTCGTAATCATTTTTTTTTGTGACTCATTCACGAATACCTGTTTTCACTCAATCACGTGACTTTTGTACAATTCTCATTTCTACTTCTATACTCATTTACTTATCCCATTATTCATTAGGGATAGTCAAAGACGTTCTTTAATCGTCATTCATATGGGTACGAAGCCAATGCCACATCCCAGAGGTGGTCTTACATGGGGCCACTTTGGAATGGATATGGTCTTATATGGAGTTTCACGTCAAATATTGATACCATATCCCGGATACGATCTTATACGATTCTTATAACTTATTACCGAAGCCATATCTCAGATATGGTCTTATACGGGATCTCAACTCGATGCTGAGGCCATGTCCCGGAAATGGTCTTATACGGGACCTTATCTATTTCATATCTCGATGATAACCTTTTCATATTCATTATAGTCCACTAGGACTTCAACATCATATTCAACATCAATCACTCAATTTAGTAGAGTATCATGCATCAATATGATACCAAGCATTCTCAATTATGCTAACATGAATGTTGCATTAATCACATACAAACTTACCTTGATTTCAAAATGAGCCAACTCGTCGGTCTAGTCCGAGACCTTGTTCTTTCCCCGATCGAGGCGGATTCTCAGTTCTTCTTGCTCTATAATAGCATTTTAGCTCATTTTAATCACCACATCAATGAAAGCATTTCAATAATCATACTTAGTCAAAATTACTATTTTGCCGCTAGACTTTGGCAAAATGACCATTTTGCCCCTAGGCTCGGAAATTAATTCTAATCACATTTCTACCTTCAACAAGCCTAGGTGAACATTTAATACTCTTATAGCTATCATCAAAACTCAACCTTACACATAATTACTACAAATTTGTAACCTTTTCATCAAGGTCCAATTAGGTGTTTTCAAGACAACACCTTTCACAAAAGTTGTTCATCTAACAACTAACCTCAATTTCTTCCATAAAAATGCAGCAAATAACTAAGATAGCTCTCATGGTAAAACTCTAAACTTTTTACCATATTGCACAATAGTCCCCTCATTTGAAAGCTTAAGCTTTAGGGGTCCCTAAAGTACAACTATTTTCAAGAAAAGATCACTAGAACACTTACTTGTATGGATGAGAGCTTGCTGAAATTTTGAGCTTTCAAAAACCCCTATTTGCTTGCTATTTTCGATGGATAAGGATGAGCAAAAAGATGGACATCATCTTTTCTTTATTCTAATATTAAACTAACAATTTAGTCCACCAAACACCACCAACTTTGACCAACTTGGTCAATTCTTGTCTCCTATGCTAGTCTATGGTCGGCCAAGCACATATTGGGGGTCTAATTTCCTTTTAAAGACCTCCAATTGTCAATCTATGGCTATTTGGTACCTTTAGCTTATAGAATGGAACTTTCACACTTTATGCAATTTAGTCCTTTTTCGCGATTAAGCATGAAATCGCTAAAATTAAAGTACCAAAATTCTCATGTACATATACCATCATGCTCTGACTCATAAAATGACATAAAAATAAATTTCTCAAATCTCAGATTAGTGATCCCGAGATCACTCTTCCGACTAACCCCTAAATCGGGTTGTTACAGTACTTGTACATAATTCAAATGCATTTATCCATAAAAGAAATAGATTTATACATGTAATCACACCATTTAGATCATAAATCTTTTACACAAGTTCATAATTCATTCCATTTGGATACTTACCATTTCGTTTCTTTTTCATACCCGTTGAACCATCTAGAATTACATTGGATACACGGGAAAGCTCATACAAAGTGTGTCTTTACATATAACCGTAACCTTTCCTTTACATCATTTCTCACACGAGCTGTGAAATAGGCCTACTCACACGAGCTGTGGGTCGAAATGTAAGCTACACGATGCTGCTCACACGAGCTGTGGAGTATCCACAACAAATGTATGACCTTAGCCATCAATAGGACATTCAAGACCAGCACCCGAAACATAAAATCCCTAATGACATGTCATTGTATCTTAAAAATTCTTAAGGTTCAACCTGGACTCAATATACGTCAATTCGTCATAATGTGGATACATTCACATATATATTGATTCAGTTACATTAAAAACAACACAGTAAACATTTAATTTAATTAACATTATAATGATTACAATTCATACGAACTTACCTGACTAAATTGCAGCAATGACTAAGTACAAGGGCTATTTGGTAATTTTCTCTTCTCCTCGATTTTCCGCTCGTTCTCGATCAAAAATAATAATTCTATTAAATTCACTAATTCTAACAGAAAAATCAATTCATTTTATGCAATTAAGTCTTTTTTTTCATTTTTACAAAATTGCCCCTAACATTTTACTTTTATGCAATTTTGTCCCTACATCCAAAATTTGAAATTTCACCACATTTAATACAATTTCATGTTAACCAATTTTCTTAAGGTTCCATATCAACCCAATTTTCTCCTCATTTCACACAATTTACCTGGAACTTTACTTTTTCAACAATTTAATCCCTAAACATTAAAATTATCAAAAATCACTTAATAAAATACTTATAATCAACAATTAACAACTCAAATTTATTATTTAACATCATAAATATCAAGAACTCTTCAATGGTATCATCTAAAATTTTCAAGAGTTTCAAAAACGAAGCTATAGTTAGCTGGACTTAGTTACAATGATCTCAAAAATATAAAAAAGACAAGAAATAAGCTCAAATTGAACTTACATTCAAAGAAAATGTGATGGCCGAACCTTCAACGTTAATGGTGATTTTCTACTTTCTCAAATTCGGTCAAAAACAATTAGGAAGATGACAATCAACCTTGGTTTTATTTTACTAATTATTTCTTTATTAAATTACTAATTTACCCTTTAGTTCTACATGCATTTTCTATTTCATGCTTTAACAGTCCATGCAATTTAGAAGTGGCATAATTACTTAATAAAACCTCCCACCTTTACTAATTATTTCCTTAAATCACATAATTCAATAATAAATGAGTTTTAACATCTATTACACTTTAGTCCTTTTTATTCAATTAACGAACTAAACATTAAAATTTTCTAACCAAATTTTAATAATACGACCTTAATAGCACTCTGTAAATATGTAATAAAATATTTACAACTCGATTTATAGAAACGAGGTCCCGATACCTCATTTTCTAAAACCACTTAACTTTAGGATCGTGCCACTTAAACCTAATTATTCATTCAAATAACATAAATTGTTAATTCAAAATTTATTTTAATATCATATTTGACTCGTAAATATTAAATAATAACATTTACGAACTTACTCTTCAGATTTGTTGCCCCAAAACCACTATTTCCGACACCACTAAGAAACGGGTTGTTACACTAATAACTAATTTCTAATTGATGATGGGTGATTAGAAATTAAGATTAGTATGCAAAATTTATATATTAAGGTTATGGTTCTCAAATTATTCATATTTAACTTTTCTAACATCTTCAAAAAAGAGAGTCACCTTTTCTAAAATACTTGTGTGTTAATTTAGAAGATCAAAACAACGAGATTCGAAGATTTCAAGATATCAATAGATTAGGTATGCTTCCACATCTCCTTTAGTTCTTAATTTATTCTTGATGATTTGACATGACAGATCCTAAGTTACGGTTCTAATTTTATATCAGAGTTTTATGATTCTAACATTAATGTCATTCGGTTTCAACATATTTTTAGAACTAGTAACATGGTAGCCTGTACGCTTGTTAAATATGTTGGTTTTAATGTGTCCTCTTTGTTTAATGATTATTGTAATTTCGTATGAGGTGCCCGTCCGAGTGTAATGTGGAACCTTTATACCAAGATTATTTTACTCATGAATTATATTTAGAGGGTAAAAGTATTATCAAAGTCTCAGAAGTAATGTTACATTTTATCTTCTTTATTCGAAAAATGAGTAAATTAGTCCTTATATATTAGATTAAAGAGCAAATTAGTTATTTCTATTAAAATTTTCATTCATCTGTATTGTTAACAATTGACTTGGTTAACAGAATAACTAGACTATAATACTTGGTGTGACACGTTTACCTTATATTAATATACATAAACTAATTTTTTGCAGTAGAAATAGATAAAATTTTTAACAAAATAATAAGTTTGTTCTTTGATCTAACTTATAGGAACTGATTTGCTCATTTTTTACTAAATGAGGCAAAAAACAATCCAACTCTTAATATAAGAACCTCTACGATACTTTTACCTATTTAGAGTCCACTTTTATTTCTACCGTTTGATAAAAGCTTCGATTTGAACCAAATATGAAAGATATTTACGAGACACTATTATTTTTAAAGAAATATATAAAATATATTAAATTTTGTATTACATAAATTATGCACGTGTTAATTTTATATATAAAAAACTCAAATGAATAACCCAAATGAAATTATAAGACAGCAAATAACATAAAACCCATCACGAATAAACAAATTATTGCTGTCTAAAATTTTTTTATTTAGAACTATTACGTAATTGGGAAAGAGTTGGTTAAATGTTTTTATTTACTTGTAAATAATATAATAGTTAAATATAAAATTGGTACCTGAACTTATTCACTTTTTTAAAATTCGAACTTATGATTTTTTTTTATCTCAAATTGATACCCGAACCTTTTTTCCCTCAATTAAATTGGTACCCGAATCTACCCGAGTCTAATGCAATAATTTTTTGTTTACATGGCCCTCAATTCCTTCCCTTTTTCTTTTCTTTTGTTATTTTTCTTTTTCTGGCATCGCTTCTACACTTCTTCATCTTTCTTTCATTATTCTGTCAAGAACCCCAACATTTTCCCTCATTTTCTCACCATCAAAATCACCTCTTAAACCCCCTTTCATTTTCATCATCATTTTTTAGCCACCATCAACCAACTCCCACCAGTTTTCATGGCTGCTCTTGTTTACCATCTCACTTTCACCATTAATTATTTTAAACCCAAACTAAAAGTATAGACAAAATTTGCTCATAAAATTGATCTTCGAGCTGATTTTTCATCATCTAAAGCCTTGTTTCTTCTTGTTTTTCTTCCTGTTAAAAAAATAAAAAGCATTCCTATACATGGGATCTTTAGGGTCAATAACTGAGTTTTCTTCGGCATTTTCTTTCCGACCAAGTTTTGGTCAAAGTAACTTTTTGAAAACCGCCAAAACCACCATGCCCTTCACTCGCCTATGCCATCATTGGTGGTGGAGCTAGCACCTGCGAGCTGCCACCAGTATGTTAGTTGGGGTTTGGAAATTTTCCAGGTTCAATGTTCTTGGGGATATTGATGGTTTTTTTTTTTTTTGTGATGTTAATTTTCTTCCAAATGATAGATTCGATTTTTTTAGGGATTTTGAGTTCAATGATTTTTTTTATTTTCTTTTGGTGTTATTATTTTGATTAATAAATAATTTAATGAAAAATTAAAATTTGAAATTTGAAGTCAACTTTATTTGTAGAAAAATTAAAGTTTCAAACACTAACATAAATGTGAATGATAATACAATATATAATTTTAGTGAATCTGACCAACCATGGAACTTAAATATTGCTATCGTGTAAGTGCAAAAAAGAAAGAGAAGAAAGAACTCAGATATTTCTATCAGTTTTGTCTTTGTGGGTTAGTTTGAAAAGGGGAGGGGAAGTGGTGGAGGTTGGTTGATGGTGGTTGGAAAATGAGAAAGACGAAACAGGTTTAAGATATGTGATTCTGGTGTTGATTGGATGATGAGAAAGTGAGGGAAAATTTTGGGGCTAAGAGCAAAGGCGATTCAGGGGGGTGGCATGGGCCCCGGTCCCTTTAAAATGAAAAATTACTATTTAGGCCCTCTAAATTATTTTAAAATTTTAAATTAATAAAGGTAAAATTTGATACAGTCCTGGTCTCAAGATGAAATTGAGATGTATACTTAGTTGCCCGATCGTAAACAAGAAATACGAAAATTGAAGATAGGCGAAGAATAGTTATCAAAAATAGAAAAAAAAAGTATAAATTTAAGGAAGAAGGTATGAAGATCGTTTAATTTGAAGTACGGGTGGTTCGAAATTAACTCGGGTTTAGAAGAAGGAAAGTTTCAATTTAAGGCTTAAGAAACAAGTAAGAACCAATACCGAAAAGTATCGACCTGGATTACTTATACGTTCTTAAGGCTCAGTTTTGGATGGGAATGGGACCTTGACCCGCTATCGAAATACGATAGGAACCTCGGTATATAGAAGGTGATCAAAGAATAGGTTGACGCCACTAGCTCACTAGATAAGCCAACGAATCCTTAAAACGAAATTGGAGAAGTGTTCTAACAAATTCGACAGAATAACGATATATCATTCATCATAAAAAAAGAAAAGTGCTTACAAAATGGCCATTTTGAACATTTATAGTGCTTGAATTTCTAAGTAATGTTCAGCCTTAAATGACCCTAAATTAGTTTAGAATTTAGCCTTTGATTTTTTTTATTGTCCACGTGCATCTAAGAAGACTCCAAAAATTTCCCTTCTAGAAGCTCTTCATGTGCAGCCGAATGCACTAGGACAATAGGGGGCTGAAAGTCCTTAAATTCTGCCTTGAAATTGGGTAGGAGTGGCCTTGGAGAGCCCAACGCCTATTGCCTTATTAAAACGTAAAAAAAATTCTTGTTGGGAAGCAAAACATCAGCCCCTTGTCCTTACATATGGTGGCCCAACATGGCATTAATTAATGTCCCTTAAAACATGCTGCCACTCATGCTTGTCCCCCAAAAAGTACCTACACATTAAAAATTTGGCCATTAGTGTCCAGCTATTTAATACCACTTCAAAACATATTTTCTTGGCTAATAAATTAATTAAAAGATGGCTATTATTTACGTTAAATTCGGTTGGAATTTTTGGCCACCTTAAAAGCACATTTTCAGCCAATTAAAAGGAAGTGGCAGCCAACTATTAAAAAAAAAGGTTCTAATTTAGACACATTAACTATTTCTCATTAATTATATAATTAATTTAAAACATAATAAAGCTTATTTTAATGCAGCAAAATTAATTAAAATATGTAATCAATTTATCCAACTTTTATTTATTATTTTTAACTAAATAATTAGCTAAGGCCGAATGGCCATATGGTGCTCTTCATGAACGTGAGCTCGTACGAGTATGCGACATGAGCTTGCAGTAGAATTCGAGCTAGCTTTAGTGTCGTCCCAAGCTTGCTGAACTAAAACCTCAAATGCTTCTTTGAATTGTTTCGCACGAGCTCTCGTAATCAGTCCTTGAGGTAACACCATCGGGTCTTGACTCGAACTCGGCTCATGACGGGGCGTGCCCGTATCAAAATTACACTTTGGCCCCTCTAAAATTATAAAAAATTGATTTAATCCTTTAAAAATTATAAATATATAGACTATAAAAAATTAAATTTTCATTTGGCCCCTCCAAACAATTGTTCTGGCTTCGCCCCTGGCTTAAGAGTGAAATCATGAGTTTTTGATAGAAGAAAGATGAACTGTAGAAGCAGGGAAAGAAAAAGAAAAATAAGAAATTAAAAAAGGAAGAAAATGAGGGAAAATAAAAGGAAAGAAAAAAGAAAAAGAAAAAAAAGGTACAAGAGGACATATGATGGCGCGCGATTGACCAGCGTTGCTATGTCAGCAAAAAAATTAACACATTAGGCTCGAGTATCAATTTGGTTGGCGAAAAAAAGTTCAAGTATCAATCTAAAACAAAAAAGACCCATAAGTACCAATTTAGAAAAAGTAGACAAAAATTTAGATACTAATTTTATATTTAACCCATAATATATATAAAAATAATCAATTTTTTAGTATTAAAATATTATTATACAATTGATATTTACTTAATTCGACTATCATATTAACATTCTATTTACTTAAATCACGCATCAAACATTGAGTAAATTAGAATATATATAATTATTTGTTGAATGTAAAAAACTTTTAACCAAAAAACAATATTTTCAATTAATATAACAATGATTTTTTATCTACTTAAAACTTTATATGCACAACACAGTTATGTTGTTAAATCTGTTGGTTGAAATATTAACCATATAAAAAGTTACGCAAATCTGTAAAACCACGTCAATATAAGCTAACGTATCTCTACTTAATATGGTATAATATAATAAGCTAAAATCGCTAAGATATCTATCCAAAAGGACTAAAACGAATCTTCTACTGCCCCTTTCTAATAGTCATAAATCAACATAAAGCCACCAACAATATTCACAGCATGGCAACACGTACGTAAATAAATACATGGTTGAGGATTGAATTCCTAGTAAAGGCAGAAACAAACAAAAAAATCCACTTTGACAGGTCCCTAAGAGTCCACTTTCTCCTCATAGGAAGTTGTAAACCGCATCCTTTTCGCTACTGGTTGCCCTGCTAGTTCTGCCAACATACCATCGCTGGTTATTTGCACGTCATCGTCAATGGTCTCCTTGTTTTCAGCCACGTTTGAATCCTGATACAACTGGTTCAACATTGTACTTGGATTTTGATGCGAGGATACAGTTGAATTATCTTCAGATGGAATGTCGTCATTGATTGTTTGCACATCATCACCACTAGCCTCCTTATCTTTAAGTCGTTCAGAATCCTGATCCAACTGGTTCAACAGCAGATTGGGACTTTTATAGGATGATAGTGTTGAATTATCTTCGGATGGAAGGTCTTCACCAAGTGTTCGCACATCGTCACCTCTGGCCTCGTTCTGAACCATTTCAGCATTCTTTTCAATGAGTTGAGGGTCCTGACCCAACTGGTTCACTGCTGCGCCAAGATTTTGATGCAACAATACAGGGAAATCATCTTTGGAGCAAAGGTCTGCATTCTCAGTGCTAATGCAAATCTTGATGGTGTCCTCAGAAGTTCCATAAACTTCAGTGATAGATGTCTCCAGCACCCGAATGGAGGCAGGCATGAAAACTTTCCTCTGACACTCTACATTTTCCACTAGATGAGATTGTTCCTGATCTGTATCCTGCTTTTCAACTCGATTCATTTTAATCTGGCTGGGATTACATTCGATGATCCCAACATCATCATCTTCTTCTTCATCACCGGAGGCAGAAGATGTTTCAAAAGATGTGTCAACTTTATGCTCTCCTTGCATGGAAATTCCAGGATTCCATGTACTGCCCATGGCAAAACCACTTGATGAATATGGAGCTTCACAAGCTTGAGGTGTAATAACAGAAAACTGTGGAAAACCAGTTTCTCCAGAAGCTAAATAAGCAAATGGTTGACCCGTTTGCACTTCTTCCTGTAAATAAAACAGATTATTTGTACTTGGATATGGAAATAAAACTTCACCAACATAATAGTTAAATCTAAGAAAATTTAGAACAAAGATATGATATCGTAGAAATCCCTCTATTTGCTAATTTCTCCCAGTAATTGGTTTAGCCTCATTTTTGTGGTGCGTATCCATCTTTAACATAGCATCAGAAGGTATAGTAAGGAATCAAGTTACCAGTGCACCAAAATCATTTAAGAGCTAACTGGGTAGAAGCAAATTATCACAAGAATGATGAAATTCAATACCTCTGTTGGTGATATAGCCCCATTGAGATTGTAATATGGAGGGTGGTCAAAAGATTGAAATTGCCCGAGCAAAGGCCCTGCTGTAACTCCTGGATCAAAAAACTCCCTAAGAACCAGGCCAGAATCATTAACACTCCCCGTGTTTCTCATAGAAGATGATGCTAACAGAGTCATTTCAATCCCTTGACCCACTTGGGAATCCAAATTCCCATGATAAGCTACTTCTGGACTGAAACTCTCTGTAATGAACTCCACGCCATTTTCATTTTCAATATTTTCTGAAGATTTAGACGAAATATTCTCATCACTGCAATGAGATGAACTGATATCCCGAGAACGAATTTCAAGGAGTTCAAAAATTAACTTCTGGATGAGAGTACGCTTTAGAGATGCCTCAGTAGGTGGAAACCAATCCAAATTAAGCTGGGAGACAAAACAAAGAGAAAAAATAATATCAAAACTATGGCTAATAATTCAGAACATACAACAAATATAAAGAATGATCGCAACATAGTCAACAGGTTGTTATCAGGTTATCTTGAAGAAACTTTTAACTTGGTTCCTGGTCCTGAGACCAAACTCCAGAACATGTTCATATTAAAGCATTTACATGTCAACTCAAAACTAGATAACTCCATTGCTAACTGGACAAACATATATATGAAAATAAAAAGGTACAAGTTCATTAAAATTATAAAATAATATGATATCAGGCATATGCATCAATTGCACTATGAAGCAAAATACCTATGCCAATGACTTACAAATTTAGAGAACTTGTTTATTTTGAATGGATTGAAGTTAGGAGGAGCTTCAGCTAAAAAGAGCTCTAGATAGTGAAGTAAGAAAAGTCCGCAATCAAATGAATTCTCCTGCTGCGGCAGCTGGCAATAAATGAACAATTTGTTAGAGAAATGCATCATACGAGAGGGACAAGGACCAAGCAATGATCAAGTGTAATACCAACAGAGTTACAGAGATGCAATGCATGACAAATTTAGTTTCTTAATTTTCCTTATTTCCTTTTTCAACTTTGCAGTCCCCAACTAATAAAGAATAGCCAATTCTCTACCTTGCATGCAAGCATACTGACAAAATGTAATTACATAAATAAATAATCTACATCAAGACACAGAAAGATGACGAGAACAATCATAGAAGAAAAAGAAAAAGGCAAACATAAGCACAAATATGTGTACTGCAACTTCACTTCTCTAGTGAAAAACAACTTTGTTCTTTGCAAGCTGATATTAAATGTAAAACATCCTTACAGAAAAGTTACATTCATCATGTCATTGAGCAAGTAGAGGCAAGACAACCAAAGTATTATCTCTTTGAATTATAGACTAAAACGGTGCCCCAGACCCGTAATATCAAGCGCAGAATCAAATGGGACAAGAAACCATAATATCCAGACCAATTCTCACTGCTTCTTGAATCCCCCAGAGTTGTTGAGGAAATTCTTATTCCAAGACTGTATCACAAAATAGCTAAACATTAAACCCAGACTAGCAGTACCTCAAGCGAGACAAATCGAAGGTTCAAGAATTTTGAAGAAAGATCTTCAGATGTCTCCTTGTGCCTCTCTTTCCACTCTTCCCAAAGGTAACTGTCATTTTCAGGGACAAAATTGAGGTCAAGAAATAACTTGATGTAGCATTCAAAAATGCATATTAGCTAATTAAGAGGGATTTTTATTCTCTTTTTTTTTTTTTTGGGGGGGGGGGGGGAGAGACGTAGTTAAATACCCAAACAAGCTTGAAATTAAAGACGTAGACAAAAAGATTCAGCATGATGCATAGGAAGAAATTCTTCAATAAGAAGTGATCAATTTTTGAAAGGGCTACAAGAGACCAGTAAATACAAATATGGCTTGGACCCTTTGTTTAATGGCTAGCTTTTGCGGCAAATTAAAGCATGGAAGCCATTTAAGGAGTCTTCTTTTTCTTTTTTGGGTACTTTAAAAAGTCAAATTTTGAGAATGCTGAAGCTCAATGCATTTACTCAAGTACTAAATAACTAAGCAATAAAAGTGATTCAGGAATTCAAGCATCCAATTAGAGGCTTTTGAAGCTATGTATGTTTACTGTTGGAAGGAAGAGAACTATGGACTGCTGCTCATCAAAAGCCAGTTCCACAAACTGAGACCAGAAGTGGTAATCTAGTGGCAACAAAGTTGGCCAGGATTTAAATTACACAATCAATATATTGTGTAAAATACTGCTTTACCAAGCAAACCAGGATGATACTAATAACAATAACAATAGAAATAATAATAATAATAAGATTGAAGAATCTCAATATCTCTGGACACATTGGTTTGAGGCTTTTCTAGTTTTTCTTCTTTTTATTTTGTAGGGAGGCAGGAGAGAGTGAACTGTATCAAGGAGGAGAGAAGAGAATAGATGAACAGGATCACCCATTCGCACTCAAGTGCAGAACAACACCAAAAGCGGTTCTTTGCCGGGAGGAACTTCAAGTTTCATATTAGATGCATAGCAAAATTATATGCATGCATAAGAAAACCAAATGGGTTCAGATATGGTTCTGCCGCCAAAGGTTTTGTTATCTAGAACCTTTCTACAGACAATCTTGAATTTTTAACAAGCTCTAGTTCATTTTAACACTACAAGGAAAATTTAATAATTTCACCAACAATGAATGGTTAATTGCTCATATTGTCACAGCTGGCATATAATTTCCCTAAAGTGGACTCAAGGAAGAAAATACAAGTGTGGATGTCCAAAATCTAGTACAATGTATGGAATGATTCAGTGAGAGTGAAAATGATGTAGGAGCTTTTATTTATTTTATAATATTTTATTATTTTAGATTTTTATTAAGTATTAGATATATTATTGTCAGCCTGGATTATTAGCTAACTTTAGGGTTTAAAGGCTAGGAATAAAACTTTATTTGCAAGAAAGCCTAGTAACTTTACTTGCAGGAAAAGTCTTGTATAAATAAGTTGTAATGCTTTACAGCCAAAATTATTATTCTTATTATTTTCTTTGAATTGATAGACCAAAACGAGAGGTTTTTTATAACCCTACGTTTTTCAGAGTTCCAACTTTTTTATTCATCTGCTAGCCCTAAGCCACACCAGAAAAGTTAATTACTTTCACTAATCACTACTACTAATACATATTTGCTTGACAGCACCCTAATCCATTACATTTATAACAAAAAACTTTCAGTTGCATGTTTGAGGAAAACACACAAGGACCAAGTGCATTATGCTAAGGTTCCCACATAATCCTAAAGATATATGATATGAAAGTTTAAGAGAAGAAAAGCAGAATTAATAATCTAGAAAACAAAATCAGCACTTTCAACTTAGAAAAGCAACCATGTGTCAGTAAAGGCTTTGAAAACTAAGAGAAACCTGTGTCCATACATATTTATGAATCCATAAAAATATGAAGTGTAAAAACATTAGGATACCTTTGGACTAGATTTTTAAGACCTGCATGGTTTCCTCTGATAGAATCCATGTGCAATATGCATGGTACCTTCGATAAATTGACCAAGTCTTCATCTGAAATATAAAAAATATGCACGAATAAAAGGCATATTTCCCAAAAGTCCTTTCCCAGTCAAACCAGAATATATACCTTTAAAACTAGCCACTTCCCCAAGATGACATATGACTAGCAAACTCCAATGAAGGCTGTGAGTAATATGCACATACACTTGACATTAGCTCATAAGTTCTTAGATGTCTTTCCTAGAAAGGAAATAATGATTCTGAGAACAAGTTTCTTACTTGAAATTTACAGGAACAAAGATGTAATCTTTTCCAAAAATATCTAATTTCCTAGTCCATTTATGAACTCGCAGGAAAGCAGCCCTTCCATCTAAAATACTGGATGGATCTTTGTCAAGATCAGCAAGTTTCCGAAAGAAAAAACTGTTAAAAAAATGGAACCTCTGCCTTTCCTCAGGCTGTATCTGATTCTTCAAATACCTGTCAAAAACATGATTTAAAGCCTCTAAAACCACAAGATAGTGTATGCTAAACCCTAGAATTTCTTATGTTCCAAACTTGAGCATTAAAAATAGAAACATACACAAGTATAAAATAATTAAAATGGTCTTACTTGGTGTAGAAGTCAATGATCGTATCGTTGATGAAGGTCTCTGGTTGTAACAGATCAACATCTCTCTTGCTAATGGAAACAGCATCAAAATCACCTTTCGGATATATAACCTCCTCAAAAGGCTCATCAAAACTGCAAAACAGGTATTGTAGGTATAGAGCATAAGCAAGACTAGATGACATCCAACCAGGGACATGAATCAGGGAACACACTTGAAACAAAAAGAAAACATAGACTTTTGACCCTTTTTTTTTTCTGGAGCGGGAAGGTTGAAGTTCCAGAGCTTACTTGGGAAAATAAGACTTGCGTACTGGTGAATCATCCCCATCCATTTCCATCAGTGGACTGAAAAGGAAAAGGAATATTTTAGCCCTGCTCTAGATTTAACATCATAATATCATGACAGGCATATAAATATCCGTCTTTGTCAAGAAAACAAAAATAGGAACAAGAAAATCAATGTAAGTGGCCAATTAGAGTTGAATGATGACTTTTGAAAAGAAACATCAATTAAGAAGCTTACTCAAACAAAGTACTCCACATGGCTAGGTATTTAACATTTAATGAGGTGATTGCTTCCTGTTTCTCAGACCATCTGGGGTCAAAAACCGCAAACTTTAACTCCTCAATAGCTGGAATATATATACATGAGCAAATAAAGTCAGATAAAAAGAAGGAAAAAAAATAGCTGATAGCTAATTACCATATGATGGTCAAAGAATATGTTATCCTAGGCCAAGACTCTAAACAAAGAAAAACAATTGAACAAGGTCAAACCATATCCTCAAAAATTGTCTTCATCTGTATAGACAAAAATATTAGAGATCAAAGAAAATAAGAAAAAAGATTACACGAAACAAAATAAAAAAGCTATGTAAGACCACTAACCTGAAGTTTTACATTCACTCTCAGCCTCTGCGGCGCCCTTTGATAGGACTTTCAGATTGACTGTCATATATCCGACCTACAATGCAGACCATACAGAAAACTGTATACTGTTAAAACCAAGAAACTGCACAAAGGCACTAACTTTAAACATTGCCATTTAGGACTCACCCTTTGAAACCACTGACAATGAATGCCAATAATATCATCAATGCCCCTTTCGAAACTAAAGGTCCCATGGTGGTCACTCATAGTTGAGCACTCAATTTTGATGCCATCAGGAGAAAAAATGGCTGATAACCCTGTGTAACAATTATCTTGATATAGAACATAATCCGAACATATAACAACTGTCCCATCTATGTTATCCTGAAAATTTCAGAAAAAAAAGGATAATTGAAACAAATCTGATAAGCCTTCACAATATTGATACTATAGGCTAATAATTTTCTTTAGAACTGTTTTAACAGTCAACTAAAGAAAAACTTAAAATAACATGTCAAGAGGGTATTTAGAAACTCTTACCCAGAGAGCTAACTTCAGACAATAGACTACATTGTATATGAATGAACCCCCTAAAGATGAAAAACACTGCACACCACCTAGTCCATTCTCATTTATTAATATATTTAAAAGGAAAGGAAATTACCACAGGGATATTGCCAACGCAATGATCTAACATGTTGCCATTCAAAGAAACTGAAAAATGCAGATAACAATATTTAGAAAATAAAAAACCACTACAAACAATAAGGAATTGAACATAAAATTTCAAATCAGAAGGAATACCATTATCCACTGCTATGTCAGAAGCGGGACTTGATGGAGATCTTTCACTCATGCTTTCATTAGCATCTGAAGCCAGATCAACTGGCTCAATCTGCAAGAGTTAAAACAATGTAAGCGCAAGCCAAAACATAAATAACTTAATTCAAAATGTAGTTCAGGAATAACTGGAAAAGTACCCTTAAAGGAGAATTAGAAAGGGAATCGTTTACTTGTCTTTTCCCAGGTGAAGGTGCTTCAGAAAATGAATCTCTCAACTCAAACTCATGGATATCATTTTGTAAGTCTGGCTGTTGCTCAGAACTTGTGGGCTTAGACTCAGGGGAAACATCCAGGTCAGTATTTCCTTCCTTGGAAAATTCCTTTTCAACAGCGCCCAGTGAGGCAGCTGGAGTAGCACCATCAAAACTATAATCACCATCAATTGCATCAACATCTACACAAGGAATGTTGTCCATTCCCTTTCTCTGAACAGCAGCACCACGGGCAACTTAAAGAAAAGGTAAAAGAATTATTATCGGAAAAGCAGGGTATTAAGTAAATATGAAATATCCATGTATCTAACTCTACAGTTATCTTATAATTCCAATTTTTTAATAAATTTTGCATATAATATTACTTTAACCATCCCGAATTCAACATCCATTGCTGAACAAAGAGAATATGACTCATACTTTTCAAAGCCCAATCCCACATACACACATGTAGAAAAGATGAAAAACCAAAAATAAAAACCATAGCAAATTACAGGATAGTTAACCATATCTCCACAAAACAAGCAGCCCAAACAATCCAAACAGGAATATATGTTTTCATGCTAGTGAAAGAAAAGAGTATCATCTTATAAGACACATCTAAATGTTCACATCGATCAAACAATCTATAGAGCTTGTAATTCACCATATCTCCACATCTTGATCACCGTTACTCAATAAGGGATTACAACTAAACAATCAATCTACTAATGACCACAGACTCTGAAAAATTCTAGTTGCTTCATTGGAAGTGAACTCAGAGCTAACATTCACTGCTTTTCTTTCCTTTTTTTTTTGGGGGGGGGGGGAGTGGCATTGACTAAATTATGGAATTCAATCCAAACAGTGATTGCGAACTGGTTCCTACAACCTCATTGCAATATTGGTAAAATAAAATTTATACAATTACTAACTACAATTCAATCATTTCATTTTCATTTCCCTAGCCTTATTAAAAGGAGGTAAGGATTTTGTGTATTTAAAATTAGACAGAAAATTCGATCGGTTTTCTAGGAGCTTTTTTTCAGCGCCCAAAAAATTATTTAAAAAAGAAAAAGATTTATTTGTTTTAGAAACCTACCGCATTCGAGAAAATGACATTTGAGAGTCGCGGTGTCATCGAAATTAGGGCTTTTCAATTTACTCAAGTATTTATCAGCTGCCAATTCTGAAATCTCGTCCTCCTCCTTGAAGTCGAACACCTCGAGACCGTTCTTCATTGGCGCGTGAGACGACTATAAGTCAGACTGACTGAACGAGTTGGCAAGTCGGTGAGCCGGGAATAGAAACTCAGTGAGTAAACGTACAGGAGACCAATTACCCGCGATCTTCCAAGGAGAGGAAAGGCACTGCCCTAATTTCGGTGTAAACGAACGAATTAGATTGAAGAAAACCAGCTCGAGCGAGAAAAAAAAAAAAAAAGAAAAAGATTTGAAACGTGTTGGCTTTAGGATGATTAAGCAACGCGCATGTTCAGAGAGTAAATAACACGAATCAATAAGATGACAGAAAAAATTGATGAACGCTTCTCTCTGCGCGTAGGTTTTGGTTTATAGGAATTCAATCGGAAAAGGAAATGGGATTTATCAGAAGTTGACCCCTCATAATTTCGATAATTTTATATAGGTTTAAATCTATTTGAGGTCCCTGTACTCTTAACAAATTTAAAATTTAGTCTCTGCACTCTAATTTTGATCACTTCATCCAATTTTGTAAGTATATAAAAAGATAGAATAATCATTTTAACCTTCAACATTTACAGTTTTTGTCAATTTAGTTATTACATTTAAAAAGTACATAAAATTATAAAAAATAAGTTTTTAAAATATATTTTCAATAAAAATCCTAATTCTTTTAAAAATTATAATTTAAAAATTCAAAAAGAAATCTTAAAAATATGAAAAGTTTCAAAAAATAGAAAAAAAATGTTTTCTTTTTAAAGTAAACATTACAAACAACTAGAAATAAATTATAGGAGAAGCTATATATAATTGTAATCCTTCCTCTCTATCAAAAGCCAACTTGATAATTTGATCAACTTCCTTGTTATCTTCTCTAGGCACCTAATCTATAGACCAGTTCGCCTCCTTTCATAAGAGTTGTATAATGCGCCTAATTAATGCGGAATTTGATCCCTTCAATAAGGACTCATTGATAGCCCCAATAACTTCCAAATTATCGGTCTCTATCAATATTCTATCATGAAGACTTCTTTGTGCCAATATCACACCATCGAAAATGACCCATAATTCAATTTCAAAAATAGAACATATCCTTATTTTGCTGTAACACCCCTTACCCGTATTCTACGCCAGAACCGGGTACGAGGCATTACCGGACCTAACTCTCCCAGACATACAACTTTGGGCTATATAATTTCATTCCAACTTAAAATATCTCTTTCACAATCAAAACATTCTCATTAAGGGCCTACGAGGCCTTAAGCATCCATACGGAGGGTTTCGGAACCCAGTAGGGAACTTTTGTGCACTTAAATTTTTTTGTCTAAACAAGGGTCACACGCCCGTGTGAAATTGGACACGCCCGTGTGGGCAGGCCATGTGGTTACACACGCTCATGTCCCTAGCCCATGTGGAATTTATTTTCATTTCGAACCTATAGGGGTTTTCACACGGTCGGATACACGCCCGTGTTCTTGGCCCGTGTGCTACACAGGGCCTAGACAAGCCTGTGTCCTTACTCGTGTGTAAAAACCAGGTATTCTATTTGTGACGTCAGCAGCCTCTTATGGGTCACACGGCCTAGGCACACGCCCGTGTGGCTAGCCCGTGGTCGACACTGACTTGCAACCTTGACGTGTAGGGGACACGCGGCCTGGTTACACACCCATGGGACCGACCGTGTGTCACACACAGCCTAGACACACGCCCGTGTGCCTACCCGTGTGAACAAGAATAAGGTTGAAACACCCCAAACCCGGTCCACGAGCCTCGACCAGATTTGGTATGTTCCTTAGGAAAAACGGGTTCAAATTCTTTTGTTACTTTGGAAAATTGTGTGTTTTGAAAGAAAGATTGCTTTTGGGTTGGGCTCGAGTAGAAAACAAGTTTATCTTATATAAAAAAAACCCCTTTAATTAAGGTGACAAAATACTTAGAGTTTCTTTGAAAAATAAATAAACTTAATGTTTAACTGATAAAATTCGTAGCATAATAAATAAAAGAAAAATAAAGTAGTTCAACTATGGCCTTATTACATCAAATAATTCCCAAAAATAAATTAAAGTGCTTAAATAGAATAAAAGTCCAAATAATAAAATTTTCCTTGCTGTGCATGGCCACCTTTAAGCTCCTGCCGACCCGGTCCATTACTGATCGTCACCTGAAAAAGGTTCCCACAACGGGGTGAGTCAAATAGACTCAATGTGTACACAAACACTAAGTCTTAACAAATTCAGGCATTTCAAATCATACATGTACATATAGCATTTAAACAATATGATGCAAACCCGAACCCAAACCTAGATAGCCATCCGCTACACATCACCCGTACCAACCTGCACACCGTGGGGACTTCTAAGTGAACCCTCCATCCGCTACACACCATCGAAGGCAGTCGCTGCAGTCGACATGCTCATCGCCCTTATAAAATTCGTGGCATAGCCACCAGATACATAGTTTGTGTCATGAGACACCATATTCAGATTTCGTGGTCTTAGGTCACCACATTCAGATATCGTGGTCTTAGGTCACCACATTCACTTCCCCTTTTCATAATATAACCCGAATGCCCCATATCATTCATATAATGCATATTACATAATTTCACATTCTTATCACTTTTCACATGTTACATATATAACATAATTTCATATTCCTAGTAGGAGTAGGAAACGTACCTGAGTACTTTTGTACCATTACATGGTACCTTAGCCATATTCTTACCCATTCTTATAGTCACATACATATTAAATATTGCCATAAATATATCAAGAAATAGTGTGAGGTACACACCTGATTCGCTTAAGGTTTCCAATCCAAATCCCGAAAAGCTTGATCTAATGCCTTAGATATTAGATCTCTACATTTAATCAATCATTTAATACTTAGTAAAGAGCCATTCGGCCATAAATCCAAATCCTAGTAGGATTAGTACACTAAAACTTACCTTGTTGCCGATTGACTTAAGAATCAAGTCTCGAAACTTTGTATCCTTCTTTCTTGAAATCGGCAATCACTAGATTACTTGAATAGATTAGTTTCGGCTTTTGAATAATTAATAAAACACATCTATTTACCAAACATGGCCTTGGCCGAATGCTATAGACACTTACCTTGTGGATTTTAAATCCCGAAACTCACCGAATAACTAGGGAACACGCGGCCTATGGTGGACCTTCGGGAAAAGAACTTCTCCTTCCTTGTATTCGACACTTAGTAAATCTCGAAAGATCTCTTCAAAGTTTCGGCAACAAGATATTAAGGGTATTAGAATCTTAATTTCGATAGGCTAAAAAGAAATAGAATGAGAATCGAACCTAATCTTACCCTTACTGAAGAATTCGATGGAACTCTTGCTTGAACCCTTAGCAGTATTCGGCTATGGCCCTGATATGTAACACAATTTCGGCTTTTGATAGGTAAAGAAGAAGAAAAGAAGAACTTTGGGAGAGGAAAAGAGTCACTAAGAAATTCGGCAATGGTGGATTTAGGGAGAAGAAGTAGATTTCGGCTTGACAAAATAAAAAAAAAAGAAAAGAGAGAGTTTGCTAGAGACTTTCGGCAGAGACTTAGAAAGAATGAATAATGGCCTTATTTTCTCCTCTTTGCCGAAATTATCACCTAAGGAATCCCTTACTTGGCCATCACTCTTCTATTTTGATAGCTTTATCTCTTTAATTATCACCTCAAAGAAAATAAAAGATAATTCGGCAATTATCCTTAACTTAGCCGAAATTTTAAGAGAATTTAAACTCCTCCCTTGAGTTCCTTAGTGCCGTCCACTTCTCTGCTCCTTGTACAAAAATAAAATTCCCTTATTTGCTCCCCAAGTGACTCGAACCCGGGCCCAATTGCACCTGCTTGTGGCGTCACCTACTGGGCTTTAAGTGGCATCTCCAAGCCACTTTTCCATGCCCATTTGTGTGTCAAATTTCTTCTTTTAACTTTCTTAAGGCCACCTTGCCTTAGCTTTCTCCTTTTAAGCTTTAAAACTTAACATTTCCTTACATTTCCAAGTTTCCAAAAATGTTCGTTTGCCTTCTTTAAACTTATCATTTCTAAGTCATTTCCTTACATTTCCAAGTTTCCAAAAATGTTTACTTTCCTCTTTTGAAACTTAACATTCCTAAAGCATTTCCTTACATTTCCAAGTTTCCAAAAATGTTTGTAATACATTCATAACACACAAGACATGCCATTTCGTATAATTAAATCAACAATGCATAGGCCCATTTTCAGGATGTTACAAAGGCTATTTGCCAACCTCTTCTTATCACTCTACCTCACACAACATAAACCCATTCAACCAATCACTAAGCAACTCAATTATGCAACATACACATTCATGAATAACCTTACCTTTTCATAAATTAGTAATAATGAGCCATCAACTATGGCTATATACAAAACAATTCATCTTTAAAGGAGCCAACACACACTTGGCCAAAACAACAAAACATTTTCTCTAGTCTAGCCCCTATACATGCCATACTCAAAATGCAATTCTAGATATACCGAGATGAGCTGATAGTGTGGGTGACCTTCTAGTTAACTTTGTATCCCGAACCAGCTCTTTGACACCATAAAACAAGGGAAAAAAAAGGAAGTAAGCTTTAAGCTTAGTAAGTTTACATGTAAACAATAAACATCATAACTTATGCTAATCAATAAATAGCATTTCATACTAAGCAAGAATAATCCACATTCCATAATCATGCTTACTCATTTCATCTCTTACCACATTCCAACCGTTTCACAAGCACAATGCTCACATTTATTAACATACATCCTTGAACTTATCACCACAAGGTCACATGATACAACACTTAAACAATTTCTCAATGAATCATTTGAAATAATGCTAAACACTCGATGGTTTCGCACATAGCCCACCATTTATCTATAATAGGGTGGTATCGCACATAGCCCACCATTAATCTATAATAGGGTGATATCGCACATAGCCCACCAACAATAATATTTACGGTGGTATCGCACATAGCCCACCAAATGATAATACACACAATGGTATCGCACATAGCCCATCGTGAATGTGTAACAAAGTGGTATTGCACACAGCCCACCAAAAGAATAATTACGAATATTATTTCCGCACCTACACATTAATTCCAAGATTCATACAAAAATTACTCATTAATTATCAAACTCAATCCATCTCAATCATAAATGATCTCATTCATACAATGCACCAATAAGTAACAACATATATATATTCGAGATGTATTGTTTACACATAAACTTACCTCGGTGCAAAATGTTTTAATTTTTGGTTTAATCCGAAACCTTGCCTTTTCCTCGGTTAAGGTTGATTCTGCGCTCTTCTTGGTCTATAGTAACAAAAATTCACTCATTCAATCATTTTATAATCATAATACATCATAATTTCTACTTAGACAAAAATAACCATTTTGCCCTTATACTTTGGCAAAATTATGATTTTGCCCCTAGGCTCATAAATCATTTTTCATCACATTTTGTCATTAAACAAGCCTAGCTGAACATTTATTACTCTTACAACTACTCATAATTCCAACTATTTTATACATTTATTACACAATTTCAACTTTTACAACTTAGTCCCATTTAGGTGTTTTCATGGTAACACATTTCACAAAAGTTGTTCATTGACTCACTAACATCCATTTCCTTCCATAAAAACTCAGCAAACATCAGGAACACTCTCATGGAAAGTCCTTAAACCTGCAACCATATTGCAAATTAGTCCCCCCATTAGCTAGCTTAAGCTTTGGGGGTTCCAAAAATACAAAAATCATCAAGAAAGACCTCTAAAATCACTTACTTGCGAGGAGATAGCTTGGCTAAAAGTTTAAGCTCCAAAAATCTCTATTTCCTCTTTATTTTCAGTGGAAGAAGAAAGGTGAATAGTAAAAGATGACATCTCTTTTATTCATCTTATTTTATTCATTTTCATTACCTAATATCACCAAATTTGACCAAAATTTAATGCCCTTGTCTCCCTAGTCTATATGGCCGGACACACCCTCTAAATGGCCTAATTGCACTTTAAGGACCTCCAATTTAATATTCTATAGCTATTAGACACCTCTATCTTGCATAATAGAACCTTCGCACTTTATGCGATGTAGTCCTTTTTCACAATTAAACGTACAATTGCTAAAATTAAAACACCAAAATTTTCATATAGTCATATATTTATGCTATAACACAGAAAATAATACTAAAATAATTTTCTTCAACTTCGGATTAGTGGTCCCGAACCCACTGTTCTGACTAGCCCCAAAATCGGGCTGTTAGATTTGCAATTGAAACCAATGATCCATTCACCATTTTGGTCTCTCAAAACTCCTCCTGCCGAAGCGGAACCTGTGTTGATTTTAACAGCTCCATCGGATTGTATGGTGATAAAGTCTCTTCAAAGTTTAAGGTAATCATTATTTTGCGATTGAACCCAATGATCTATTCACTATTTTAGTCTCTCAAAACTCCTACTGCCAAAGCGGAACCTATGTTGATTTTAATAGCTCCATCAGACCGTATGGTGATAAAGTCTCTTCAAAGTTTAAGTTATTCATTTAGTTTGTATTATATAAGATTTTAATACAATTTCTAAATTAAATTAAAAAACACTTATTCAAATTTGAGTTTAATATGTACTAAAAGAATAACTCAAGCTTCGGAGAGATTTTACTACCATTAAAGAAGTAAATAGTACATTTTTTATAAATAAAAAAATTCCAAAAATTTATATAACTTAATGGATTTTAAATGGTTTAATTGTATAAACTTTTATCATTTTTTGGGGGCAAAGTGTAATTTTACCATTACTAATTTAAAATTTGATAAATTATAAAGGGCCTAAATGGAAAACTTTCCATTTTAGGGGGCCATGGCCACTGCCAGCCCCAATTGGCTCCAGTACTTGCGCCATAACTCATTGGTATAAACCGAAGAAATGCATTCTTAGCACCTCACCAGTAGGTCCGAAGTAATATGCGTTCCATGCCTCATTAGTATAAACCAAAGTAATCCTTATATAACTAATTCTATAGTATGCCAACTATACTTGACTCTATCCGAGACTGTTTAATAGGGTATTCATTATTTCAATACATACATGTTCCACATGTTACATACTATTTACATGTTAAATTCATATCATTCACAAATCATTTACATATCATTATCATGCTTTCACATACCATTTACATATTGAATCACACCTTCATTTACCATTCAACACGTTCATTTCATACTCATTTTTTTTATTCACAACATGATATGCATACAATCACATATACTTTCATCACATTAAAACAATTCACTATAGCTCAAAATACTTACAAATCATGAGACAAGTATAATTTGTTACCTTAATCAAGTTAGTACTTAATAGGCTATGTATTGAATTCAAAGTCATGAAAGCGCAAATCAGGATAGAACTACTCGTCTACGGCATTCATCTTTCCTTTATCTTGCAACATCTCGATGTTGTTTTTAGCTACGTACGATAAATTCAATTGTATAAATCATATCAGTTTCACACGAAACTCACAAATGTACATTAATAATTCATCAAATGCAATTTATTCATTTTAATCCTTCTAAGCCCTAATATCCAAAATAATCTTTCAATATTATTTATCGAATCAAAATTTGAATTTGTATATATTCACTAGGGACCTCATACTATCAATCTATAACATAATTTTATAACAACTTTCATTTTATTCAATTTGGTCCTTAATGTCATAAAATTAACTAGCAAGCTTAACTCAAATTCTAACTTAAAACAATAATTTCCACTATGTTCTAACATGAGCTTAACATAATCCTAACATAGTTCTTATCATACCATGGTTTTAAGCTTCCAAATCACTAATTATTCAAATAAGGAAACTTGAACAAATCTTCCTAACTGGAAAATCTAAGAGTTGAGTCAGCTAAACCAAGCTCACATGATCTAAAATCCATAAAAATTCAACGAAAGGATCATGCTTACCTTTTGAATTTTGGATAAGAAAATGGCTTAAAAAACTCTCAAAATTTTTCTTTCTTTCTTAAGCTATAGACGATAATAGCATGAAGGAGATGATGAACGTTTTCTATCTCCCACTTACTTAGATTATAAAATAAGATTTGTGATATAATTAAGTATAATTAACTTAAAATGGATGGCTTTGATTTAACAATTATCATCTAAATGGAAATGGATGGATAGGATCTTCTCAACCCACTAACCAAGTGACAATAATGGTTAAATAACCATTTATTCATTGGTTGAGTTGTTGACTCGATAGCGATTACACTTTTACAATTTAGTCTCTATACTATAATCAACGACTTTATCGATTAAATAACTTGAAAATTCAAGAATATAATTTTGTAATAGATATGCAAGTCCTTTTATTAGTAATTTCACTAATACTTTTTTACAAAATTCAGCATCAAAGCCTTATTTTTCGACACTGGCTAAAATTGGATTGTTACAATTCTCCTTTCCTTTAAGAAATTTTGTCCTTGAAATTTACTTAAAAAGAGGTGGGGATATTGCAATCATATTGTCTATTTTGACTCCTAAGTAGCCTCTTCGATGTTGAGGCTTTACCATAGAAATTTTACTAACGACATGTATTTATTTCCCAACTCTTCCAATTCCCAAGTTAAGATTTCTACTAGTTCTTCTTCATAGGTCAAATCAGGTTGAATCATTTCTACAGGTATCATATGGGAGAAATCATAACGATATCTCTGTAGCATTGACACGTGAAATACATTGTGGATCTCTTGTAATTCCTATGGCAACACCAATTGATATGTTACCAGAACTTAATTTTCCTTTGCAACCAAAGCACAATTTTTTTTCCACGGAGAGACCTTTAGAAACACTTTCTCACCTACATCGTATTCAATTTTTGTTCCATTTTAGGTCTATATACAACTTTGTCTATCTGATGTTGCTTTCAACCTGTCTTTTATTAATCGCACCTTTTTTGATTTCTTGCGTCAAATTCGATCCAACCATCTTTCTTTCACCCAATTTTGGCCAACACAAGGGTGTTTGACATCATCGACCATACAAGAATTTATACAAAGCCATCTAAATGCTTAATTGAATACTATTATTCTAAACAAACTCCACTAGTGGTAAGTAACGCTCCCAACTAGCTTCAAACTTGATAATTCAAGCTCACAATATATCGTCCAACACTTGTATAACACGTTCTGATTGGCCATTTGATTGAGGATGAAATGCAATACTAAAGTTCAACTTTGTACCCAAAAACTCATGCAGTTACTTCCAAAATCTCGATGTGAAACAATGGTCTCGATTTTAATTACTCGACAATGGCACACCGTAGAGTCTTAATATCACACCTCAACAAGCTTTTGAAGTGACCAATTTGTTCTCACCGTTAAAAATGATTGAATTTCATTAAATGATCTAATATGACCCAGATAACATTTCTTTTCTTCAGTGAAATTGGAAATCAAATAACAAAATCCATTGTGATTTGTTCTCATTTCCACTCGGGGATAGAAATAGGTTGAAGTACACCTAAGGGAACCCGATGTTCGACTTTAACTCACTAGCAAGTCAAACACCTTGCAACGTATTCAACAATTTCTTTTTTATACTCAGACACCAATACATCTCTCGAAGATCACGATACATTTTCGCACCACTAGGATGCATAGCAAACAGACTATCATGAGTTTCATGAAGAATCAATCATTTCTTTAATGACCCAATTTTAGACGATGTCTTTAAAACTCAATTCCGTAAACCGAGTTAGTGAAAATACAAATAAAAAAATTTACAAAGTATTAAAATATATTAATAAGCAGTTGAGAAATTCAAGCAAGAAAATCATTGATTAAAATTTAGGGACTAAATTGTAAAAGGTGCAATCACTATTAAGTTTTAATTTAGAAAATGCTTGAGGACGTAATAACTAATTAACCTAAGGACTTTGGAGTAATTTGACCATTATTGAAGGATAATAGTGGAATGATATGATTACATCCATTTATCTTAATTATAGCTTGATTACTTAAAACTAACATAGTATTATTAAACCACTAATAATGATTAATTAAGCTTAATTAAACAACTCATCTTAGCATTTATAGTATATGATAGTGGATGGAATTTAAAGCCATCATCTTCTTCCTTTGATTGTTTAAGTGACAAAAAGAAAGAATTTCATTTTTTTTCTTTCTTTACAATTTAGTCCAAAATCCCTAAGCTAAACATGCTTTTCTTTTGAAATTTGTATGTTTTCATGATCATCTAAGCTTGATTAAGCTTACCCATGCCTTAGATTTTTCAATTGATAAATGTTTATCAAGTTGCCATTAATTGGTATTGACGAAATTGAGCTTGATTTTGATTAGAATTTGAAGTATGAGTTTTAAGCATGTTAGGACTAAGTTGAAAAGTAGAGAAAAATGTTGGGAATGATTAGATATTCAATTAAGCTATATAGTTTATTTATGATATTCGAGACTAAATTGAATAAACTGAAATCTATTAAGACATTATGCTATAGATTAGGAGTATCGAGTCTTTAATGAAATAATTTGAACTTTGTTTTTTGATTTGATATTAAATATAAAAAAAATATGAATTTGTATATAATGAGTAAAATGAATAGAATGCAAAATATGTTAAATTATATTTTTTTCATGCGATTGAGTGGAAACTAATACCATTTCTATAAGTAAATTATTGTACATAGCTAAAGACGACGTCAGGCCATTTCAAGACAAAGGAAAGGCTAGAGTTGTAGATGAGTAGCGATCCCAATTTGTGCTTTCATGATTTGAATTCAAATTTTTTTGTGTGTGTATGGCTTGTTACAAAATAGTTTGGCTGTAATACATCTATTTGTCTTATGATTTGGTAAGCATTATGTGATTGGTAACTTATGAAAGTGTGATAATATGCAAAGGATGATATGAAATGATATGGATTGTGTAATGACTAGATTTCTAGGAAAATACAATTTCAGAATCTCATTTTTGTAAACCAAGTCTGTAAATATATAATAGGAATATTCATGGAGTTAATATAAAATTATATTAAAATTCAGTTAAGTAATTTAGCCGTAAAAGTAGTTAATTAAGGCTTAGGGACTAAATTGTAAAAGTCTAATTGTTATAGAGTTTTAATTAAGAAAAGGCTTGGGGAACTAGATAAACATTATCTAAAGGACCAAAATAATAAATAAACCAATTTATAACATGACTCAATGGATGATATTGATGATGACCACTTAAATTACATTAATAGTACAATTAATAAAATAAAACATGATTAACTTAATTAATTAAGGTTAATTAGTAATTAACCATGGTATAAATGCCAGAGTAAGTGGAGAAAAGATGATAACTCATCATCTTCTCCACCGTTCACTTGAAGAAAAAAAAGAAAGAGAAACACCATTGTTGAAGCTTTAAACATTCGACCACCTATTCAAGTAAGTCCCAAGCTATTTTTCTTTGATTCTTATAGATTTATGATCATGGGAGCTTGATTTTGCTAGCCCATGTATCAATTTGTCCAATTGCTGAATTTTTAGTAAGTTTCCATTGTTGAGAAATTGATGAAATAAACTTGAAATTGATAGAAATTAAGCTTAGATTATGATAAACATTAAATTGTAAAGCTTAATAAACTTTGTTGTTAACTTTGTAACATTAGGGACCGAAATGAATAAATTGAAAACATGTTATGAATTTATGCTAGGAATTGAAAATATAAGGTCCCTAATGAAAGAATATGAAATTGAATTTTGGTCTGAAGCTATTAATCAAAAAATATACAAATCCCGAGCTTAGTGATTAAATTGATTAAAATGAAAAATATGCTTGACTTTGTATTTAAATGTGAATTGGATGCAAATTGATATTATTTATTTGTCGTAATATCATATGTAGCTAAAGATGATGTCGAGCCATTGAGAGGAAAAGGAAAAGCAAAAGTCATCGACAAGTGACACAAAATTTAGTTTTGTTCTTTTATGATTCAAGATCAATTTAATTGTATTTATATTCATGTTAATTGCATGACTGAGTGTTGAGGTGAGTATATAATGGTCATATGAATCTATTTGTGGTGATTGATATTGAATGTCGAAATAGTGGACAGAATTGGATAAAATAGGAAGTAGTATGATTCAATTAAAACATGATATGTGAAATGGAAATGCTTTGAACTATGTTATGTGGCATTAGTTTTATATCTGAGTTAATAATGATAATATGAAAATTGATTATATAATGTAATACGAACATTGATTACTGACCTGCCGCCAATTTTAGTGGCAGTTTAAGTATATTTTGGCACTTAACGAGCTTGTTTTCTAGGCATTTTATAGTTAATTATTGCATTTTTAGTATTTGTAGCTTAGGATTTAATTATTAGTAAAATAAGTGTTTTTACACATTTTCTAATGTTTCAATAACTCATAAGGCCAACTCAGGCCTCGAGAACAACTAATAGGCTACGTAAGTGTGCAGGATGCTTAATTCTAGGCCCAATTGATGTAGGAACTTGGGACGAGTGTTGCACAAGCTTCCACGAAAGAATGATAGGCACTTCCAAGCCCACAAAATGACTGTCGTGTCATAACGTGCAAAGTCTATAGTGCGACATGCCTCCTATGTTGCAACATATCAACCTTGTGTTGAGACATAGCAGCTCCTGTGTTGAGACATAGCTTGAACATGGGTCACAAGCAATGATGATGTCAGCGGTCGTGTTTGACGAGACTTTAAGATATTGTTTGATATATCACATTTATTAGTACCTGGGGAGCATAAGGTGCACATATTTTAGCCTATAAATAAGAGGCTCCTGTACACAAATTAGGGCAATCAAACTATAACACCCTTAACCCATCTCCATTATCGGATTAGGGTTACGGAGTATTATGACACACATTCAATCAAATGACTCACAAAACCATCCAAATATTAATTTAAATATCAATATTCAATCTAAAAATTAAGCATAGCATATATGCACTTTTAGGCCTTAAACCGAGTTTATGGGACCTTAAAAAATAGTTTGGAAACAATCAGGGACTAATTTGAAACAAAACATAAAAGCATGAAAATTTTGAAAATTTTGAAAATTTTGAAAACAGGGTCACACGGCCATGTGGCCAGGCCGTGTGATAGAGTCCAAATCGTGTGGCTTGGAAACATTACCATGTGGACAAACGGTGTACAATTCGAAATTTAGGTCACACAGCCGTGTCGCAAGCCATGTTCTAGACCGTGTGTCTCTAGGCCGTGTAATAGCCTGATGCCATATGGAAAATCCTGCACTTAAAATCAAGATGACACACGATTGTGTGGTGTGACCATGTGTGGCACACGACCGTGTGCCAACCTGTATCCCAGGCCGTGTACAGCTTAAGTGAGTTCCTAAACATGGCAAAACTTCACTCAAATCTTAGGTATGAAGCCAAACCAAAAACAACCATTTCCATACCTTCAAAACACATTTAAACATGCTCAAAACATTCAACCTATGTGCCTAACCAATATGCTCTCATTGCCACCATAATTTAATTATCAAACCAAATCCACATTACAAACCAAACAACTTGCATTCAAATATCACAAGTCCATACATTAAACATATGCTAAACCTACCAATTCATTCAATCCATTCACATCCTAATTTACCATATTTCAAACTCTTCCATGAGGCATGTACCAAATAACCAAAGACATTTTTATAAAAGTATGTACAAACATGTCAAAAATTACCGATAGATATCTAGATAGTGTGGTCTTCAGGTTGATCTGATCACCCAATTCCACAAAACGTTATCTATAAAAAAATAGGAAAAATGAAACGAGTAAGCTTCAATAGAGCTTAGTAAGTTCAACGGTTAAAATGATAAAACTTACCGTATAAATGCAACATTTATACATTATCATGATTAATAAACAACAATCTTGTCAACCACCATTATTCAATAGGTGAGTTTATATAAACATATACGAGCTGTATAATTTGTTCAATCACATGAGACCATTTGATATCAAGTCACGATAAAATCAGAAAATGATACAAACATTTATATAATTCAAGAACAAGTCATCTATCACTAGAAATTTGCCCGGTGAACAATATAACATATACAGTATGCGGTCATCCACCCAAAACACGCCTGAAAACTCAAATGAGCTAATCCAACCAAAAAAATGCCTTGGCACCAAGTGCCTAGCCCATAGGATATCATCCCTCCGAAAACACGCCTAGGCACCAACTGCCAAGCTTGAAGGCTTTACATATACCCCCGATAACACGCCAAAACTGTAAATATAACACGATAGTCTGCAAAAAGTGCTAAACTTCGATACATTCAGTGAATAATCACAATTAAATCCCATACAGTGTCACACCTCAAAACAGGGCCTAGGAATTTTAGGGGTATTTTAGGTATTTTGTCTTATATGAACTCGAAATTTCATAAGTTTGGTAACTGATAATATTTTCGACAATGGTTTTCATAAAATCAAGTCGATTTATGAAAATAAGTTTTAAATATCCTTGATTTTGAAATAGGATTGAATTGTAAAATAGTCAAAATTAGGAGTCTTTATGAAGCAAATAGACTAGAATTTTAAAATCAACCCAATAAACCCTAATTCCAGTTTGCTTTCACGTTTAAATTTTCTCTTCTTTTTGTTTGTACCATTTTTGCTGTCCTCTTGCTCTTCTAATTTCTTCCGATCTTCAATTCCTAATTTCCTTTGAATTCTAACAACCTTGAACCTTAAATCTCCATAAAAAACCAAGAAAATCACCCAAACCTCACCATATTCTCCAAAACGTAAGTTTTTTGGATTTGTGTCAAAGCTCATTTTTCTTCTATCGAAGGTAACCATTCGACTTTCCATGAGTTTTAAATGATATCTAGTCCGTTAAACTAAATTTTTAGCCATTGAAACACACGTTTTAAATAAAAGCCGAAAATCATGTCTTTAATGGTGAATTTTGAGTTTGTGGATAAAAACTTGGTTTTAAAGTGATTTTCAATTAGTTTTAACCTAATTAGAAGCTTTATAAAGTTACTTTGAAGTTTCGTTAAGAAATTCTTGAGTTTTAATGAATTTTCGTCATAAAGGCCAAAACTTTGTCGAAATATTTCGATACCTTAAAAAGTGAAGTTTTGTGTAGTTTAAAAGTTGATTGCTAGCCGTAGATGAATATGTAGATGAAAAGAATTCGTTTTGAGTGAAAAGATTAAGTGTAGGTCGAGATATACGAATCTAAAGTTTTCTATGATGAAAGTTTTGGTTAAAAGATAATGTAGCTTAGGCTTAGGTTTGTGACTGTTTTAATGAAGCTGATGACTGATTGTTCAATATGTGTTTGTGTGGTTTGTCTTGTTGAAGCATTGAGTCAATAGGACCTTTAATTAGCAGAGATAAAGGCAAAGAAAAGCTTGTCTAAGTTTGTGGTTTTTGGCAAAAGTGTATATTTTGGTGAGTGTTTTGGAATAGTTGCTTGTAAGTGATTCATTGTGTATTTGGGAATTTAGAGGTAGCCTAAACCCCTTCTCTAAATTTTGAGTGTAAGTGTTCTTTTACCCATGCTAAATGTGTGATAAATATGTTTGTGAATTGTGATAAGGAAGATTATGATGTGATGAAATATGAACATGTTGTGATAACTGTTGTGACGGTAAATATGAAGGTATGTTATTCATGCCATGTGATAGTGTTTATAATGTGCTAATCATATGGTTACACAAAGAATATGTTTGAATAATCGGTAAAGTAATATTTGATGATAGTATAGATATTTTGGGCTTGTGACTTAATGAGACCATTAGATATAGTTGGCATGCCATAAGATTGTGACACTCACTTATATGTGTTGTGATATTTGGGGCGTTGAGGCCCAATGATAGTTTTTGGAGAGATAAGGGAATACGAGCTAAGCTCCATTCACCAGGATATGTGTGTTCGGTGTGTTGAAGAGTGTTAGCTATACTTATGGGATATGTTCGATTCTACGAGTCTATGTGTGGTGTGTTGAAGATCCGTGTATCCAATGAGTGATGATAGAGCTCACTTTTATGTTTCATAGCTCAAGTGCCAAATTATCTTAAAAAGAGTATATATGTGTAATGTGATGTATGCCTAAACGAGTATGTGGATGCTATGCAAATTATTATAAATTGTGTTTAAATGGGATTGTATGTGACTTTTTGTGATTAATACATATCAGAATATGTGCCTAAATATTCGTATATAAATGTGTAAAGGGGATACATGAAAGATGATTAAATTTGTGAGTTATTGCTCTAAGTTGAAGATGATTTGGAAAAATGCTATAAGTTGTTTGGTTGATGCATGATGTGTAACAACCCAATTTTGGGCCTAGTCAAAATAGTGGTTTTGGGACCACAAATCCGATGTAGTAAAGTTCTTTTTTATTATATTTTTATGGTCTACTGTTTCACGAAATGATTTCGTGAAAATTTCGTTCGAAAATTTTGACGTTTGGGCACTCAATTTAGTCAAAAGGACTAAATTATACAAATTGTAAAAGTTGAGTTCTACATGCTAGAGGTGTCTAATTTCTATGAAATTTTAAATTGAAGGTTCTTAGATGATAATTAGACCATTTCTTGAGATAGTGGACAAAAATGGACACGGTGAGATAAAATTTTAAAGTTTGCAAAAATGGCATTTTGGTCATTTGGTTAATAAAAGAATAAAAGGGAAAATAAAGCCAAAATTTACCCATCTTTCTTCTACCTTGGCCGAATTTCATAAGGACTCCATAGCTAGGGTTTTTCCACTATTTAAGCTTGATAGTAAGTGCATCCTAGCCTCGTTTTTAATGCTCTTTACATTTTTGAAGTCCTCGTAACCCGATTTACCTATTCCTACCATTATTTTGAAGTAGGGTTCATGTTTAAAAATTTACCCATGTGTGAGATGCATGTATTTTGATGTTTTATGGAAGATATTGATTGTTTAAGGTGTGGTAAACAACTTTACTAAGTGATTTTTAGTGAAAATGTATAAAAAGGACTTTTTTTGTAAAAAGTTGTAAAATGGTAGTAAAAATCCGATTTGATGAAAAATGTGGGCTGTTATGAGCATGATTTAGGTTAGGCTAAGCTTGGGATTCAAGGAAAATGGATACATTTCATTTTACGGGTCTAGGGACAAAAATGTAAATATGTCACAGTTTAGGGGCAAAAGTGTAATTTTGCCATAATAAGATTTTGGACTGAATTGAGTAATTTGGATAATGATAAGTTAAATTTGCTATTATAGATTAAGAAAGACGAGGTTCGGACCTTGATCGGGGGAAAAACAAGGTTATTGATGATTAGGTCCATTTTTGCTATTTTTGTAGGTAAGTTCGTATGTAAATAATGCATTATTATTTTTGCTTTAATTGTGTTATTATTGTATGAATTGTAATTTACTCTTTGAATAAATTTGACAAGCGAGAAAAAAATCCCGGTTGAACCTTAGAAATAGTTAAAATACAAATGTCATGACATTAGGGTTAGTTGAGATTACGTGTGAGACCATATCTGGGATATGGCATCGATATGAGATTTCGTGTAAGAGCATAGCTGGGCTATTGGCATCGATATGAGATCCCATGTAAGACCATATTTGGAATATGGCATTGGTATAATACTATGTGTGTAAGATTTCCCGAGTATCCTTTAGTATCCCAAGTGGTTCAACGGGAAACTTAACGACAAAGTTTAAATTGTGGAAGACTATGGTATGATGTGAAAGATTATGGTAAGTTGCAAGTTGGTACAGGTATGTACATAAAACTCATGCTTAATGAGCTCGATATGTGATGTAACCTCGGATTGGTTTGATTGAGTAAGTTATGACAATGCTAAGCTTGATTATGAATTTACAATGACATTTATGCTAATTTACTTTATGTTAAATATATGTTAAAGTGTGTATGATGCTTATTATTTTCATAGGAACTTACTAAGCTTTAACGCTTACTCCCCTTTCTTTTCCTTTGTCTTATAGTGTCACCAAGCCAGCTCGAGGATTGGAGATTGTCGGAGATCCATTCACACTATCGAATTATCATTTTGGGTACTTATTATTTCAATATTTTGAGTTATGGCATGTATAGGGAGTAAGTCAATTGGTTATATGTGTCTTTATGATTGTAGCCAATATGTTGCCTTGTAATCATCAAAGGCTTGTTTGCTATTTGGCCATGTAAGTTGGCTTATGTTGGCAACATGGTTGTAAGCCTAAGTATATTCATACATGTGTCAATATCTATGGTGATATGATCATGGTATGCTTGGTGAATGTGATATGTAAACTTACTCAAAATCTATGGAATGTATGTATAAGTGCACTTGTTTGAATAAGATAATTAGAAAGTTCATGTAACATAAATATGTATGTTAATTAGCTTGAAGTGAATTATATGATTGTGAAGATATTATGTTGATGATGAATGCTAAGTTATATGTGTGTATTTATGAGAGTCGAGTTAGAAGCTTTATGTAACACCCTGAATTTGGGCCTAGTAGAATTGGGCCTATTGGGCCTTAGGCATGAGAGCTTATAAAATTTTTGAGAACAAGAGAACGACACTAATGCAAGTTGGACCTATTAGGTGAGTGATTTTGGAAGGTTAGGGGGCTTCCATGAAGTCTTGGGTTCAAACCTCGGCTTTAGGAAAAATTTTGGTTTAGGTGAATAAAACCCTAGATGTAAGTGAGTAGGCTTTAAGAATATTGTTGGGGAAATCATGACACAAGGAAGCATGTGGCCTAGTGGTTGTGGCCTCATTAAGGTTGCAAGGGAGCATGGGTTCAAGTCTTGGTGCTTGCAATTCATTTTGATTTCCTTTTAAATGAACTTAGACTTTGGCCTATAGGCTTATATTTAGTTGTGCTTGTTTTGTTACACAAGGAGCTAGTTGGTAAGGTGGCTAGCGGCGTGGATTAAGTTACAGGGGAGCCTAAGTTCGAAACCCCTTGCATGCGAAATGTGACTATTTTGCTAATTTGGGACGATTTTGGAGGATTGATGGAGGGATCCCACATCGAGAAGCTAACATGAGAGTAGGCGAGAAGCTGGCTTTAAATAGAGCGATCTATGAGGAGAGTAAACATACCTTGGTTTGCATTTGCGCATAGGAGTGTTCGGAGCGCGGATTAACTCCAGATTCCTATCAGGTGTGTATTTTGCACTACTCTAGTTGTAGAGCAGCAAATGCCGAAATGCCGGTCAGACAGCGATGGTAGCCACACGAGTGTGCGAGCGCACGTGTGGGAGCTTCGACGCGATAGTTGAGGCCACCATGAGTGTTCTTGTGGGTTTAGGCTATTTGGGCCACGATGGGCCGAAAAGGGCTATGTGGGGCCAATGGGCCTGTGGGCCCAATTGGATAAGTTGTATGATTGTGTAGTAAAAATTGGACTAGACTATGTGAATCTCATATCTGTGGCTAGATTTGGGCTAAATGGGCCACACGAGCGTGTGGGCCCATTTGGGTCGAGAATGGGCCCTAGGCCCATTCGCATCGTTATCTCTGTTTAGAATACCTTGGTTTACAAAATTACCGAAATACCCCTGACTTGCAAAATTATTGAAATACCCTGATTTGTGAAATTACCGAAATACCCCCGATTTGCAAAATTACCAAAATACCCTGATTCGTAAAATTACCAAAATACCCCTGATTTGTAAAATTACCGAAATACCTCTGGTTTGCAAAATTACCGAAATGCCCTCAGTTTGCAAAATTACCAAAATACCCCTGGTTTGTGAAATTACCGAATACCCCCAGTTTGCAAAATTACTAAAATACCCTCGGATTGCAAAATTATCAAAATACCCCTGATTTATGAAATTACCGAAATACCCTCGGATTGCAAAATTATCGAAATACTCTTGATTTGCAAAATTACTGAAATACCCCAGTTTGCGAAATTACTGAAATATCCCCGATTTGTAAAATTATCAAAATACCCCCGATTCTTTTTCCCAATTCATTCTCTTTGTCTTTACATCTTTAGCTTAATAGCTAGTTAAATTTAGAATAATTAATAATTCCCTTAATTCTTAGGCTAAATAATAAAAGGAAAGTTAATATTAGTACTTTTGGTTCCTTTGGGTTCGACAATCCGGTCTTGCCACTAAACTATACTACTGTTCGATAGGTGCGCTTGTCTCAATCGTTGTCAAAGTTAGTTTCTAGGCTCAATCATTCTTTATATAAAATTTTAAGACCCTGACATAACGATCAAGTTTTTGGCGTCGTTGCCGGGGAACTAAAATATTAGGAACTCTCAATTTTTATTACTTTAGCCATTTTTATTTTTGCAATTTACTTTTATTTTTATTTTGTTTTTAACTTTACTACTTTTCCTTCTTTTATTTGTTCTTAACAGGTACCTCTAGTTTATGACTAGAAGGAACCTGACGGGACCCCTAATTTACGACAGTGTTATTGAAGGTACTGTTCGTATAAATCGTAGAGAAATAAGGCGAAGCTTAAATTACATAGAAGAAGAGCAAGAAATCGAAACTAATACCACCGGAGAGATGGTTGAGAATAATCCGGTACCTCCAGTGGTGGCCGAACATCATGCTCCTCGAACTATGTATGATTATGCTAAACCTAATTTAATAGGAACTGAGTCAAGTATTGTTAGACCTGCTATTGCTGCAAATAATTTTGAACTGAAACCTAACACTATTCAGATGATACAGCAATTTGTTCAGTTTGATGGTTTGCAGGATGAAGATCCAAATAATCACTTGGCAAATTTCCTATAATTTTGCAATACTTTCAAAATAAATGGCATTTCTGATGATGCCATCCGTCTTCGGTTATTTCCCTTTCCTTTGAGGAATAAACCCAAACAGTGGTTGCATTCTCTTCCACAAGGGTCAATTACTACATGGGAATAAATGACCGAAAATTTTTTATTAAAATATTTTCCGCCAGCTAAAACGGCCAAGTTAATAAATGATATATCTTCTTTTGTGCAGATGGATTTAGAAACACTTTACAATGCATGGGAGAGATACAAAGATCTATTGAGAAGGTGCCCACACCATGGATTACCCTTGTGGCTACAGGTCTAAACTTTTTACAACGGTGTGAACCCCTCAATTAGGCAATTAATGGATTCAGCCGCCGGCGGAACATTGAACAACAAAACACCTGAGGCTGCCTACGAATTTATTGAAGAGATGTCACTGAATAACTATCAGTGGCAAGTCACAAGGACAAAGCCAACAAAAGCAGCCAGTGTTTTCAACCTCGACGCAGTAACCATGCTATCAAACCAGGTAGAACTTTTAAATAAAAAGATTGATGGCGTATGTGATTCTTTACAGGTACGTCCAATCTTGCAGTGCGATACGAATAAAGGAGGGATGAGCAATACAGAATATCTACCTTACAACCCGAGCGCTGAGAATGAGCAAGTTCACTATATGGGTAACAATTTTAAATCTCAAAATAACCCTTATAGTAATACTTATAATCTAGGTTGGAGGAACCACCCCAATTTTTCATGGGGTGGTCAAAGAAATCAGAGACAACAACCCCCTCCAAACTTCCAACAACAGTCCTACCCACAGAAAAAGAAGCCGAACCTTGAGGAGATGCTGACAAAATTCATCGATGTGTCAGAAACTCGTTTCCAAATCACCGAGACAACACTTAAAAATCAACAATCATTGATTAAAGGGATCGAGAACCAATTAGGGCAACTCGCTAAGCGGATCTCTGAACGACCACAAGGCAGCTTACCAAGCAACATTGAAACTAACCCTAAGAAGCAACTTCAAGCCATAACTGCTCACGATAGTAAAGGGTTAGATGAGCCCAAATTAAGCCAAGAGAATTTGGTAGGGAAAGGTGAGGGCGAGATAAGTCACGAGAAGCCAAAACCGGTAATTAAAGAGTACCAACCTCGTATACCTTATCCTGATGCGATAAAGAAGGACAACACAGACGAACAGTTCGGTAAATTCCTTAAACTTTTAAAGAAATTACATATTAACTTACCGTTTCCCGAAGCCTTTTCGTAGATGCCAGATTCAAGGAAATTTTTAAAAGATCTTTTAACAAACAAACAGAAGTTAGATAAAGAATCACATGTGGAGCTAAACGCAGTGTGCTCAACAATGTTGCAAAACAAACTACCACAAAAATTAAAAGATCCAGGGAGTTTTACAATTCCATGTTTAATTGGTAGTTTATCTGTTGATATTGCTTTAGCTGATTTAGGGGCAAGCATCAATGTTATGCCTTATGAATTGTTTAAACAACTAGGTCTAGGGAAACCCAAACAAACTAGGATGAGCATTCAATCAGCTGATAAAACTGTTAGAATTCCTAGGGGGTATAATTGAAGATGTTCTCGTAAAAATTGATAAATTCATATTCCCATTAGACTTCATCGTTTTAGACATGGATGAGGACAATAGTATCCCTTAATCTTAGGAAGGCCCTTTTTGGCAACTGCTAGAACAAAAATTGATATCAGTGCATGTGAACTCTTACTTTGTGTAGGTGACAAATCAACCAGTCTCCAGGCTCTCGACTTAGCTAGGACATCGAATAGTCAAGGTGAGAATATAAATTCTATTAACAACCATTCTGTTAAACCTTCTTTGCAGGAAACACCACGAAACTGCACAACTGAGCCAGATCCTAGACCTCATGCCAACAAGGAAATAACTCATGAGGAACAAAGGCTTCAGATCGATGAGCTAGACAAGTGGAAGACACACTTCAAGGAGAAATTAGGAATACACAAAGCAGAACCAACACCATTCTGTGGGACAAACGAATTTAAGATCGGAGATCAGGTATTGTTAGATAAGGTAGACCCTCGAATACCTCCTCCTAACCCTAATACAAACGAAGAAATCACTTTTAGGGTACTTAATGTTTTCCCGTACGGAACAGTCGAGGTAAGTAATCCTACATTCGGTTCTTTTAAAGTAAATGCTACTCGACTCGAATTACATACTAATAATAGGACCGATAACATGAGAAAGGACTTTCAACTCCTAAAACCACCCTGAATGTGTGAATGAGAGGTAAGTCTAGCTTAAGACTATAAACGAGCGCTTCTCGAGAGGCAACCCGAGCACTAACCCCATTAATCTTCACATTTTTTATTGTTTCTTTAATTTTACCTTTTTAGCACCTAACTATAAACTAACCAAGTGCAGATTTCCATACCACACGGCCTTGCACACGACCGTGGCCGTGGCTGTGTGAATGCTACGGATGTACGTACTGACATGGCAGAGATATTACGACACAGGACGAAAAAAATATCTTCAAGCCACAGGCCCCAACTGAACACCACAGCCGTGCGATGCGGCCGTGGCCGACACTGTTTTAGTAACATGGGCGTGGCAAACTACACATGGGCATAGGAGAAGCGAACGAAGCATAACACGACCGTGTGACACGGCCGTGTGACTCGACACGCCCACGGTACACGGGCGTGGGGACGTACCAGACCTGACATTTCTATTTAAACCACCCCTCTCCCCTTCTTACCTACTCCCCTCCCTTCTTCTTCCTTTACACCTCCCTTCTTTTTCATTCTCATTCTTCTTCATTCCTCATAACTCTTGTTCTAACAATCAGCAATGTCGAAGAAACGGAAGGATCCTAGCACAGTCTCCCTTTGTGAGACCGATCTATATAAGGTCATGCCGGCTGCTTCATTAACCCGACAGGAAAAGGACCATTGAGTTCATTTAACTTTTCTTTTCATTTTCACTTCTCCTTTATTTTCCTTTTCTTTATTTTTCTTTTACTTAGTTTAATCTATTTTATTTCTTTTTCTTTGATTTAGGTTCTAAAGGCTACTTGGGAATCACCACACCATGACCATAGCCACGACACCACAGCCTTAGAAATCACACTAACCCCGCTAACCATCTAACAATAAGGATTCTCCAGTCCATTAGTCTTTTCTTTTAATTTTATTTTACTTCCTATTTTCTTTCTCTTTCTCTTTCTTGTCTTTAAATATATATTTAGTATATTTTGAATTATTATTATTATTATTATTTCCTGGCTAATTCTTCACGAGCTTCCCAATTTCTTCATCTAGAGCAGAGATTGTCGGCGGCCACCACACCAGGACACTCCCAACTCAAGGCAGCCATCCAAATTCAGGAAGTTTCACCTTTCCCTTTCCCTTAAAGTTCATATATATCTTTGTACATTGAGGGCAATGTACATCTTAAGTGTGGGGGAGTGAATATTTATTTCGAGAAAGTGCCTAACTTTCTGCATTATTCTCAAATCCCTGAATGATACCTTGTCTTTAAGTAATTTTATTATATTACTAATTAGAATGAAATTTCCTTTGATTCATGATTTTTATTGATATGTTTAGGATTAAGTCATTGATAATTATGCAGTGATGATTTAAACTTTAGGAGACTAGAAAATCAAGCATGATAAGTCCATTTTCAAAAATTAAAATTGTTAGGTTGTCTACCTGAATCTAATTATTACCTTGAAGTTTGAAATTTACAAGGTTGATATCAAAAACCCATAATTTTTGTGAGATTTTGAGCCTTTTAGAGCATACATTCTTTCGTGCTCACCTTGTGATTATGAGTGTGTCAACATTGAGCTATTATTCTAGAACTTGCTTCGATTATACATGTCGAGACCACATTGATTGATTTGATATATTGAGATGATAAAGGCACTTAGGATTTAACCTACTCACTCCACTAAAAAGCTTACCCTCACAATTAACCCCTAGTGAACCCCTTTCATCCTAGCAACCACTTTTATTGACTCACCCACTAATATTAACCCAAAACACCCGGTCTGTATTTGTTATCACCATTCCTTTTGACCACCCTTATATGGAGATTTGGTTTGATCAGTTGCCTAACTATAATCTTTAATTCAGTAGTTAAATTCATCTTTTATTATGACTTGATTTGTTCTAAAAAAATCGAAGCATATTTAATATTAGCTCTATGTAATTGAGCTTGTACGTTTAAATTCCACATCTTGAGAAGAAGCTCATGTTATTAGTATTTCATATTTTCCATTGATGTAATTATTCAAGATTAGTTCATTTTTCTAGTTAGGTAAATTTTCAATTCAATCTCGATTCTAACCCTCTAATTCAGCCTTTATCCACACCTTTAACCCAAGCCCCATTACAACCCTTTTTTAAATACCTTTTGATTTGTGTATCATTTCAGTTTACAGTGGTGGAGATTTGATTTTCAGGCAAGCCTATGGGATTAACTTTTCGTATTCGATTTTTGAATGCTTAATTTTGAACCTTAAACACTTCGAGTGATTTGAGTGAATCTTTAGTGAGGATGTCAACTCTTGTCGATTTTAAATTAAAGGTGATTATTTAGGTAGGGAAAACGCCTATATTTTTCGTGCTACAAAAACTATGACTTTGATTGTTTGAATCTTTAGTACCCTTTTACTTAAATTATCAATGTATGAATTATCTATGAATTATGATGAAACATTATTGATGAATATTATGAATCAAGGAAGTTCATTTTAATTGTGAGTTGAGAATTTTGCTTGAGGACAAGCAAATGCTTAAGTGTGGGGGGTATTTGATATACCGTAATATAAACATATTTTAATCCCACATTTAGCATACTTTTGGATGATTTATTCCTTGAATTGTGTAATTTGGTGCTCTTAATCCTTTGTTTTCATGTTTTATACTTAGGAGAGCACTAAAGGGTGAAAAGAACGAGAAACGGGCCTAAAATGGAGTAAATGAGCCAAATCACGAAATCGACACGGCCTGGGCCCAATACCACACGGCCGTGCCACCTTAATAGACCGAACACGGCCTGGCCACGATTCACACGGGCGTGTGCCATGGGCGTGTCCCTGTCGTGACAAAGAAGAGTTTCATTCAGATTAGGGTACTTAGAGGCAAAGAAAGCCATTCCAAAAGCCTATATAAACACCCTAGAGGCCAACCTTCAAGGGGGTCCAGTTAGGTCTAGTTAGGCGACCAGTTAGGCTGAAGAGTCAAGCCAGAGAGGCCAGAATTGTGGAATTTACTCAAAGAAAGCCAGTTGATTCATCTCAAGAAGCCGAAATTATACTCAAGACGGAGGATCTTCCCTTCAATTTCCTTCAGGGGGTTTTAGGGTTTTTCTTATGTTTTGTTTTATATTTTCTTCTAAGATGTATTCTTTTATTATTATGAACTAAACCCTCAAATACCTGAGGGGGATGAAACCTAAGACGGATCTTGTTATTGTTTTCTGAACTATATGATAAATACTTGATTTATTCTTAATTATGAGTTCTTAATTCTTGCTTTGATATTTCAGTATATTAATTCAAGTATTGATGTGCTTAGGCAGTGGAGCAAAAGTCTCTATTTAAGAGTAGATCTAGCATAATTAAGCGGAGTTGATCGCAACCCTAGAGATAGGATGACGAAAATCGACCGGATTAGGGTCAAACCTAATATGGGAGTCCATAGATCGAGTTAATGGAATTCTAGGGGTTTTAATTAGAAAGAGATTTCAATTAATCAACCTAGGGTTAGATTTTAGTAGCCTCGAGAGAGGTATTAATATAAATTAGGGAATCCTACGGGTCAAGTCTAGTGAATAAATCGTCTGGTACAGAGTTAAATAACAAGTGAAGTCTAGGTGGATTCTTCCTCGGGTATTGTCTTAATCAATTGGTTTTTCCCACAAGTATTTTTCCCAATTCATTCTCTTTGTCTTTACATCTTTAGCTTAATAGTTAGTTAAATTTAGAATAATTAATAATTCCCTTAATTTTTAGGCTAAATAATAAAAAAAAAGTTAGTATTAGTACTTTTGGTTCCTTTGGGTTCGAAAATCCAGTCTTGCCACTAAACTATACTACTGTTCGATAGGTGCACTTGCCTCAATCGTTGTCACAGTTAGTTTCTAGGCTCGATAATTCTTTATATAAATTTTTAAGACTCTGACATAACGATCAATACGCAACCTATAACAGTCATTACAACCAATTTAGTAGCTCAGTATGCTCAGTGGACTTTGTTCGATTGAGCTTTATTTCAGTATATCAGTAGATTTTACTCATTTAAGCTCCATTGAGTATAACAGTAGAATTTGATCATTTGAGCTTCACATCAGTATAACAGTAAATTTGCTAATTTGAGCTACTTTCAGTAGAATCATTAGGTATGGCTCGATAAAGCATACTTTCAGTAGAATCAATAGATAAGGCTCGATAAAGCATACTTTCAGTAGAATCAATAGGTAAGGCTCGATAGCACATACATTTTAGTGGGATCAGTAGGTATGGCTCGAAAGCACATACGTTTCTGTAGATTCAGTAGGTATGGCTCGAAAGCACATACGTTTCAGTAGATTCAATAGATATCGCTCAAAAGCACATACTTTTGAGTAGATTCAGTAGGTATGGCTCCAAAGCATATACACTTCAGTAGATTCAATAGATATCGCTCATCTGAGCACAGTTAGTAAATAACTGGATAACGTTCATTTGAGCTTCATTCAATATATCGGTGGATATCATTCGCTGAACTTCATTCGATATATAATATAACATTCAATAATAGTATATTAACCAAGAATCTAAGAATTATTAGAAGCATAAATAAATGCACGAACTTATATGATTGATTTGCAGTTACGACTCATAGCATCTTAATTAGTGATCGATGTCATTTCAATTCATTATTTCCATTTCCAATTGCACACATCAATATAATTCAACATTATGCAACTAAGATTATATAATACATATGTAAATGTACTAAAATTTAACTGAAAGAACTTACCTGACTAAATTGCAGTAATGACAAAGGTACAATGACTATTCAATACTTGTCTCTTTTCCTCGATTTTCCACTCTTTCTTGATCTAAAAATAATATTTTCATTCAATTAACTAATTTCAACAGTAAAATTAACTCATTTTATGCAATTAAGTCCGTTTTGGCATTTTTACAAAATTGCCCCCAATATTTCACTCTTATATTCAACCATTTTTATACAAATTTCAGCTTAGCTAAATATCGAACTGCCATTCTACAGCCCATATTTGTAATTATTTTGCACCAAGTCCTTGTACTTTTACTATTTTCACATTTTAGTCCTTGAATATTAAAATCAACAAAAACTATTTTACAAAATAGTCCTATTGAGCAACCAAGCTTAATATTCTACCATAAAACTTCAAGAACAACTCAAATTCATCAATGGCACAATCCATAACATTTGAAAGTTTTACAAATTAGTCCTCGGGTTAGCTAGATTGAGCTAATAAGAGTTTAAAAACATAAAAATTATTAAAAACGGATGGAATTTACTAACCCAAATAGAGAATTAAAGTTAGCCGAAGCTCTCTCCCATGGTTTCTTAGGGTTCGGTTCCAATTAGTGAAGAAGAAGAAGAAATTAAAATGATTTTTAACTTATTTTACCTATTACATTTAACTTAATTCTTAATTTATCAAATTGCCCTTTTTATTACTCGTTAATTTCGACATTTTAAAGCTAGTACCAATCCACTATCTCTTCTAATGGTATATTTACCATTCAAGGAGGGTTTAATTGCATAATTGGTCCTTCAATTTTATTAAATTTTAACTAAACAAGCTTATTTTCAATTTAATCCTAAACTAATTAAGACTAAAAGAGCAAATAGCCTAAAAGTTAATGGATTTAATCATATCCACCACCGCTTGGAATTTTTGACCATGATTTAATTACCATTTTGGTCCCTTTACTATTTTAAATCTATAGCAATTAACTTTTACCTCTTTTACAATTTAATCTTTTTACCTTATTTTAGCAGTAAATCATCAAAATTACCGAACCAAGCTTTAATTCACATATAATACAACTCTATAAATATTTAATAAAAATATTTATGACTTTAAATAACGGAAATGAGGTCCTAATACCTCATTTTCAATAACCACTTGACTTTTGAACCGAACCATTTATTTTAACTTTTAATTCAATTGGTCAAATTCATCAAATAAAAATTCAATATAAAAATTGTTATTGACTTGTATAATTTAAATACTAATTATACAAATTCACTCGTCGATTTGTGGTCCCGCAACCACTATTTTTGACACCACTGAAAAAAGGGTTGTTACACTATCTGTAACTAATTTAGGTTGAAAAAATAGGTTCAAGGAGAGAGATAAACGGAAGAAGGTCAAATGGAACAATGGGCAATGAACTAATACTAAAAGAACCAGAAAATCATCCTTATGTGAATTAATGGTGTTGTCGAATGAATCTGAGAGTAAAACTTGATTATTTAAATTGATGTTTAACTTTTTTTTTTGTAAATTATTGTATATTTAACTAACTGTTAGTCTAGATTTTGATTTTAATTAAATATATGTTGTATAGGAACCGTGACACTCTGGAAATTAAAATTTTGGGTAGAAACAGAGCCAATGTCGCAACACAACAATCCCGTGTTGCAACGCCAAGGCCAGAATTGATGAAATTTGGAAAATCATCTCGGTGTCATGACACTAAAGCCAGTTTACCCAGAATTCTAGAGTGTGTTGCGACATCAAACCTCGATGTAGGTTACGACACGGAACCCTTGTGTCGCGACATCACTGCAATTTTCTGTAGGGTTGACCCAACCCATTTGCACAACCCGACAGATTAATCCCTAATTATACTCGATTTTAAGCCCAAAAATATTTATTTTAAACTCCAAAAACACTATTAACCATTACTTAAAACCTCTTTTACTTCTAATTCTTTCAAAATCCTTTAAACTCTTAAAACTCCAAAATCCTTAAAACCTCCAAATCTCCTTTTGTTCCCAAGATTTTTTTTGTAGCTCTTATTTATGGAATAGACTCACTTGGTGCAAAGACTTGAAGATGGAACAAACAAGATTTCGAAAGGGAATCCAACGAATTTCCATTTAAGCTTAAGGGTTCCTAACTCTTATTTTTACTATTGAATTGAAAACTTTGCTTGCTAGTTCAATAGTTTTTGAATTTAAACAATATTCAAAATGCCTCCACGAAAAGATAAAAGAACTAATGGACCAGAACCCTCGACGATTCCAAACCTCTTTAATTTTTTGAATCCAAACGTTGAAAAATATTTTTTAGGACTTCAAGGAAAAACATTTATTCAAGAGAGGGGATTAGAACCATCGATGTTTCTCTGTCAAGAAATATGGCCTTTAGTTAGATATCGTAGATGGAAATGTTTTTGTACAATCCCTAAAAACTCTGTTGTGGTCCCTGTAGTTCAGGAATTTAATGCATCTTTATGAGACTAGGAGTCTAGAAAAATCGAAGGTCGTACAAGAGAATAATACCTGTGTGAAGGAGAGATGTACGAATCACCCTTCGGGTTATTTGCGAATTTTATAATGATCTATGTTATGAAAAAGATTTTATGGAAGAAACTGTTTTGAAATACTTTAGAGACATAATTATGGACAACATTATAAACTTCTTAATAGAAGAGAGAGGTGAATGGAAATGTTGCCCAGGCACTGATATCCCAACCTCCTTTAATCAAGCAATAATGTTTCCTGAAGCAAAAATGTGGATTCAATTTTTGTGCACTAGAATAGCTCCTACTTTAAATGTTTCTAATGTCAAGCCCAATTTTTCAGCAATTCGTGCGGCAAAACATTATTAGGGTACCTAATTCTACACCAGATATGTTTGGACTGACACATTTAGAGTAGAAAGAAGAGGAGCAGGAGAGGGAAGAGGAAGAAGGAACTGAGGAGGGGGAGGACGATGATGAGATGGATTTTGAGGAGGATGATTGAACTTTTAATTTTAATTTTAAAGACTGTATTAAATTTGGGATGATTTTGTTTAATTTATTTAAGTTGTTAGGAGTAGGAGTAATAGTAGATTAGTAGTTGTTTTGTGTTTAAATTTTCTGTGTAGGAACCACATATGGAAGAAACACAATGATTTTGAGCTTTTAATGATGAAAAGAGGAGGCACCCACCAATACCCGAAGTAATTACCACGATCAATCGGGTAACCTCTTTCCGTATCCTTAGAAGGGCTACACATTAAGAACAATGTGCTTCTAATTTTTTTTTTTGAAATTTTATGCTTTTCTTTGATTTTTCTTGTCAATTGTGTGCTTAAGCTTATATAAATACAAGTGATTGGTTAGGAGCATGTACATAGATTAATTGTATTTAAGATTAATTTGGCATGAGGATAGGTGATTTTTAATTTTTTTTATTATTATTAGACTATTAAGTTCTATATATGTAAATAGGTATTAAGTAATTGAATGTACCAAATGATATAGAGAATACAAAGAAACGAGCATGATGGTATGGATGATAAATTATTGAATTTTTTATTGTTTGGTTGATTAGAGTTGTGAATATTGAGATACCTAGGGATGACCTAAGGCATTGTTTGGTATACACCTAGAGCTAAAAAGCTAACAAGTATTTATCTATCCTTAGTACCTATTTTGAGCCAGAAAACACTTCTTGATTAATCTCTATATAAAACCTGAGCTAAAAATGATAATTTGTGCTTACCCTTTTCTCTAGTCCTGACCTGCATGATTATAAACGTCTAGCCATACATATTGAGGGTTATGTAGATACATTACGTTGGTTTTGTAAAAACAGAGTGATAGAAAAAATTAGTAGAGTATAGTGATTATAGGTTAGTATAAAAAGTGCAAAAAAGAAGAAGAGATCAACAAGAAAATGTAACAAGTAGAAAATGTATGTGAAAAGTAAAAACAATTGTGAGTGAGGTACCATAAAAAAGAAAGAAAAAGTGACTAAGTCACAATAATAGAAAACCTCGTTCATTATTGCACAAAAACTCGTGAGCTAGCCATAGTTACTGTATGATACTAAGATTCCTTATAATGAGATAAAAATAAGGTGAGAGAAGGAGAAATAATGCGATGAGCGGGAAAGGGTCAACAAAGGGAAGAATAAGGGACAATATGATGTGTAAAACTATTTTCGTGCGTGAAACTATTTGATGCTTACTATTCTTGAAACTCATACCTATCCTAAGCCTTAGAACATTACAAGTTAAAAAGCCTATGCGATCTAGGTAGACTTATTCACAATTTGAAATCATACTAAATAATTACATTTATGATTGTTTGTATTCTACTAGGATAAACAAATTACTTGTATAATTTATTGATGGATTCTTACATTTGAGACCCTTAATGCTTGTATGCTTTGTAATATAATGAACTTAAGTGTTTGATACTAAAATTCGTAAGTCAACTATATCTTATGCCAAGATTATGTGTGAATATGAAATGCGTATTCATGTGCTCTAAAGTTAACACTTGTACCATATTTTCTCAAGGGTTATGAAGCCCCTCACCCGTATTCAACGCCGGAATAGGGTTACGGAGCATTACCGGACCTATAAAATAATTAAACATTCATTTCACCTACAATTTTCACATCCATACAAACGGAATTCACAAACAACCATATTGCCCCTATTATGAGCCTACGAGGCCCAAAACATGTATTCGAAAAGATTTGGGACTAAACCGATAAATCAGGAAATTTTACGAAACTTAGAAAATTTTCCAAAATACAGGCGACACACGCCTATGTGGACATTCGAAATGGAATCACATGGCCGTGTCCCAACCTGTGTCCAACCTCGTGTAACTCTCTGACTTGGATCATATGGCCAACACACACGCCCGTGTGGCTAACTCGTATGCCCTTAAAATGGCCACACACGCCCGTGTGCCAGGCCATGTGCTAGGTTGTGCCAAACCTGTAGGGTATACTGACTTATGCCACACGGCCAAGTCACACGCCCATGTGCTGGGCCGTGTGGAGCATACTGACTTGATTTAAAATTCAACACCAAGGGACACACGGTCGTGTAACATAAACACGTATCACACACGGCTGAGACACACGCCCGTATCTCTGCTCGTGTGGACAAAAATAGGCTATTTACCAAGCCATTTTGCCACCCAATTTGCATGTACCTACATCAACTCAATTTGCACCAAAACATAGCATATATAGGCATTCAAACTAACCAATTCAAGCCTAATTCATGCTAATTCTTTACCACCATTCACAACACACACAAGTCACAAAAATAGACCATTTCATTTATACCAAAATCATATATACACTTCAACTATTTAAACAATTCAAACATGCATCATTATGCTCAAACTCACAAGCATATATCTTCCCTAATATCAATCATTCAACATCCACCATACCTATAGTCCATAAACATCATATATCCATCAATAGAAGCTCACAACATAAGCCATACACACATATATACACATAACCAAACCAAACAAATTAAGCCAATTCTCATGGCTATATACAAAACCAAACTCATATTATTTACAAGCCATTTCAAATGACTAAATTCATTAGCAACACATACACCAAAATGACCAAAGTCCTTATACATGCCATAAACTCAAAATATTTAAGTTCAAAGGTACCAAGTGATAGTTGGATAGTGTGATGAAGTCTCCGACGATTCCCAAATCCTAGTTAGCTTGATTTCACTATAAAACACGAGAAAACAAACAAAGTAAGATATATAGCTTAGTGAGCTCATATGATTAATAAGTATAATTTGCCAATTCATTCACCATTTAAAGAACATAAGTAAATATAAGTAATACATTCAATTCAATAATTTGCTCATTTTCATAATTCTATGTTTCATGCATAAATTCATCAACTTTCACTTACTTTTCATATGAACTTATCAATTATCACTTACTTGTCAAACTTATCATGAGTACCTGAACTGATCCGTATCATTGCTTACATCCTCATACCATCATCTTTTCCCGTTGAACCATTCAAAATAATATCGGATACTCGGGAATCTCGCACCGAAGTGCCATATACATAGCCAAAGCTATCTCAATCTCATATCACATATATGCTCACTCTCGAGCTATCAACGAGCCTGCTCATAGAAGCTATCGGTCAAGACGTAGTTATACAGTGCTGCTCACACAAGCTGTCAAGTAACCGCAACACATGCTGGTATACCCAGCCACTGATAGGACATACAAAACCAACACCGGAATCACATAATCACAGTAACCCCTAATGACATACTCAGCCACTGGGGCGTTACAATTCTACCCCCTAAAAAGAAATTTCGGCCTCGAAATTTACCTGGTCAAAAAAGGTGAGGATATTGTTGTTGCATTGCCTCCTCAGGCTCCCACGTGGCTTCCTCAGTACCGTGATTACGCCAAAGCACCTTGACCAAAGGAATAGATTTCCTCCTTAATACCTTAACATCACAATCCAGTATCTGCACCGATTCTTCCTCAAAAGTCAGATCAGGTCTAATGATAAACCGTAATAGTAACATATTTTAAGCTCACATTTAGCATGCTTTTGGATGATTTAAGCCTTGAATTGTGTAATTTGGTGCTCTTAATCCTTTGTTTTTATGTTTTGTACTCAGAAAAGCACCAAAGGATGAAAAGAATGAGAAACGGACCTAAAACGGAGTAAATGGGCCATAACATGAAATCAACACGGCCTGGGCCCAAGACCACACGGCCATGCCTCATTAATAGACTTGAACACGGCCTGGCCACGATTCACACGGGCGTGTGCCATGGGCGTGTCCCTGACATGAGAAAGAGGAATTTCACTCGGATTAGGATACTTAGAGGCAAAGAAACACATTCCAAGAGCCTATATATACACCCTAAAGGCCAACCTTCAGGGAGAGTCCAGTTAGGAGTCCAACTAGGCCAAAGAGCCGAGCCAGAGGGGTCAGAATTATGGAATTTACTCGAGGAAAGCCAGTTGATTCATCTCAAGAAGCCAGAGTCATACTCAAGACGGAAGATCTCTCTTCAATTCCTTCAGGGGGTTTTAGAGTTTTTCTTATGTTTTGTTTTATCTTATCTTCTGAGATGTATTCTTTTATGATTATGAACTAAACCATCAGATACTTGAGGGGGATGAAACCTAAGATGAATCTTGTTATCGTTTGCTGAACTATATGATAAATACTTGATTTGTTCTTAATTATGTGTTCTTAATTCTTGTTTTGATATTTTCGGGATATTAATTCAAGTTTGATGTGCTTAGGTGGAAAAGCAAAAGTCCCTGCCAAAGAGTAGATCTAGCATAATTAAGTGGAGTTGATCGCACGCCTAGACATAGGGTGACGAGATTTTACTGGATTAGGGTGAAACCTAATATGGGAGTCCATATATTGAGTTAATGCAATTCTAGGGGTTTTAATTACAAAGAGATTTCAATAAATCAACCTAGGGTTAGACGTTAGTAGCCTCGGTGGAGGTATTGATATAACTTAGGGAATCCTATGGATCAAGTCAAGTGAATACATCATTTGGTTCAGAGTTAGATAAGAAGTCTAGGTGGATTCTTCCTCGGGTATTGTCTTAATCAATTGGTTTTTCCCAAAGTACTTTCCCAAATTCATTTTCTTTGTCTTTGCATCTTTAGCTTAGTTGTTAGTTAATTTAGATTAGATAAAAATTCCTTTAATTCTTAGGCTAAATAATAAAAAGAGAGTTAGTATTAGTACTTCAGGTTCCTTTGGGTTTAACAATCCGGTCTTGCCACTAAGCTATACTACTGCTCGATAGGTGCGCTTACCTTAATTGTTGTCACAGTTAGTTTTTAGGCCCGATCATTCATTATATAAATTTTTAAGACTCTAACAACACACATCATCTAACCTCAATCTCCTCCACCGGCACTATATGTGAGGGATCAGAGCGATATCGCCTCAGCATAGAGACGTGGAACACATCATGTATCCAGTTTAACTTAGGAGGCAGTTCAAGTTGATAGGCGACCGGTCCCACATGCTTTAATATTCGATAAGGTCCGATGAATCTAGGGCTCAGTTTGCCTTTCCGTCCAAATCTTAAAATCTTCTTCCAAGGTGAGACCTTCAAGAAACATAATCCCCCACAGAGTACTCTATCTATTTACGCTTTAAGTCAGCATACGAGTTCTGCCTATCAGATGCTTCCTTTAACCGATCTCGAATCAACTTTACTTTTTCTTCGGTTTCAGAAACTAACTCTAGCCCCAAAACTCGCCGCTCACCAAGTTCTATCCAACAGGTAGGGGTACGACACCTACGACCATATAGCGCCTGGTATGGTGGCATCTGAATACTGGATTGCTAGCTGTTGTTATATGCGAACTCTGCTAGTAGCAAGTAGTCTTCCCAACTGCCTTTGAACTCAATTACACAGCTTCTTAACATGTCCTCCAATATCTGTATCACCCTCTCCGACTGAGTGTCGGTCTGAGGATAAAATGTCGTACTGAAATCCAGCCTTGAACCCAAAGCCTCGTGTAACTTTTTCCAGAATTGAGATGTGAATCTAGGATCTCTGTCCGAAATGATAGACATTGGTACCCCATGCAGTCTCACAATCTCAGCCACGTAAAACTTAGCCAACTTCTACAGTGAATAATCAGTACGGACCGATATAAAGTGGGAAGATTTAGTCAGTCGGTCAACAATAATCCATATTGAATCCTTCTTAGTCGGCGGTAAGGGTAGTCCACTTACAAAATCCATGGTTACCCTCTTCCACTTCTAGAGTGGAATCTTTACTGGCTGCAGTAACCCAGAAGGTAGTTGGTGCTCAGCCTTAACTTGCTGGCATGTCAGACACTTACCCACGAACTCAGTAACCTCGCACTTAAGCCCTGGCCACCAATAATGTTTATACAGATCTCGACACAACTTGTTTCCACCAGGATGCATAGCATATGGACTACTATGTGCCTCCTGTAGGATAGACTGCCTCAGCTCAGAATCTCTCGATATACGAACTCTTCCACAGAAACATAGTACCCCCTCTCTATTCAGCCCAAAATCCATAGTCTCCCCCTTCTCAACCAATCAGAAATGAGGAACCAATGATTCATCCAACAACTGATTCTCCTTAATTTGATCAGTCCAGGTCGGTCTCACTTGGAGTTCAGCCGACAAACTACCATATTCAAATAGGCTGAGATGAGCAAACATTGCCTTCAAATCAGATAACCCTACGACTCAGTGCATCAGCTACTACGTTAGCTTTACCAGGATGGTACTCAATTGAGCAATCATAATCCTTAAGAAACTCTATCCATCTTTGTTGCCTAAGATTTAACTCCTTTTGAGTAAGGAGGTACTTGAGGCTTTTATGGTCTGTGTAAAAAATAAACCTCTCACCGTATAAGTAACGCCTCCAAATATTCAGTGCAAATACCACCACAGCTAACTCCAAGTCGTGAGTGGGATAATTCGCCTCTTGAGGCTTAAGCTAACGAGACGCGTACCTTACCCTCTTGCATCAACACACAACCTAATCCAGTATGCGACGCATCACTGTAGACAGTGAATTCCTTCCCAGACTCTGCCTGTGTTAACACAGGGGCTTCAGTCAGAACTTTCATCAGTTTCTCAAAACACTCTTGCTGCTTATTGGTCCAATTAAACGGTACCCCTTTACTCAGTAACTTAGTCAGAGGTACAACAATCAGTGAAAACCCCTCAACAAAACGTCTGTAATACCCAGCCAGACCCAGAAAGCTTCGAATCTCAGATACAGTCTTTGGTGGTTTCCAATTCAATACGGATTCAATTTTTCGAGGATCAACCCTAATCCCCTCGGCAGACACCACGTGACCCAGAAATGTCACTTCTCGCAACCAGAACTCACACTTGCTGAACTTTGCATATACCTGCTTTTCCCTCAAAATTTGCAAAACAATTCGAAGATGTGCATCATGGTCCTCCTCGATTCTGGAATACACCAGGATGTCGTCTATAAATACCACTATGAGCCGGTCCAAATAGGGCTGGAATAATCGGTTCATCATATCCATGAAAGCAGCTGGTGCATTCGTCAACCCAAATGACATTACTAGAAACTCGTAATGACCATAACGAGTCCTAAACGCAGTCTTATACAGCTCTGCCTCCTTAACCTTTAGCTGATGGTACCCAGATCAGAGATCTATCTTGGAGAAAACTGAAGCTCCTCGCAGCTGGTCAAACAGATCATCTATCCTAGGTAAAGGGTACTTGTTCTTAATCGTCAGTTTGTTCAGTTGACGATAATCGATGCACATGCGCATGGATCCATCTTTCTTCTTCACGAATAACACTGGTGCTCCCCATGGAGACACACTTGACCGAATGAGCCCTCGATCCAGTAGCTCTTGAATTTGAGCCTTTAACTCCACCAGCTCTCTCGGTGCCATCCTATAAGGGGCGATTAACGCCGGAGCTGTTCTCGGTAGGAGCTCGATACTGAATTTGACCTCACGGTCTGGGGGCAACCTAGGAAGCTCTTTAGGAAATACATCCAGAAACTCTTGAACAGTCCTATCATCTCCAATAGAAGGACCTTTAGAATCAGAACTACTAACATAAGCTAAATAAGTCTTGCAACCATTGTGAAGTAGTTTCTCGGCCTTTACTGCTGAGATTACATTAGACAGATAATCTCTTCGCTCCCCTAACACAACCACCTCCTCATCCTCAAAAGACTTCAACACCATACTCTTAGCAGTGCAGTCCAGATTCACACGGTGTTTCACTAGCCAATCCATGCCAAATATAAGATCGAATTCACCAAATGGCAGTACCATCAAATTCGCAGGAAAGACAACCACTTGGACCTCTAGGGGCACGTCCCTAAACAACTTATTCACCCTAACTGACTGTCCTAGTGGACTTCACAGAGTCATCTCCCTATCAGTAATTTCAAACAGAAAACCCAATGTCCCAGACACAGTGCATGCAGCATATGAGTGTGTAGACCCAATGTCAATTAAAGCAGTGTACGGTACATCATAAATTAGAAACGTACTAGTTATAACGTCCGGGGCATCGCCGTCCTCTTGATAATGAGTAGCATAGACCAAACCTGGCTGTCTCGCCTTCGTGTTACTAGCACCTCTGCCCAGTGCTCCACAACCTCGTCTCAAACCATTTCCTCCTCTAGCCTGACCACGGCCTCTCGGTGGCTGCTGACCACCTCTCCCTGGCTGAACATGGCCCTGACCTACGGCTTGCATCTGAATAGGCCTCTGAGTATAGTTCTTGACCTGATGATCCATGGACCCAAATCTAAAACACACCCTAGTTCATTTCTAGCACTCACCCTGGTGAGCTCTCCCACAATCTACGCAAGGTTGCAATCTAACATAGTAACAGGGACTGCTCGGACTGACCCATCAAACCTGACCTTCTTTATAGGTCTTCCAGAAGAACCCGGGGTCCCTGAATCCCTTTTAAATCTACCTTTATCTTTCTCGCGATTTTGGCGCTTAGAGCGCTTCACATCCTCTGCAATTTTTGCTTTCTCAACAAGGGTAGCAAAATATCGCTCCCTCTTCGGAGCTATCAGCACACGTAACTCATCCCGGAGGCCATCTTCGAACCACACACAACATTCATACTCAGTTGCGACTATTCCGCAAGCATAACGACTTAACTGTAAGAATTGCGCCTCATATACTGCCACTGTCTTATTCCCCTAGGTCAGACTTAAAAATTCCTTCCTTCATGCGTCCATATAACTTACGCCTACATACTTCCCTTGAAAGGTCATCTTGAAGGAATCCCACGTCAAACGGTCAGCCTGTGTACCCTCTCTTACAGTGAGCCACCACTAGTATGCCTCGTCTCGCAGTAAAGACACTGTTCCCTTTAAATTCTGTTCCACAATACAGTCTAGGTCATCCGTTATCCGCTCGGTAGCCTTTAACCAATATTCTGCTACATTCGGGGCTACACCAGAAACACCCCTAAAGATTTTTCGCTCCATTTGACCGGAGTCGCTCAGAAATTGACCCTCGGCCCACTGACCCAGTACTTGCTCCAGCAACCCTTTCGAGAACCCGTAGCATTGCTTGGGATAGAGCATCATCCCCAACTCCTCGGTCATGAGACCATGTCTCCTTTACTGGTGAGGCTGGTGCCTCCCTAGCAGGCATGTGACCCAATGCTGAAGACACAACCCTAGCACTTCGGCCTCTGCCGCGGCCTCGAGTACCCCTTCTAACGCTTATTTTCTCTTTGCGTATTATCTGTTTTAAAAGTCTTATGAATCAGTTCATAATTCCAGTAATTATTAACATATGTTTTATGACAATCAGTATTTAAAGTTTTTTTCGTAGATCGAGATATCTCACTACAGTTTTCAGTCTCCTACAGTCTCAGTTTGCCCTAACAAAAGAGCTTTAGCAAAATACCACTATCTATGGTAGTTTCTCAGTATAAAATTTCAGTCTATAGCAGTAAACAGTGTCAGAGAACTTACAATTTGGTGCCGGAGACTCGGTGTACCACACTTTCTGTAACAACCTTCAAATTTTCTTTCCAAAACCAAATATAGACAATTTTAGAAAAATTTTCGAGAACCCATTCCACAGCCGAGTTTTTGCAACTTGGCTCTGATACCACTAAATGTAACACCCCAAACCCGGCCTAGACGTTACGATCGGATCTGACGTGTCACATCGAAGTGTTGATTTGAAAACTGGTCTTGTCGATGAAAATTCGTGACTAACGTTTTAAATCCTTTTTAAAACTAATTGCTATAAAAAACGTTAGGTTTGTAAAATCAAAACTTGTTAATCACTTATTGGTCGTTTCATTTATTACAAGTTTATTAATCTGAACTGAAAATCACGAAAGCTTTTCCAATTGTAAACCTTAAAATCTGAAAATGCGTGATTTTCTTTTGAAAATAGTCATTATTTGAAAAACCCGTGTTTCCTATTCTAGCAGGTTAATGTAAAAAGTTAAAACCAAATAAAAGTTAAAAACCTCAAATGGCCTTATTACATAAATATCTCCCCAAAATAAATAATTTAAAAAAAAACTAGGTATGAATCAAAATACTCACGAACATGTGGTCACCTCCGAGTCCCTTGCAGCTCCAAATCCTCTAAGGCTGGGGATTACCTGTACAGTTAAAAGAAAAGGGTGAGTTACAAGAACTCAGTGTGTAATCCCCTATCATGCAGTAACAGGCTGGGCCTGAGCCCTATTCGGTAACAGTACAGTGTGGGCCTTAGCCCAATACAGTTAACAGTGTGGGTATCAGCCCAATACAGTAACAGTGTGCGTATAAGCCCAAATAAAAATAGAAGAGATCAGTGATGCAACCCAACCCGGACCAGCCAACACGCCACCCGTACCAACCAACACACCATGTGGGGACAAGTCGACCCACCCAGCCAACACACCAATATCACAGCATAGCTGCTAATAGTAACGCAGCAAAGCTGCTAATAACAGTAAATGTGGCCAAGCCACTAAAATCAGAATACGTGGCGAAGCCACTAGAACAGTAAAAACGTGTCAAAGCCACCAGTACAGTACTTTCTCCAAATCAGAATCCCAACCCCAATACAGAATGTCGTGTCATAAATATTACGTGTATGCAGTATGTAATATTCATAAACAGTTATATAGATAGCATACACACATCAACTAAACTACCACTAGGGGTAGAATGGTCATTTCGTCAGTTAAGGGTAAAACGGTAATTTCACCCCTCAAGGGTATTCCGGTAATTTTACCCTACAAGGGCATTTCAATAATTTTACCCTACAAGGGTATTTCAGTAATTCTACCCTACAAGGGTATTTCGGTCGTTTTACTCATTAAGGGTATTTCAGTCATTTTACTCATTAAGGGTATTTCAGTCATTTTACCTATTAGGGGTCTCGGTACAGTTTACGACCTTTCCAAAGGCCTACCATCGTCTCGAACGACTCGGTTAACTTACATGGCCAAAACAGTGTAATTAGGCCAAGTCTCGTTACTTGACCCAAGTGGGCCCATACGCTCGTGTGGCCTGTTTAGCCCCCATTCCATTACGGCTATGCGAACCTCGTAGCCCAATCCCTTATTAGTCACTTACCGTGGATTTCGTCCCTGTGGGGCCCATTGGGCCCACATGGCCCATTTCAGCCCCACGAGGCCCACTACGACCTAAGGCCACGAGAACGTTCATGGCGGCCTTTATGGTCTATCGCTAATGATTGTGGCTCGGTTTATCCCTACGAGCCTTCGCACGCTCGTGAGCCCTCAGATACCAAAGTTTCGGCTTTTCGGCTTTTCGGCTTTTTTCGATTCACAATTCAACAGGAGTGTGAATACACACCTTCATCCATTGTTTTGACAGAAACAACATTGGGTGTACGATTACACACCATTTTCGCAGCTCGTGCAAGCAACCCATGAGTACCGAACCTACATTCATCAATGTTTTTCGGTTACTATCAATACCTAATACTAACGTTATATCCCAAAGAGAATGGTATTGATACTCACCTTCACCCAAGAATGCTTTCCAATCAACTTATGATGCTAACCGAAAGATATCTATACCCCTTTCCTGCCAAAATGCTGCATTAACAAAGAGAATCCAACACAATTTGATGACCAAGTCTCCAACCGCCTCTACAGAGTTTGAATCCAACTCTACCTCTCTCGCCACAGAGACATAAAATGAAATCCCCTTTTGCATGCCATGGGATTTGAACCTTAGACCACTAGAACACTCCGCACACCACTTCCCACCTTTACCAATAGACTCTTTGTGTCACAAGCCATGCACACTTAATATATATGCCCTTTAAGCTAATATCCAGGTTTCCAAAAGAGAAAAAATCAAGATTCTGCCAAAGGCCATACTTGAACCCAGGCTTCCTAAAATCCCCAAAACACACCCAAGACACTTAGCTAATAAAGCAAACAAGCAATTTGGTCAGAACATGAAAAATTAAAGACCCTATATTTTGGGGCGATACAATTCTACCCCCTAAAAAGAAATTTCGGAATCGAAATTTACCTGGTTAGAAAAGGTGAGGATATTGTTGTTGCATCGCCTCCTAAGGCTCCCACGTGGCTTCCTCAGTACCGTGATTACGCGAAAGCACCTTGACCAAAGGAACAGATTTCCTCCTTAATACCTTAACATCACGATCAAGTATCTACACCGGTTCTTCTTCAAAAGTCAGATCCCGTCTAACCTCAATCTCATCCACCGACACTATATGTGAGGGATCAGAGCGGTATCGCCTCAGCATAGAGATGTGGAACACATCATGTATCCGGTTTAACTTAGGAGGCAGTTCAAGTTGATAGGCGACCGATCCCACACGATTTAATATTCGGTAAGGTCCGATGAATCTAAGGCTCAGTTTGCCTTTCCGTCCAAATCTCAGAATCTTCTTCCAAGGTGAGACCTTCAAGAAGACATAATCCCCCACAGAGTACTCCATCTCTTTATGCTTTAAATCAGCATACGACTTCTGCCTATCAGATGCTTCCTTTAATTGATATCAAATCAACTTTACTTTTTCTTCGGTTTCAGAAACTAACTTTGGCCCCAAAACTCGCCGCTCACCAAGTTCTGTCCAACAGGTAGGGGTACGACACCTATGACCATATAACGCCTCGCACGGTGCCATCTGAATACTGGATTGGTAGCTGTTGTTATATGCGAACTCTACTAGCGGCAAGTAGTCTTCCCAACTACGTTTGAACTCAATTACACAGCTTCTTAACATGTCCTCCAATTTCTGTACCACCCTCTCCGACTGACCGTCGGTCTGAGGATGAAATGTTGTACTGAAATCCAGCCTTGTACCCAAAGCCTTGTGTAACTTTTTCCAGAATTGATATGTGAATCTAAGATCTCTGTCCGAAATGATAGACACTGGTACCCCATGCAGTCTCACAATCTCAGCCATGTATAACTTAGCCAACTTCTGCAGCGAATAATCAGTACAGACCGGTATAAAGTGGGCAGATTTAGTTAGTCGTTCAACAATAACCCATACCGAGTCCTTCTTAGTTGGCGGTAAAGGTAGTCCACTTACAAAATCCATGGTTACCCTCTCCCACTTCTAGAGTGGAATCTTTACTGGCTGCAGTAACCCAGAAGGTAGTTGGTGCTCAGCCTTAACTTTCTGGCATGTCAGACACTTACCCACGAACTCAGTAACCTCGCGCTTAAGCCCTGGCCACCAGTATAGTTCATGCAGATCTCGATACAACTTGTTTCCACCAAGATGCATAGCATATGGACTACTATGTGCCTCCCGTAGGATAGACTGCCTCAGCTCAGAATCTCTCGGTATACAAACTCTCCCACGAAAACATAGTACTCCCTCACTATTCAGCCTAAAATCCGTAGTCTCCCCCTTTTCAACCAATTGGAAACGAGGAACTAATGATTCATCCAACAACTGATTCTCCTTAATTTGATCAGTCCAGGCAGGTCTCACTTGGAGTTCAGCCGACAAACTACCATCTTCAAATAGGCTGAGACGAGCAAACATTGCTTTCAAATCAGATACAACCCTACGGCTCAGTGCATCAGCTACTACGTTAGCTTTACCAGGATGGTACTCAATTGAGCAATCATAATCCTTAAGAAACTCTATCCATCTTCATTGCCTAAGATTTAACTCCTTCTGAGTAAGGAGGTACTTGAGGCTTTTATGGTCTGTGTAAAAAATCGACCTCTCACCGTATAAGTAATGCCTCCAAATATTCAGTGCGAATACCACCGCAGCTAACTCCAAGTCGTGAGTGGGATAATTTGCCTCGTGAGGCTTAAGCTGACGAGACGCATATGCAACCACCTTACCCTCTTGCATCAACACACAACCTAATCCAGTGTGCGATGCATCACTATAGACAGTGAATTCCTTCCCACACTCTGGCTGTATTAACACATGGGCTTCAGTCAGAACTTTCTTCAATTTCTCAAAACTCTCTTGCTGCTTATTGGTCCAATTAAACGGTACCCCTTTACGCAGTAATTTAGTCAGAGGTGCAGCAATCAGTGAAAACCCCTCAACAAAACGTTTGTAATACCCAGCTAGACCTAGAAAGCTTCGAATCTCAGATACAGTCTTTGGTGGTTTCCAATTCAATACGGCTTCAATTTTTCGAGGATCAACCCTAATCCCCTCAGCAGACACCACGTGACCCAAAAATGTCACTTCTCGCAACCAGAACTCACACTTGCTGAACTTTGCGTATTGCTGCTTTTCCCTTAGAATTCGCAAAATAATTCGAAGATGTGCATCATGATCCTCCTGGGTTCTGGAATTTGTCTATAAATACCACTACAAACCGATCCAAGTAGGGCTGGTATACTCAGTTCATCATATCCATGAAAGCGGCTGGTGCATTCGTCAACCTAAACGACATTACTAGAAACTCATAATGACCATAACGAGTCCTAAACGCAGTCTTATACACATCCGCCTCCTTAACCTTTAGCTGATGGTACCCAGATCGGAGATCTATCTTGGAGAAAACCGAAGCTCCTCGTAGCTGGTCAAACAGATCATCTATCCTAGGTAAAGGGTACTTGTTCTTAATCGTCAATTTGTTCAGTTGACGATAATCGATGCACATGCGCATGGATCCATCTTTCTTCTTCACGAATAACACTGGCGCTCCTCATGAAGACACACTTGGCCGAATGAACCCTCGGTCCAGTAGCTCTTGAATTTGAGCCTTTAACTCCACCAGCTCCTTCGGTGCCATCCTATAAGGGGCGATAGACACTGGAGCTATTCCCGGTAGAAGCTCGACACCGAATTCGACCTCACTGTCTGGGGGCAACCCAAGAAGCTCTTCAGGAAATACATCCGGAAACTCTTGAACAGTCGTGACATCTCCAACAAAAGGACCTTTAGAATCAGAATTACTAACATAAGCTAAATACGTCTCGCAACCCTTGCGAACCAGTTTCTCAGCCTTTAATGTTGAGATTACATTAGACAGATTACATTAGAGAAGGGTCTAAGAGTTAACAACCCTAAACCGAATCATTCGACTTGTCAGAGAAGAGAGCCATAAAAAAGGAACCAAGAACCAAATAAAAACAAGGAATACTTACCCAAGATTAGTTGATAGAAACTATAAAATACAGTAATAATCGGCTACTTGACAGAGGTTGGCGTCACAAGAAAAGAGAATAATCGGCTTAGGGAGTCAAGAGAGACAAGAAAGTTAGGTTCGGCAAAAGGATAAAACCAAGAGGAAAACCAGATGAATCAGATTCAGCCAAAGAAGAAATTAAAGGAAGAACAAAAGAGGAATGTTGAACCGGCAGAAAGATAAAGAAGGAGAAGAACTTCAAGGGAGAACTCAGCACTTGATGTTTATGTTTCGACAAAGAGTGTGTAACACCCGTTACCCGAGTTCTACGCTAGAACTGAGCCCGAAGCGTTACAATAATAAAACCACCTGATCGCCACTTAGGCTCATCGTGACTACCCTCTAGTCACCTCAACAACCTCATTCTCGACTTACGAGGTCTCACTCATACACACAAGAGCTCTCTAGATCATATCGGAAACTCTTACGACCTTTAAAAATTTTCTCCATCTAGGCAGGGGCCAAACGCTTGTGAATGATGATACAAGCCTGTGGGTAGTCACACACATCCATGTTCACCACCCGTGGTGAGCACTGACTACATACACACGGCCTCAAAGCCTAGTCACACGCCCGTGTGGCTAGCCCGTGGCCAACACTGATTAAACTCACACGGACTATACACACACCCGTGTGACTAAACCATGGTCTATTTTGACTTAAATTTCCAACATGCAGGGGACATACGGCCAAGTCACACGCTCATGGGCTGACCATGTGTCACACATGGCCTAGACACACGCTCGTGTGTCTATCCACATGGACAAGAACAAAGCTATATGCCAAGTTCTTTTCACCTCTCTAGCATACACAACATGCACTCATTCAACACATCCATAAACAACTCATATTGAAGTGCAATCTTACATGGATAATTGCATCTTTTTCATATAATAAAGTAGCCAATAGCTATGGCATTATACAAAATTGTTTATCCATCTAAAGGCTAACACATCTTAACCATTTACAATAAAATTCACTAACTTGTCTATCCCCTATACATGCCATATACAAAACATTGAGTCTCATGTACCAGAGTGTGCTGATAGTGTGGGTGATCTTCCACTTGATCCACGTATCTCGATTCAACTCTTTTACTCTATAAGACAAGGGAAAAGTAAGAGAGTAAGATTTGAGTTTAGTAAGTTTACACATAAACAAATAAACATCATAGTATAAGCTAAACAACAATTAGCATTATATTAACATATAATGTACAGCTATGCTTACTCTTTCTATCCCTTACCACATTCCCAACACATCATGAGTCACATACTCATAACCATTAAAATGCACCCCTGTATTCAATATCACATTTACACAAAATACAACACATTATTATTTCTCGATAATACATCCACACAGCTACTTTACTCAATAATGCAACCACACAGCTAATCCACACAGCTAATGTCTCGGTGGTTTTGCACTTAGCCCACCACAATCAATTAATAAGTTAGTATCGCACTTAGCCTACCACAAAGGTAATCATAATGGTTTTGCACATAGCCCACTAAACAATATGCCTAACGATAGAATCTCACATAGCTAGCTCATCGTCAATATGCCTTAAGATGGTATCGCACTTAGCCCACCATTTAGCATTATCACTACACATTCACATATCTACTTACTCAATCATTCATCCATTCAAAATGTCTACCACATTCATTCCACTTGAACTACATGGGTTCTCAACCATTCTCATTCATGCTACACATTGATTAACATTAAGAATGTGTAAGTATAAATACATTATTTACGCATAAACTTACCTCGATACTCAAAAGCATAGAAACGTGTAATTTAGTCCACCACCTTGCTCTTGCCTCGGTTTGATCCGGGCTTCGTCTTTCTTAATCTATAATGAATAAACCAGCTCATTCAATACACACATTGACTAAATTGACACTTATCTCATACTTTGGCAAAATTACTGTTTTGCCCCTAATCTTTCTCATAATTACACTTTTACCCCAAGGCTCGTAAAGTGATTTTTATTCAACTTTCTATCTTTACATGCTTAGCCGAGTCACTTACTCAACTAAAGCATTCATCAATTCTCACTAAATCACACATGTATGACCAAACTCAAAACTTTTACAAACTATTCCCTACATGCATTTTCATGGAAAATCACTTAGCAAAAGATGTTTCTACTACATCAAGCTTTCATATTCTTCTATAAAACAGCAAAATACATGCATGTCATACATGGCTACATTTTTGAACATCCATTATAGCTCATCAAATAGTTAAAAATAGCTTACTCATGCTACTAGGACTTCAAAAATACAAAGAATATAAAAAATGGGGCTTGGATGCACTTAGTAGCAAGCTTGAAAAATTCAAAGAGCCCTAACAATGGCTTCTCTAATTTTCGGCAGCCTTGAAGAAGAAGATGAATGAATTTGTCATCTTTTCTCCCATTTTAATCACTTAATTGCCAAATGACGAAAATGCGCTTTTTGACAAACTTTCTATTTTAACTCATCCATGCCCAATTTTGTCCAAAAATTAAAAATTGGGAAAATTTCTATTTAAGGACCTCTAATATATATTCTAAAGCCATTTCACACAAATAGCTTCTAAAATCTCACATTTTGCAACTTTTGCAATTTAGTCCTTTTGGATAATTCAACTATAATTCCAGCAAACTGCTTCATGAAACTGTCACACTAACATGCATACATGGCATAAACCTCAAAGACTAATACATAGACCTCGGATTTGTGGTCTCGTACCACTATTCTGACTAGGCCCTAAACCGGGATGTTACAACTCTCCCCCTTTAGAGATTTTCGCGCTCGAAAATCTTACCAGTAAAGAGGTTTGGATGTTACTCTCTCATAGTCTCTTCCGTTTCCCACGTAGCCTCTTCCACACCGTGTTTCTGCCACAGCACTTTCACTAGTGCTATGCTATTATTTCTCAACTGTTTCACCTCTCGAGCCAAGATCTTAATCGGCTGCTCTTCATAAGACATATCCGATCTCATTTCAATTTCTGTTGAAGGAATCACATGTGAAGGATCGGAGCGATACCGTCGCAACATCGATACATGGAACACATTATGAATCTTTTCCAACTCTACTGGCAAAGCCAACCGGTAAGCTACTGGCCCAACTCTGTCTGTAATCTCATACGACCCTATAAATCCTGGACTCAACTTCCCTTTTCATCCAAATCTCATAATCTTCTTCCACGGGGACACTTTCAAAAACACTTTGTCACCCACCTAAACTCAATCTCTTTTCTTTTCAAATTCGTGTACGACTTCTGTCGGTCCGAAGCAGCTTTCAGACTATTACGGATTACTCTCACTTTCTCTTCAGTTTCTTTAACTAGATCAACCTCATGGATCCGATTCTTACTAAGCTCAGTCCAATACAATGGAGTCCGACACTTGCGTCCATACAGAGCTTCATATGGAGCCATCCGTATACTCGACTGATAAATGTTGTTATAGGTGAATTCGACCAAAGGTAGATAACTCTCCCAACTACCTACGAATTCTAACACACAGCATCGAAGCATATCTTCGAGAATTTGAATTACTCTTTCAGACTAACCATCAGTTTGCGGATGGAACGCAGTATTGAAATTCAACCTCGTACCCATGGCCTCTTGCAACTTCTTCCAAAATCTCAAAGTAAACCTCGAATCTCTATCCGAAATAATAGACATAGGCACACCATGCAATCTCACTATCTCTGCAACATACAACTCAGCTAACTTGTCCAGTGAATAATCAACACGTATTGGAATAAAGTGAGCCGACTTCGTTAGTCTATCCATAATAACCCACACAGCATATTTCTTTTTCAGAGACATCGACAATCCTATTACAAAATCCATGGTAACCCGATCCCACTTCCATTCAGGAACCATCACAGGTTGAAGCAATCCCGAAGGTACTTGGTGCTCAGCTTTCACCTGTTGACAAATCACACACTTTGCTACAAATTCTGAAATATCTCTTTTCATACCCAGCCACCAATAAAACTTCCTCAAATCATTGTACATTTTCGTACTGCCTAGATGAACTGACAAAAATCCACTGTGGGCTTCATGCAAAATCTTTCGGATCAACTCTTCCTCTCTAGGCACACAAATTCTGTCACGGTACAACAAACAACCATTCGAGCCCACTCGAAAATCAGAATCACTTTCTAATCCACACTTAGCTCTCTTAGCTTGCATCTCACTGTCATTTCTCTGAGCCTCACATATTTGTTGAAAAAATAGTGGCTTAACTCTCAACTCTGCCAAAATAGCACCATCATCAGCTATTGCTAAACTCGTGCTCATAACTCTTAGAGCATACAAGGATTTCTTACTCAGGGCATTTACAACCACATTCGCTTTTCCTAGATGATAATCAATGACTAATTCATAGTCTTTCAATAACTCAAGCCACCGCCTCCGTCTCAAATCCAGATCCTTCTGATCCATCAAATATCTCAAACTCTTGTGATCCGTAAAGATTCGGCACTTCTCACCATACAAGTAATGTCACCAAATCTTTAACGCGAAAACAATCACAGCCAACTCCAAATCATGAGTCGGATAATTCTTCTCGTGCAGTTTTAGCTGTCTCGAGGCATAAGCGACTACCTTACCCTCTTGCATCAACACACAACCAAGACCATTAAATGACGCATCACTGTAAACCACGAACTCTTTTCCTGATTCTGGTTGAACCAAAACCGGTGCCTCAGTCAACATTGTTTTCAGTCTCTCGAAACTCTGTTGACATGTCTCAGTCCATTCAAACTTGACATCTTTATGAAATAGTTTCGTCATCAGGGTAGCAAACACAGAGAACCCCTTTACGAAACGTCTGTAATATCTCGCTAATCCCAAGAAACTTTTGATTTCTGACACGTTCCTCGGCTATTTCTAATCCACCATAGTCGAAATCTTACTTGGGTCAACTCTGATACCATCACCCGACACAATGTGTCCTAGAAATTCGACCTCTCGGAGCCAAAACTCACTCTTGCTAAATTTAGCATATAATTGCTTATCTCTTAAACTTTGCAAGAAAATTCTCAAATGCTCTTCATGATCATTCTCATCCTGAGAATAGATCAATATGTCGCCAATAAAGACAACTACAAACTTGTCCAGATATGGTCTGAAAACACGGTTCATCAGATCCATAAAAATCGCAGGTGCATTCGTTAAACCAAACGGCATAACCAAAAACTCATAATGGCCATACCTTGTTCGAAATGCAGTTTTCAACACATCTTGCTCTTTCACTCTCAACTGATAGTAACTCGACCTCAGGTCTATCTTGGAGAACACTGTAGCTCCTTTCAGTTGATCGAAAAGGTCATCAATCCTTGGTAAAGGATACTTATTCTTCACCGTCACCTTGTTGAGCTATCTATAGTCTATACACAATCTCATAGACCCATCTTTCTTCTTCACAAATAATACCGGAGCACCCTACGGTGAGTAACTCGGTCTTACAAAACCCTTATCTGTCAACTCTTGCAACTGTACCTTCAGTTCTTTCAACTTTAAAGGTGCCATTCTATATGGAGCAATTGAAATAGGTGTCGTTCCTAGAACCAACTCAATCCCAAACTCGACCTCTCTCACTGGAGGTAATCCCGGTAACTCTTCCAGGAATATATCCGGATACTCGCATACTATCAACACTGTTTCAAACTTCATTCCAACCACTCGAGTATTCAACACGAAGGTGAGATAGGATTCACACCCTTTTCTCAAACATTTTTCAGCCACTAGTGAAGAAAACATCACTGGTAGACTATTCGATCCACCTGATTCAATCCGAACCACATCTCCACTTTCACATTTCAATTTAATGTACTTACTACCACAGTTCACTAAGACATTATGGGTAGTTAACTAATCCATACCAAGGATTAGGTCAAACTCATTAAACGGCAGCAACATAAGGTTTGCTAGAAAACAATGATTCTCAATCAATAAAGGAAAATTTTTACACACCTTGTCCACTAACACATGCTTTCCTAACGGGTTTGACACCTTAACCACAATATTTGTAGACTCAACGGTCATACTCAAACTAGATGCTAATCTTATGCAAATATAAGAATGAGTAGACCCTGGATCTATTAAAGCAATAACAAAGGTGTCAAAGAGAGAAAAAGTACACTTTATCACATCTGGGGAGGATGCCTCTTCGCGAGCGCGAATAGCATACGTCCTCACAGGTGCCCGACCCTCTGGTCTCACAGCAGAATCTTTGGATGCACCTCTAACACTATCCCCACCTCTTGGGGTTCCTGGGTGGTCTACCTCTTGCAGACACATCACTGGATCTCATCTCTTGCTTATCTTCCTTATCATCCCTCTCGGGGCAGTTTCGGATAAAGTTATTGGGGGAACCACATTTATAACAGTTCTGGCTGTTACCCCAACACTCTCCGGTGTGATATCTACCACAACTTGGACACTCCAGTTTGCTCTTTGTATTGCCCACACTTTCTATCAAGGTGGCTTGGACTCTCGAACCCGAATGAATATTACCCAAGTCTCGATGCGAATATCTCACTAAGGCTGTTGTCCGAGGATTCACTTCCTTGGATCTTTTCGACTGGGCTTGATACGACTTGCCCATTGGCCTCTTTCTAGCATCTCGGGCTTCACTCACAGCTCTTCTCTTTTCCTTACTCAACTCTTCGGCCTTACTTGCCCTTTCAACTAACAACACAAACTCTTTCAACTCTAGAATACCCACTAGGAGTTTGATGTCCTCATTCAGTCTATCTTCGAACCTCTTACACAAGATGGTCTCTGTCGATACACACTCTTGAGCGTATTTGCTAAGCCTAACAAACTCACGTTCATACTCTGCTACTGACATTCTTCCTTGCTTTAACTTAAGGAATTTCTTCCTTTTTCCGATCAGTAAATCGTTGGCTTATAAACTTCTTCCGGAACTCTTCTAGAAAGAAGTCCCACGTCACCAACTCTTTCGGGGCCACTAACGTTAGCGTCTTCCACCAATGGTATGCCGAATCTCTCAGCAAGGATACGTCACATTCAAGCTCTCTTCTGGTGTACAGGAGAGTTCATCAAACACTCTCATCGAGTTCTCTAACCAGAACTATGCCCTCTCAGGGTCATCATCCACCTTAACTCTAAACTCCTCAGCCCCATGCTTCCTAATCTTATCCACCGGGGTTTCGATATCCTCACAACATCAATACCTTGAGGAGCCACTGGATTTGGCTGAGGTATAGGAGGAGGTGGAGGAGGTTGAACATTAGGGTTCGCTCGAACATAGTCCGAGTATCAATTACTCATCATCTGGAGAAAGGCTTCCCATGCCTCTTCCCCTTGACCCCTAACCTCGGGTCTACTTTGTACAGGCACGGTTTCTTGCGCAGGAGCCGACGCATTACTAGCTGCTTCATGAGGAGTAGATTGATCGGGATCTATATACTATACGAAACAAGATTTAAAATCATCAGAAACCACCACACTATCATAGTACACTTATGGCATGTATAGCTAGACTCTTACACCCGCTACGGTAGTCCTAGAACCGACTAAACCATAGCTCTAATACCACTAAATGTAACACCCCTTACTCGAGTTCTATGCCAGAATCGAGCTCGAGGCGTTACAGTAATAAAACCACCCGATCGCCACTTAGGCTCATCGTGACTACTCTCTAGTCACCTCAACAACCTCATTCTCAACTTACGAGGTCTCACTCATACACACAAGAGCTCTTGAGATCATATCGGAAACTCTTACGATCTTTAAAAATTTTCTCCTTCTAGACAGGGGCCACACGCCCGTGTAAGATGATACACGCTCGTGGGTAGTCACACACGTCCATGTTCACCACCCGTGGTGAACACTGGCTACATACACACGGCCTCAAAGCCTAGTCACATGCCCGTGTGGCTAGCCCGTGGCCAACACTGATTAAACTCACACGGCCTATACACATACCTGTGTGACTAAACCGTGGTCTATTTTGACTTAAATTGCCAACATGCAGGGGACGCACAGCCAAGTCACACGCTCATGGGCTAACTGTGTGTCACACATGGCCTAGACACACGCTCGTGTGTCTATCCATATGGACAAGAACAAAGCTATATGCCAAGTTCTTTTCACCCCTCTAGCATACACAACATGCACTCATTCAACACATCCATAAACAACTCATATTGAAGTGCAATCTTACATGGATAATTGCACCTTTTTCATATAATAAAGTAGCCAATAGCTATGGCATTATACAAAATAGATTATCCATCTAAAGGCCAACACATCTTAACCATTTACAACAAAATTCACTAACTTGTCTAGCCCCTATACATGCCATATACAAAACATTGAGTCTCATGTACCAGAGTGTGCTGATAGTGTGGGCGATCTTCCACTTGATCCACGTATCTCAATTCAACTCTTTTGCTCTATAAGACAAGGGAAAAGTAAGAGAGTAAGCTTTGAGCTTAGTAAGTTTACACATAAACAAATAAACATCACAGTATAAGCTAAACAACAATTAGCATTATACTAACATATAATGTACAGCTATGCTTACTCTTTCTATCCCTTACCACATTCCCAACACATCATGAGTCACATACTCATAACCATTAAAATGCACCCCTGCATTCAATATCACATTTACACAAAATACAACACATCATTATTTCTCGATAATACATCCACACAGCTACTTTACTCAATAATGCAACCACACAGCTAATCCACATAGCTAATGTCTCGGTGGTTTCGCACTTAGCCCACCACAATCAATTAGTAAGGTAGTATCGCACTTAGCCTACCACAAAGGTAATCATAGTGGTTTTGCACATAGCCCACTAAACAATATGCTTAACGATAGCATCGCACATAGCCAGTTCATCGTCAATATGCCTTAAGATGGTATCGCACTTAGCCCACCATTTAACATTATCACTACACATTCACATATCTATTTACTCAATCATTCATCCATTCAAAATGTCTACCACATTCATTCCACTTGAACCACATGGGTTCTCAATCATTCTCATTCATGCTACACACTGATTAGCATTAAGAATGTGTAAGTATAAATGTATTATTTACGCATAAACTTACCTCGATACTCAAAAGTATAGAAACGTGCAATTTAGTCCACCACCTTGCTCTTGCCTCAGTTTTGATCTGGGCTTCGTTTTTCTTGATCTATAATGAAAAAATTAGCTCATTCAATACACACATTGACTAAATTGACACTTATCTCATACTTTGGCAAAATTACTGTTTTGCCCCTAATCTTTCTCATAATTACACTTTTACCCCAAGGCTCGTAAAGTGATTTTTATTCAACTTTCTATCTTTACATGCTTAGCCGAGTCACTTACTCAACTAAAGCATTCATCAATTCTCACTAAATCACACATGTATGACCAAACTCAAAACTTTTACAAACTATTCCCTACATTCATTTTCATGGAAAGTCACTTAGCAAAATATGTTTCTACTACATCAAGCTTTCATATTCTTCCATAAAACATCAAAATACATGCATGTCATACATGGCTACATTTTTGAACATCCATTATAGCTCATCAAATAGTTAAAAATAGCTTAATCATGCTACTAGGACTTCAAAAATACAAAGAATATAAAAAATGGGGCTTGGATGCACTTAGTAGCAAGCTTGAAAAATTTAAAGAGCCCTAACAATGGCTTCTCTAATTTTCAGCAGCCTTGAAGAAGAAGATGAATGAATTTTGTCATCTTTTCTCCCATTTTAATCACTTAATTGCCAAATGACCAAAATGCCATTTTTGACAAACTTTCTATTTTAACTCATCCATGCCCAATTTTGTCCAAAAATTAAAAATTGGGAAAATTGCTATTTAAGGACCTCTAGTATATATATATTCTAAAGCCATTTCACACAAATAGCTTCTAGAATCTCACATTTTGCAACTTTTGCAATTTAGTCCTTTTGGACAATTCAACTACAATTCCACCAAATTGCTTCATGAAACTATCACACTAACATGCATACATGGCATAAACCTCAAAGACTCATACATAGACCTCGGATTTGTGGTCTTGCACCACTATTTCAACTAGGCCCTAAACCAGGATGTTATAGAGTGGGCAGCAATTGAGAAGCGAAGATGAAAAGAAAAGACCCGAATGGTAAAAAATGTTGCACGAGATGCCACAAAAGAAGTAAAACCTGAAACGGAAAAAAGAAAAAAACTCAAAATTGCAGAGAGGATTTTTAGTTTCTATCCTCTCACAAAGTTGCCGAAAATGTACCAAAATGAATGCCCATAGCCGAATCCCCGATTCAAGCTCTCCCATTCGGTCAGAACTCCCCTCACATCCCAACTCCTTGAAAGTCTCCACCAATTTCTCCTTGAATTGCTCCCAGCCTCCCATTCAAATCTATTCAAATTTGATGACCAAGTCTCCAACCACCTTTGCAGAGTTTGAATCCAACTCTACCTCTCTCGCCACGTAGACATAAAATAAAATTCCCTTTTGCATGCCATGGGATTTGAACCTTAAACCACTAGAACACTCCGCACGCCACTTGCCACCTTTACTAGTAGACTGTTTGTGTCACAAGCCACGCACACTTAAAATATATTCCCTTTAAGCTAATATCCAGGTTTCCAAAAGAGCAAAAATCAAAATTTTGCCAAAGGCCATACTTGAACCTAGGCTTCCTAAAATCCCCAAAACACACCCAAAACACTTAGCCATTAAAGCAAACAAGCAATTTGGTCAGAATATGAAAAATTAAAGACCCTATATTTTGGGGCGTTACATTTAGCTTATTCAATCATCACTCTATTCAATTTAATTCAAATTTCAAATTATGGAAAAATTACACTTTTGCCCCTAGATTTCAATTTCTTTACAAATTACTCATTATCTCATAAAAATATAATTTCATGGAATTCCACCTAAACCCATGCTAGCCAAATTACAAATAGGTCCCTAGCAGCACATATTTTCCATTTATTTCACATTTTAACCACAAAGTTTCCACATTTCACAATTTAATCCCTAATTTGTATTTTCACTAAAAATCACTTAACAAAACTTGTATAAATATCATCAAACATTCATAATCTATCATCAATCATTAAAGCTCATACATATTCATCAATGGAAACATCCTAAACCTTTAACAATTTTGCAAATTAGTCCCTGGGCTAGCTAGATTAAGCTACAACGATCTCAAAAACATAGAAATCATTAAAAACGGGACAAAATATATACCAAATTGAACAATGGAAGTTTGGCTGAACCTAGATCTCTAAAAATGGCTTCTTTCCTTTTAATATTTGGTGGAGGAACAAATATAGATGATAATCTTTTAATTTGTTTTTAACTTATTTCATCATTAATAACCAAATTACAGAATTAACCTTAAAAATTATCACAAATTTCAAAATTACCAAGCCATTATCATCTGCTAACCTATTAATGGGCTATTGACCACATAAGGACCTCCACTTTAAGATTCCATAGCTATTACACACATTTAACTATTAGAACTCAAGTTTTATACTGTAACAGGCTGAATTTGACCCTAGTCAGAATGGTGGTTTCGGGACCACGAATCCGAGTTCGAGAAATATTTTAATATTATATTTTGAGTCTATTATATGTGAATTAATGTGTGTGAAAGTTTCGTAGAAAAATTTTATCGTTTAAGTGCTTAATTTGATAAAAAGGACTTAATCGCGTAAAGCGTAAAAGTAGCATACTAAAGTGAAAGGTGTTAATTTGAGCATGGCTTTATAAAATGAGGTATAAAAAGGGTAAACAACCCATTTTAAGGGTTAGTGGCCCGCCATGGACAAGTTTGTCCTTAAATTATATTGTTTGGTTATTTTTTTAACTTAAGGTTGATTAGGTAATTTAATAATAATGTATTATATGTTAAATAAAACAAAAACAAATGGCCATTCTCATCTTTTTAGTTGATGGCCGAATGTTGAAAAAGAAAAGGGGAGTCTTTGTTCTTTGATTTTCGGCATTTGAAGGCTTGATTTCAAGGTTAGTTTGAACTCGGTTTTTGTTAATTTTTATGTTTTTGAGATCGTTGCTTCAAACCATAGCTGACCCATTTTGAAATTTTTGAATCTAAGCATGCTTGATGTTCGGCTATTGATAGGTTTATATGGTTTTTAATGTTTGATGAATTTAGACGAAAGATAGGTTAAAAATTAGTATATTATGTGTTGGAAGTTTTGGTGAATTTGTGTTCTTAGGACCAATTTGTAAAAATGAAATTTTAGAGGGGCTTAATTGCAAAATAAATGAAAGAAATAGACTTGTATAGTCCTTATACATATTCGGCCCTTAAGAAGTATGGGGAAATTTGATGTATTTTGAGTTTTATGCAAATAGGACTAAATTGCAAAGTATTGAAATAGTAGGGGTAAAATGGTAATTTGCTCATTTGTGTGTTTTGGGACTAAATTGAGATGAAATGTATTTAAATGAGCTAAATTTTAATGTGTTTCAAGATCAAGAGCAAAGAAAAACGGAATTAGATCGGGGAAAGACGAAGGTTCTCGAATAGCCGATTCGCACGGACTATCGACAACCGAGGTAAGTCCTTAAGCTGAAATATGTCCAAAAATTATTTATGAACATATTAAATGTTAATGTTTGATAAATTTTAGTACATATTCATGTCATAGCCGAATATATATATATAGTATATTAGATTGACTGCTTAATATGATAATGTGATATGAATAAGTGTCTCGATGTGAATTGTGGGATTGTACAATGACGTAATGTTTTTAGTTGTTTAATGTGAATAAGCTTATTTGGATTGGATATGCAATATAGTTATGAAATGTGTGTGTGGAATGATTGATCACAGTGATATGTTTCAGGCTTTATGCCTAGCAGGCCTCGTGCCGGTGATATGTTTCAGGCTTTATGCCTAGCAGGCCTTGTGCCGGTGATATGTTTCAGGCTTTATGCCTAGCAAGCCTCGTGCCGGTGATATGTTCGGGCTTTATGCCTAGCAGGCCTAGTGCCGGTGTTATGATTTTGGACCTCGAGTTCAGCAGGCTTAGTGCCGAGGTGTGAGATCCAGGTAATGTTTAGTAAGATCTAGCTAATAAACTAGGTATGCCTAATCAATTGGGAGTGAATTTGTAATTCGGTTGTAAGGTATGTATTGTCTCTACTTAAATGATCTATGAACATGCATATAGGAGTGTATAGATGTATGAATGTGATGCCTTTGTGAAAAAGAAAATACGATGAGGTGTTATGTATGTATATACATGTTCGGCCATAATGTATATAAGTATAAGATAAGAAATGTTTATTTAAGTTCATGAGTTGGTTGTTTTAAATGTGGAATCATTGAGAGTGATAATGTTTTGCTTAAGACTTACTAAGCTAGCAAGCTTACTGTGTGTTCTTGTTTACTTTTATTTTATAGATTTTGGTTCAAGCTACGGACTCGACGGATCCTTGAAGAAGTTAACCACACTATCGAATCTCTTTTTGGTATTGATAAATTTGTTTATTATTCGAAAAGGCATGTATAGGCTATCTATGATGTGTTACTAATGATACTTAAGCATGTATATGTATTAGCTAGGCGAAGATGGCTATTTGGTTTGGTTAAATTGCTCATGTGTTTTGATGAAATATTTTGCTCATGCTATGAATGTTTGATTGCATTTGGATGTGGTTTAGGTATTACATAATACGAATGAGTGTTACAAATATTATCTATTCGGTTGGAGAAAAACTTGACTCGGATTCGTTGTTGTTTAATATAGTAGATTCGGATAGGCCATAATAGTGACTTTCTAATCAAAGTAGTATGGATATATATATATATATTATTTGATTGTTAGGTTCATTGTTAACGAAAGGTACAGATAGCCATAAATTGTGACAATGCGATTTGTATGTTCGGTCAAGGTATGGTCTATATGTTTGTATTCTAGGTTAAGTTGATTTGAGATTTATAGTAATGAAAGGTCAATTATGGTAAGAAGTTATAATTTATATTGTGCGTAATTATAAGAGTTAAGGTTATGCATATTCGGTTATATGTACTTATAATTATATTTGAAATGTTTTGTATCTTAGTTCATAAGTGTGAAAGCAATTGATAATTGCATGTAACCATAATGATTTAATAGTAGCTTAACTACAAGGTTTGGTGTATTTGGTTCGAAATAAAATGGCATGTGTGGCATGTTGCATTTAAATGAATACTAAGGTAGTTGTATCATAAAATAAGCTTGATAAATATGTCAGTATTAAGGATTGAAGTATAATATTTGATCACTTAGTAATTATGGATGATTATATCAAATATGTCTTATCTTAGCATATTAAGTACACACATATATATAATATGCACTTGTGATTATTGGATATTAAATTTTGTTAAATGTTTGTTTGTTCTATTAAGTTCACGTATACTTATTTATGAAAATAAGTAATTACTAATTATTAATTGTTTAAATGTCATTATAGTGATAAGCTCATGATTTGCATATATATTTGCGCAAATGTTCTGTGTGATTATGTGAATGTACGAAAGTTGTATTTTCTTTAATAATGCCTCGTAACCCAAATCCAGCGACGGATACAGGTTAGGGGTGTTACATTTTATTGGTATCAGAGCTTATGGTTTAGTCGATTCTAGGACTACCGTAGCGCGTGTGAGTCTAGCTATACATGCCTTTATCATATATCGATAGTGTGGTGACTTCTAACATTCTGAACAGTGTTTTATACAGTAAATGGACACTGATCCTGAAAGAGCCGTAGCGGATGATGTAGAGAGTGTAGCGCCTGACCGTGCACACGGATCAGTGCCGGTAGACTCTCGACCAGTTCCGGGTAGCCACGAGGGGGAGGCTAAACAAGCCTTCTATCAGATGATGAACGAGTGGTTTACCCAGTTTATTCAGACTAATCCAGCTGTACCTCAACCTCCACCCCCGAATAATCCAACTCCGATTCGTTCAGCACCCCCGATGATAGATCCGATGAGATCTAGTAGGCCTCCAGTTGATAAAATTCGGAAATTTGGGGCCGAAGAATTCAGGGCCAATGATGATGATGACGCAGAGCGAGCCGAAATGTGGCTTGATAACACTATTCGGGTATTAGATGAGCTATCTTGATGAATGCCTAAAGTGTGCTATATCTTTACTTCGGGACACTGCATATCACTGGTGGAATACACTAGTATCAGTAGTCCCGAAAGAAAAAGTGACATGGGAATTCTTCCAGAATGAATTCCACAAGAAATATATCAGCCAGAGATTCATCGACCAGAAACGTAAAGAATTTCTTGAACTGAAACAGGGGCGAATGACCGTAACAGAATATGAACGGAAATTTGTCAGGCTCAGCAGTTATGCTAGAGAATGTGTTTCCACTGAAGCTATTATGTGCAAAAGGTTCGAAGATGGGTTGAATGAAGATTTAAAGTTGCTTATTGGCATTCTTGAAATCAAAGAGTTTGTGACACTAGTCGAGCGAGCTTGCAAAGTTGAAGAGCTCGGGAAGGAAAAAAGAAAGGCTGAAACAGAAGCTAGAGACACTCGAAAAAGATCGTCGGGTAAGAATTTCCATTCCACATCTAAAAAGTTCAGAGATGATTTCAGCCGACATAAAGCTACTTCAGATGTACCCAGACGTGATCGACCTCCAGTGGGCTCCCGAGCTACCTCGATGGCCAGTGTTGGTAACGTTCCACAGAATCGAGTTGAATGCAAGCATTGTGGGAAATGGCATTCTGGGAGTTGTGGATTTCATGATCGGTCTTGCTTTAAATGTGGATCGTCAGATCATTTTATTAGAGAATGTCCGATGTTAGTTGAGCGGAATACAATTTAGAACATTAAGTCGAGCAACGCGTCAGTACGAGGCAGGCCACCCAGACATTCAGGCAATGTAGGTGGTAGTCAGAGAGGAACGAAGAACACTGCAATTCGATCTGAGGCTAGAGCTCCAGCTAGAGCTTATGCTACACGAGCCAGAGAGGATGCTTCCTCCCCCGATGTCATTACCGGTACTTTCACCCTTTATGATACTACTGTGATTGCATTGATTGATCCTGGTTCGACTCATTCATATGTGTGTGAAACTCTAGTAATCAGTAAGACTCTGCCAGTTGAGTCTACTGAGTTCGTGATTCGTGTGTCCAACCCTTTGGGTAGATGCGTACTTGTTAATAAAGTGTGTAGAGGTTGCCCATTGATGATTCGGGATTTTTGCTTCCCAGCCGATTTAATGTTGTTGCCCTTCGATGAGTTCGATCTAATTTTGGGGATGGACTGGTTAACTTCACATGATGCAGTGGTGAATTGCAAAAGAAAGCTTATTGATTTGAGATGCCAGAACGGTGAGATCATCAAAATTGAATCCAGTGATTTAAGTGGGTTTCCTACAGTAATATCTTCGATGTTAGCCCAGAAGTATGTGAGAAAAGGGTGCGAAGCTTATTTGGCCTATGTACTGGACAATAAAGTGTCTGAAAAGCATATTGAATCTGTACCGGTTGTGTGTGAATACCCAGACGTGTTTCCTGAAGAACTACCGGGTTTACCACCAGTACGAGAGATTAAGTTCGGCATTGAATTAGTACCGGGAACGACTCCGATTTCGATAGCTCCGTATCGGATGGCACCTACTGAGTTAAAAGAGTTGAAAGCGCAGTTGCAAGAGTTGACAGATAGGGGTTTTGCACGACCGAGTTTTTCCTCTTGGGGTGCACCAGTTCTTTTTGTGAAGAAGAAAGATGGAACGATGCGAATGTGTATTGATTATCGGCAACTGAATAAGGTAACTATAAAGAATAAGTACCCGTTACCTCGGATTGATGATTTGTTTGATCAGTTGAAAGGGGCTTCAGTATTTTCGAAGGTAGATTTGAGATCTGGTTATTATCAGTTGTGAGTCAGAGATACAGATGTGCCAAAGACTGCATTCCGGACGAGGTACGACATATTGAGTTTCTGGTTATGCCTTTTGGACTCACTAATGCACCTGCTGTTTTTATGGATTTAATGAATCGAGTCTTCAGACAGTTTTTGGATCGGTTTGTAGTAGTGTTTATTGATGATATACTGATCTACTCCAAAAATGAAACCGAGCATGCCGAGCATTTGAGATTAGTGCTACGAACTTTGAGAGATCAACAGTTATATGCGAAGTTTAGTAAGTGTGAGTTCTGGATGAAAGAAGTCAGCTTCTTGGGACATGTTGTTTCAGCATCAGGTATTCGAGTCGATCCAAACAAAATTTTGACTATACTTGATTGGAAGCCACCGAAGAACGTTTTCGAGATTCGAAGTTTTCTGGGACTTGCTGGCTATTACAGACGGTTTATGAAAGGTTTTTCTGTGATAGCTGCACCTTTGACAAAGCTACTACAGAAAGATGTCAAGTTTGAGTGGTCAGAGAAGTGCCAGAAAAGTTTCGAGCAGTTGAAAGCCCTTTTGACCGAAGCTCCAGTGTTCGCTCAGCCTGAACCGGGTAAAGAATTTGTTGTGTATTCTGATGCTTCCTTAAGTGGTTTGGGCTGTGTATTGATGCAGGAAGGTAGGGTAGTAGCCTACGCATCAAGACAATTGAAGCCGCATGAAAGAAATTACCCGACGCATGATTTAGAGCTTGCAGCCATTGTGTTCGCACTGAAGATTTGACGTCATTACTTATTTGGCGAGAAATGCCATGTTTACTCGGATCACAAAAGTCTGAAGTATATAATGACTCAGAAAGACCTGAATTTGAGACAACGCAGATGGCTAGAACTGTTGAAAGACTATGAATTGGTCATTGACTATCACCCGGGAAAAGCTAACATTGTTGCGGATGCGTTAAGTCGGAAATCATTGTTTGCTCTTCGTGCAATGAATGCACAGATGGATATGTCTAGTGATGGTTCGATCATAGCCGAGTTACGAGCAAGACCGATGTTTATTCAGCAAATTTGTGATGCACAGAAAGTTGACGAAGAGTTGATTGCTAGTCGAATTCAGTGTGAAAAGGGTGCAGAATCAGATTTTCAGATTGATGCAAATGACTGTTTGAATTTTAAAAGCCGAATGTGTGTTCCAAAGAACTTAGATTTGATACAGATGATTTTGAGTGAGGCTCATAGTGGTCGACTATCGATACATTCGGGTAGCACGAAAATGTATAATGATCTGAAACAGTTTTATTGGTGGCCTGGCATGAAACGGGATATATCTGAATTTGTTTCTAAGTGTTTAATCTGTCAGCAAGTAAAAGCTGAGCATCAATCGCCATCCGGACTACTTCAGCCAATAATGATACCTGTATGGAAATGGGATAGAATCACAATGGATTTTGTATCCGGTCTTCCTACGACACCGAGTAAGAAAGATGCCGTCTGGGTTATAGTTGATAGACTGACTAAATCAGCTCATTTTGTGCCAGTACATACAGACTATTCACTTGATAAACTTGCTGAATTGTATGTATCATAGATTGTAAGGTTGCATGGTGTACCGAGTTCCATCGTTTCAGACAGAGATCCGAGATTCACATCGCGGTTTTGGAAGAAGTTGCAAGATGCTTTAGGTACTAAACTTCATTTTAGTACAGCCTTTCATCCGCAGACAGACGGTCAGTCTGAGCGAACTATTTAGATACTTGAGGACATGTTGAGATGTTGCGTTCTCGAATTTGAAGGTACGTGGGAACGATACCTACCTTTGATTGAATTTGCTTACAATAATAGCTTTCAATCTAGTATCAAAATGGCGCCTTATGAAGCTTTGTACGGGAGAAAATGTCGAACACCGTTATACTGGACTGAGCTCAGCGAGAATAAGATTCACAGGGTTGATTTGATTAAAGAAATAGACAGAAGGTAGCCATTATTAAAGACAATTTGAAAGCTGCTTCGGATCGTCAAAAGTCCTATGCCGATTTGAAATGTAGAGACATTGAATTTCAGGTCGGAGATCGTGTATTTTTGAAAGTTTCTCCGTGGAAAAAGGTACTCCGCTTTGGTCGGAAAGGCAAACTTAGTCCGAGATTCATTGGACATTATGAAATTACTGAACGTATTGGGCCTGTTGCTTATAGATTGAAATTGCCCTCTGAGTTAGAAAAGATACATGACGTATTTCACATTTCGATGCTTCGTAAGTACAGATCAGATCCGTCTCATGTGGTCATACCTTCAGAGATTGAAATTCAATCTGATTTGACGTATAATGAAGAACCAATCCGTATCTTAGCTCGGGAAATAAAAGAGTTGAGAAATAAGAAAATTCCATTAGTGAAGGTTGTAACACCCCAAACCCGGACAAGACACCACGTCCGAATCTGGTATGCTACGGGGAAATCATTTTTGAAAAGTTAGATTTTCCGTTGAAAAGCTGAGTGAAAACACAGTGTATTTGAAACAAATTTGAGTAGACTTGTTTGAAAAACGGTTGGTGTATTTGAACCCGGAGATTTTGAAAACTTAACCAAAATGTGTAGTTAAAACGAGTTTAAACCATTTAAAACCTCAACAGTTTCTTAATGTTACTTAAAACATTTTTAGACTTAGGAGAAATACAAGTTTGAATTGAAAACCATTTGTATTTGTTTATCATAAAGACTTAGTGTGATACCCGATGGTATAGTTTAAAAACACATTGCGTTATGATTTTGAAATCATTATCTTTCCAGGTTTTAGTAAAATTCATACCAACTTATTTTGTTAAGGCATATTAGAATTAGTTTAAAATATCAACATCATAAAACATAAATCAAAAGGCCATTTACAAATCCAAATTAAAACCCAAATAAAAGTAAATAAGCTAAAGTACCCAAATGCAATAGACTGAGCAAAAATTTTATTAAAGCATGGCATGTGCACCCCGAGTCCATCCCGGCTCCATGTCTGCGCCTACGAGTCACCTGAAATGTTAAAGGAGAGGGTGAGTCGAATGACTCAGTGTATAAATCCCGCTCCCGATAAAACAACATGCTAACACACATCATACATAGCAACATAATTAATGCAACCCGTTCCTAACCATCCATATCGCCTTTTCTACCCCGTGTGGTACCAAACCACTGGTGGTGCCAAACCACTGGTGACATATAGTCACAATGTGTTACCAAAACACTGGTGTCCCAAAGACACAATATCCGTCAATGTGGTACCAAACCACTGGTGTCCCAAAGACACAATTGTGCTACCAAAGCACTGGTGACCGAAGTCACAGATCCAATGATGATGGGGCCAACCCATCGTGTGATACCAAATCACTAGCAGACGATCCCATATCTCAAGTGGGGCCAACCCACGGTGGTCAAACCACAGGGACAAGTCGCAATGAGGTGCCAAACCTCTGGTGTCCCAAAGACACAATGTGCTACCAAAGCACTGGTGACCGTAGTCACAAATCTGGTGATGGGGCCAACCCATCGTGTGATACCAAATCACTGGCGTCAATCCCGTATCTCACAAGTGGGGCCAACCCACGGTGGTGTTAACCACAGGGACGAGACGCTGAGGTACCAAACCTCTGGAGGTGCCAAACCTCTGGTGACCCAAAGTCACAAAGTGTGTTACCAAAACACTGGTGCTCGTCAGCACAAAATATCACTGCTCCCTCCACTCGTATCACCCATCAACATACCATACTCATGTAATCATGCATATCATACAATCATGCATATCATGCTAACATGTCTAATCTCATATCCCATGTCACATATATCCACAGCCATGGTATCATATAGATCATCATTAAACTCATAATAATAATACTGACTTACCCGAGTCCAGAATCATACCCATTAGGGTATCATATCAATCATCACTGTTTCTTTAATCATCACACAGGTTATCAATCATATTACTAAACGGAAGTGTGTTAGTTTACACACCTGGTAAATACGAGTCTAGAATCCAACGAAAACGATCTAAGTCCCTCGATTATTAGATCCTTTACTTGATTCGGTTTCCTACCAAATCCGAATCAAGCAGTGATTCTCCTTTAACAATCGGCACCCTATAAAACCAATAGTTAATCACTAATCACTTTTAACTTAATCGAAATCAACTGATTGTACCAACACAAATACATCAACTGCTTACCCTTTACTTACCAATCGACCACTTGCAGTCAAGGCTTCAATTGACTGCCTCACCTAAACACCACCACGATCAAAAGGCCCTAAAACGGAATCGGTTTCAAAACCGACGATTCTCTCTTATTAGCAAAGACCGAAATCGGCTCTTAACCCATCCAATAATCAACAAGAAAGAGAGAGAAGGAATGGCCAACCGGCCCAATCACTTACCCCAACACCAACAAAGATTCGGCCACACCACACTAGGAGAAGGGAGATTCGGCCTTGAGAGAAATGGGAAGAACGATTGAGAACAAAATGCTAAGAAAGAAGAAAAATACAAAGATGAATGGAGGGGTTCTATCGGTTTACACCCAAAAGAAGTAAAGTTTCGGCTACCAAGTTTTGTGAAAGAAAAGAATTGAGGGTTTGAGATGAAAAGATATGGATGGAATGAATAGGAATTTTCGGTTTAGGCAAGGTAAATTTCGGCTTTAGTGTTTCAAAAGGAAAGGAAAAAATATGAGATATGAGAAGAGGGAACACTAGTTTCGGTTTCCACAAAATAGAGAAGAGGAAGATAGGAAGGAAAGCATTCGGCCAACAACCCAAATGTAGAAGACAAAGTGCAAAAGAAATTCGGCAAGCACACCTTTTGACTTACGGTTTTAGGAAGCAAAGAAAACCAAATAATGAGTGAAGACCAAAGGAATTTCGGCTAACTAAACTTTTGCTCTTGACTCAAAAAGTGACTGAACATACTAAGAAAATATGTCAAAAGAGATGCTTAGACTTTCGGTTTCCAAAGTGAACAAAAAGGGAATTTTTGCTTACCAAAAACTTGACCGAAAATGTACCAAAGTTCCAAGGTACATTCGGCCTTCCCCTCACCCACACTATGCCGTCACTTCTCCCCTCCAACTCCCCCAAATTTCGGCCAAATCCCCCCAAGTACTCACCACCACTCATTTCAAATGAGTGGACCAAGTCACACTCCCCTTTTTCCTCTCTTCCCACCACCTCATCACTTGACCAAGTCCAAGGGGAATTTGAACTCCAACCAACTTCTCCCTCCTATGCCGACCAAAATGAGTGACCAAAAAGGGAACTCTGCAGCTCGAACACCAGACCTCTGCTCCTTGAAGTTGACGCCACACCAAGCTCCTCCCTTGCCACTCTGCCAGCTCCTCACTTGTGCAATAAAATACCAAAGAAAACCCTTATACCCTAGCTCCAACAGCTCCCCTGACTTAACACCCAAAAACCAAAATTTTCCCATTCACTCAGGCACACCCTTAGCCTACAATTAAGCCCCTAAAACACCGAAATAGCAACACAGCACACCAAACACATGCAATAACATGCAACAACAAAATAGCCCCTAACCCGGGATATTACAGTTCTACCCCCTTAAAAATAATTTCGACCTCGAAATTACCTGATCAAAAGAGTTGCGGGTATTGCTGTCTCATCATATCCTCGGGTTCCCACGTCGCTTCTTCTACGCCATGATTCCGCCAAAGTACCTTAACCAAAGGCACAGACTTCCTACGCAGAACCTTCACATCCCGATCAAGAATCTGCACAGGTTCCTCTTCCATAGTCAAGTCTGGATTTACCTTGATCTCCTCCACTGCTACCACATGTGACGGATCTGAACGATACCTCCGAAGCATCGAAACGTGAAAAAACGTCGTGAATCTGACTTAGCTCTGCTGGCAACTCAAGCTGATACGCTACTGGTCCAACTCGTCTCAAAACCTTATACGGCCCAATGAACCTCGGACTTAGCTTGCCTTTCCTTCCGAACCTCAACACCTTTTTCCAAGGCAAGACCTTCAGAAAAACTCGCTCCCCCACAGCAAACTCTATATCTCTCCGCTTAAGATCGGCATAAGACTTTTGCCGGTCCGAAGCTTCCTTTAATCGAGCCTGAATCAACTTAACCTTGTCTTCTGTCTCAGCAACCAACTCGGGTCCCAACAACTGACGTTCACCCAACTCCGTCCAACACGTAGGTGAGCGACACTTCCTACCATACAACGCCTCGTACGGTGCCATCTTGATGCTCGCTTGGTAACTGTTGTTGTAGGCAAACTCAGCTAATGGTAGAAACTCCTCCCAACTACCTCTGAAATCCAGGACACAACCTCTCAGCATATCTTCTAAGATCTGAATAACCCTTTCTGATTGCCCGTCAGACTGCGGGTGAAAAGCCGTGCTGAAATCCAAACGAGTACCCAATGCTTGATGCAATGCTTTCCAGAACCTTGACGTAAACCTGGGATCTCTATCCGAGATTATCGAAACTGGCACACCATGCAACCTCACTATCTCTGAAACATACAGCTTCGCTAGCTTCTGCAGTGAGAAGTCAACTCTCACCGGGATAAAGTGAGCTGATTTAGTCAGACAATCCACCACTACCCAAACTGAATCCTTCTTGCTTGGCGTAAGCGGTAACCCACTGACAAAATCCATGGTTATCCTTTCCCACTTCCACTGAGGAATCTTTACAGGCTGAAGCAAACCCGACGGCAACTGATGTTCAGCCTTGACCTGCTGACAAGTCAGACACTTCCCAACAAACTCTGTCACCTCTTTCTTCAAGCCAGGCCACCAAAACTGCTCTCTAAGATCCCTATACATCTTGCTACCTCCAGGATGCATAGCATAAGGGCTGCTATGTGCGTCCTGAAGAATCTTTTGCCTCAGCTCAACATCCTTAGGCATACAAGCCTTACCCTGAAAACACAACACCTCATCACTAGACAAGCTGTAACCCTCCAAACCACCATTCTGTACCTGCAACCTTTGCGCACTCAGAACCTCATCCAACAACTGTTTCTCTCTGATCTGCTCAACCCAAGTAGGCTTAACCTGTAGCTCTGCCAAAATACTTCCGTCGTCGTACAAGCTCAAATGGGCAAACATAGCTCTTAAGTCCGCAACAACCTTACGGCTCAACGCGTCTGCCACCACGTTAGCCTTGCCCGGATGATACTCAATAGAATAGTCATAATCCTTCAGCAACTCAACCCATCTGCGCTGCCTCAAATTCAAATCCTTCTGAGTCAGGAGATACTTCAGACTCTTATGATTCGTGTAGACTATCGATCTTTCTCCATACAAGTAGTGCCTCCAAATCTTTAAGGCGAAAACTACAACCGCTAGCTCCAAATCGTGCGTCGGATAGTTGACCTCGTGTGGCCTCAGCTGTCGAGAAGCGTAAGCCACAACCTTACCTTCTTGCATCAGCACACAACCCAGACCCGTATGTGATGCATCGCAGTAGACCGTGTATTCCTTACCAGCCTCAGGTTGAATTAAAACCGGAGCCTCAGTCAAGATCTTCTTTAACTTATCGAAGCTTTCCTGCTGTTTCTCAGTCCATACAAACGGAACTTCTTTTCTCAGCAACTTGGTCATCGGCGCTGCTATCAACGAGAAACCCTCAACAAACCTTCGGTAGTATCCGGCCAAACCCAGAAAACTACGAATCTCCGCCACTGACCTAGGCGGCTTCCAATCCAAAACTGCCTCAATCTTACGAGGATCTACACGAATCCCCTCAGCCGACACTACATGACCCAAGAACGTCACTTCTCTAAGCCAGAACTCGCACTTACTAAACTTAGCATAGAGTTGCTTTTCCCTCAGAATCTGCAGCACCACTCTCAAATGCGCATCATGCTCTTCCTCTGTCTTTGAATACACCAAGATGTCGTCTATGAAAACCACCACGGACTGATCCAGATACTGCTGAAACACCCTATTCATCATATCCATAAACGCTGCCGGTGCGTTAGTCAACCCGAATGGCATTACCAGGAATTCGTAGTGCCCATACCGAGTCCGAAATGCTGTTTGGTTATGTTAGTGAAAATATTTTTCTTTACTTAGAATTTAAAATAGGAAAATTTACTATCTTTTTGAAACCAAGTTCTTTTGAAAACACAACCAAAACTTACATGTTATAAAACGTCTGAATCAACCTTAGTGAATATATAAAGCCCATTTGGATAATCAAGTTGTTGAAATAAATTTGCCTTCACTTAGCAATTCAATAAAAATCCAACCATATCTTAAAATAATAATAAAATAGTTTCCAAAATACATGAAGATCTAAAGGCCCTTATTACATATTTTATTTAAAACCAAATATTTAAAGTAAACCTAAAACGTTTAAACTCTTCTTTCTGCATAGGCCACCATGTGTCCTCTCCGAACCCAATCCAACTACGCGTCACCTGAAATGGTTAATGAAAAGAGTGAGTCCACTGACTCAGTGCATAACCATAACACATATTTCCATCCGTATGGGCTTGGCCCATACCTACACAGCCATCGAAACAAATCATGCAAGAATGCATCTCAGCCCCACCTACTATCCAACCGTGACACCAACCTTAGCAGACTCCCTGCCTAAGGCCGTGGCTAATCCACCGATCACATTGTGATCCATAACATCTTACCTTGGCAAGCTCGCTGCTCAAGGCCGTGGCTGAGCCACCGGTCAACCCAAGTGATCCAATATCGTAATCTGTCTACGGTGATGCACATAGCAATCAACCGCCGAGATGGGCACCGAGCCAACACCTCCCTTGAGGTAGCACACAGCAAATCCCCAAGCGCTAATGTAGCCGAAGCTATCATTAGACCACGTACACCTTGTGTACACTTCCTTCTTCATCGAATCAAGCCCAAACCCCATGCAACTATATATATATGCAACATGTTAAGCCATCATATCACATAAGTATATAAATATTTATACATACATAAATACATCACAAATAAACTTACCATCACCAGTTCTCATCACTTATGCCATTATAAACGGCTTCCACACATAATACACATGTAACAAGTTAGCAACCAAAACCACAGAAATAGTGCGATGATTACGCACCTAAATGATACCAAAAACCTGAAACGCTACTTCTGCTTCTGTAACCGTTGACTAATCGCCTCTCGAAAGGTCTCCTACGCTAGGCTCTTCTCCCCTACAATCGGCCTTGGCATAAAACAATGAACACTTAGGGCCATTCGGCTAAGACAAGAAACTATAGCACAAGGAAAACTAACACATCCTTACCTTGCTAACCACTACCCTTTGCTCAAACTAGAATCGGTCACCACAAGAAGTATGGTTCGGCTTCGGGGACTTAAAACCAATCATAGAGAAAATAGGAGAACAAAAGATTCGGCAAGGCCCCTTAGATGGTGCTGAGATATTCGGCAATGGCAGGCTTTTAAGGGTGATTTCGGTTTGAAGCAAGGACAAAGAAAAGGGGTGAGGGGAGAGGGGAAATGGATAAGCCAACCTCCGGCTTTGGCTACAACAAAATGAAAGGAAAAGAAAGGGTGCTCTTGACTTATTTTCGGCAAGAGACTAAGGGAAAGCAAGAACTTTTAGTGAGGGAGAAAGCAAAGCAAATGGTGAATGAACAATGAGCATCTCCCCCCCTATTTATACTATTCGGCCAAGCACTCAACTCCCCTTCAAATCCCATTATTTCCTCCTACAAATCCTCCCTAACATCCATTCAAAAAGTTGAATGAGTCAAACTTTTACCTAGCCAAATTTAAAAAAAAGATGACCAAGTCTTCTCCACCTTTCAAGCATCCAAAAATCGCCCAGCTTCTATCCTCTTTGACGCAAAAACAAGGCCCCAAATGCTGCCCTTGCGAATCGAACCTGAGCCCCTTCCCCCTGCAAATGGCGTCACTTCTCCATGCTCTAAGTGGCGCCTCCTTGCCACTCTGCCAAGCCACTCTTTATGCCAAAACTCCACCAAAAATTCTCTTAAGGCCCCTCTATCCAAGCTCCCCCTTTTCGCCCCTAAAACTAAAAATTTTCCAAATCATTCCACCACTATCTAGGGTTCTCAGGACCCCTAAAACTTACCCAACCACACCCTAGAGTGTGCCAACACCCGAGCTAAGCATCAAACACCTAACCCCTAAAACAAGGGTGTTACAAAGGTACTATGGAATCGTCACAGAATTGAAGAAGCTACGTGGGAGCCTGAAGATTCAATGAGGCAACAATATCCGACTTTGTTTAATGGTAAGATTTTCGGGGACGAAAATCCTAAAGGGGGGAGAGTTGTAACAGACTGAATTTGACCCTAGTCGGAACGGTGGTTTCGGGACCACGAATCCGAGTCTGAGAAATATTTTAATATTATATTTTGAGTCTATTATATGTGAATTAATGTGTGTGAAAGTTTCGTAGAAAAAATTTATCGTTTAAGTGCTTAATTTGATAAAAAGGACTTAATCGCGTAAAGCGTAAAAGTAGCATACTAAAGTGAAATGTGTTAATTTGAGCATGGCTTTATAAAATGAGGTATAAAAAGGGTAAATAACACAAGTTTGTCCTTAAATTATATTGTTTGGTTATTTTTTTAACTTAAGGTTGATTAGGTAATTTAATAATAATGTATTATATGTTAAATAAAACAAAAACAAATGGCCATTCTCATCTTTTTAGTTGATGGCCGAATGTTGAAAAAGAAAAGGGGAGTCTTTGTTCTTTGATTTTCGGCATTTGAAGGCTTGATTTCAAGGTTAGTTTGAACTCGGTTTTTGTTAATTTTTATGTTTTTGAGATCGTTGCTTCAAACCATAGCTGACCCATGTTGAAAATTTTGAATCTAAGCATGCTTGATGTTCGGCTATTGATAGGTTTATATGGTTTTTAATGTTTGATGAATTTAGATGAAAGATAGGTTAAAAATTAGTATATTATGTGTTGGAAGTTTTGGTGAATTTGTGTTTTTAGGACCAATTTGTAAAAATGAAATTTTAGAGGGGCTTAATTGCAAAATAAATGAAAGAAATAGACTTGTATAGTCCTTATACATATTCGGCCCTTAAGGAGTATGGGGAAATTTGATGTATTTTGAGTTTTATGCAAATAGGACTAAATTGCAAAGTATTGAAATAGTAGGGGTAAAATGGTAATTTGCTCATTTGTGTGTTTTGGGACTAAATTGAGATGAAATGTATTTAAATGAGCTAAATTTTAATGTGTTTCAAGATCAAGAGCAAAGAAAAACGGAATTAGATCGGGGAAAGACGAAGGTTCTCGAATAGCCGATTCGCACGGACTATCGACAACCGAGGTAAGTCCTTAAGCTAAAATATGTCCAAAAATTATTTATGAACATATTAAATGTTAATGTTTGATAAATTTTAGTACATATTCATGTCATAGCTGAATATATATATATAGTATATTAGATTGACTGCTTAATTTGATAATGTGATATGAATAAGTGTCTCGATGTGAATTGTGGGATTGTACAATGACGTAATGTTTTTAGTTGTTTAATGTGAATTAGCTTATTTGGATTGGATATGCAATATAGTTATGAAATGTGTGTGTGGAATGATTGATCACAGTGATATGTTTCAGGCTTTATGCCTAGCAGACCTCGTCCCGGTGATATGTTTCAGGCTTTATGCCTAGCAGGCCTTGTGCCGGTGATATGTTTCAGGCTTTATGCCTAGCAAGCCTCGTGCCGGTGATATGTTTCAGGCTTTATGCCTAGCAGGCCTCGTGCCGGTGATATGTTCGGGCTTTATGCCTAGCAGGCCTAGTGCCGGTGTTATGATTTCGGACCTCGAGTTCAGCAGGCTTAGTGCCGAGGTGTGAGATCCAGGTAATGTTTAGTAAGATCTAGCTAATAAACTAGGTATGCCTAATCAATTGGGAGTGAATTTGTAATTCGGTTGTAAGGTATATATTGTCTCTACTTAAGTGATCTATGAACATGCATATGGGAGTGTATAGATGTATGAATGTGATGCCTTTGTGAAAAAGAAAATACGAGGAGGTGTTATGTATGTATATACATGTTCGGCCATAATGTATATAAGTATAAGATAAGAAATGTTTATTTAAGTTCATGAGTTGGTTGTTTGAAATGTGGAATCATTGAGAGTGATAATGTTTTGCTTAAGACTTACTAAGCTAGCAAGCTTACTGTGTGTTCTTGTTTACTTTTATTTTATAGATTTTGGTTCAAGCTACGGACTCGACGGATCCTTGAAGAAGTTAACCACACTATCGAATCTCTTTTTGGTATTGATAAATTTGTTTATTATTCGAAAAGGCATGTATAGGCTATCTATGATGTGTTACTAATGATACTTAAGCATGTATATGTATTAGCCAGGCGAAGATGGCTATTTGGTTTGGTTAAATTGCTCATGTGTTTTGATGAAATATTTTGCTCATGCTATGAATGTTTGATTGCATTTGGATGTGGTTTAGGTATTACATAATACGAATGAGTGTTACAAATATTATCTATTCGGTTGGAGAAAAACTTGACTCTGATTCGTTGTTGTTTAATATAGTAGATTCGGATAGGCCATAATAGTGACTTTCTAATCAAAGTAGTATGGATATATATATTATTTGATTGTTAGGTTCATTGTTAATGAAATGTACAGATAGTCATAAATTGTGACAATGAGATTTGTATGTTCGGTCAAGGTATGGTCTATATGTTTGTATTCTAGGTTAAGTTGGTTTGAGATTTATAGTAATGAAAGGTCAATTATGGTAAGAAGTTATAATTTATATTGTGCGTAATTATAAGAGTTAAGGTTATGCATATTCAGTTATATGTACTTATAATTATATTTGAAATGTTTTGTATCTTAGTTCATAAGTGTGAAAGCAATTGATAATTGTATGTAACCATAATGATTTAATAGTAGCTTAACTACAAGGTTTGGTGTATTTGGTTCGAAATAAAATGGCATGTGTGGCATGTTGCATTTAAATGAATACTAAGGTAGTTGTATCATAAAATAAGCTTGATAAATATGTCAGTATTAAGGATTGAAGTATAATATTTGATCACTTAGTAATTATGGATGATTATATCAAATATGTCTTATCTTAGCATATTAAGTACACATATATATATAATATGCACTTGTGATTATTGGATATTAAATTTTGTGAAATGTTTGTTTGTTCTATTAAGTTCACGTATACTTATTTATGAAAATAAGTAATTACTAATTATTAATTGTTTAAATGTCATTATAGTGATAAGCTCATGATTTGCATATATATTTGCGCAAATGTTCTGTGTGATTATGTGAATGTACGAAAGTTGTATTTTCTTTAATAATGCCTCGTAACCCAAATCCGGCGACGGATACGGGTTAGGGGTGTTACATATACTTTACATGATTTAGTCATTTTTATCAAATTAAGCACCCAAACGATAAAATTCTTAACAAAATTTTCACATAATCATACTATCATGCTGTAAACCTCAATTTAAAAATAAAATAATATTTTGACTTCGAGTTTGTAGTCCCAAAACCACGTTTTGATTTGACTAAAAAGGGGCTGTTATAAGGTCGTCTTTTCATTTATTGTTTTTGTTTCTTCTGCTTGATGACAAGCAATGACTTAAGTGTGGGAAAGTTTGACCTGCTATAATTAAGTGTAACAGATTAAACTAGTTTTCGCACTTTATAAGGTTGAACATAAGCATTTTAGTTAAGCTTTAATTACATTTTCATAAGTTTAGTTAAGTTCAATAAAGTGTGTAATTTTATTCTTTTATTGACCTTAGGGGTCGAATCAGGCCTAAGGGTGAGCTAATATACTTTATGAGAAAGCAAGAGACCATTAGAAGGAATGATTGTAATAGCCCGTTTTTAGTTAAATCGGAACAGTGATTTTGGGACCACAAACTAGGGTCAAAATAATTATTTTATTATTATTTTAATGTTTATGTCATGAAAGTATGATTGGGTAAAATTTGCGTTAAGAAATTTTATCATTTGAGTGCTTAATTTGATAAAAAGGACTAAATCGCGTAAAGTGTAAAACTTGTGTTCTATTAACTAAAGGTGTTTAATGGCTGTAGAACCTTAAAGTTAAGGTTCTTATGTGGTAATTAGACCACTAATTAGATAGTGGATGATAATGGCTTGGCAAATATTGAATTAATAATAAGGTTAATTTTGTAATTTGGTAATTAAGATTAAATAAAATAAAAAAATCATTTTATCACCTGTTATCATCTTCTCCAACCGATTTCTAGGGCAAAGGAAGCCATTTTTCTCCTTTACATTCAGCCAAGCTTCCTTGTTCAATTGTATGTTTGTTTTTGTCCCGATTATAATGATTTCTACGTTTTTAAGATCGTTGCAGCTTAATCTAGCTAGCCCAGGGACTAATTTGCAAAACTGTTAAAGATTTTGAATGTTTCCATTGATGAATAAGCATTTATTTTAAATTTTCTTGATATATTACAAATGCTTGTTGATAGATATACAATTTTTGTTAAGTGATTTTTAGTGATAATGCAAATCAGGGGCTAAATTATGAAATGTATGAATTTAGTGGTTAAAATGTAAAATAAGTGAGAAATATGGGCTGATATGTGCATTAGAGAAATTCGGCTAGCATGGATTGGTACTAAATTACATGAATTTGTGATTTTATGAAGTAAGGATTGTAAAAGTTGTGAAATTCTAGGGGTAAAAGTGTAAATGTGCTTAAATATGTGTTTTGGATTAAATTGAATAGAGAGATTATTAAATAAGTTAATTTTGAATATATATATAGATCAAGAAAAGCGAAACTTGGATCTAGATCGATGGAAAAACAAGGTTCTCGATTAATCAACCAGTTTAGCCGTTTTTACATCCGAGGTAAGTTCGTATGTAATAAGCATTGTTGTAATTATGCTTTAAATGCTTTGATATTGCATAAATTGCGTATAATAGACTACAATCATGTTTGACGATGATTCGGCTATGTATGGCACTTAGTGTGCGAGGTTGAGATAGCTTCATCTATGTACGGCACTTAGTGTGCGAGATCGAGATAGCTTCGGCTATGTATGGCACTTATTGTGTGAGATTAAAATAGCTTCAGCTAAATATTGGCACTTAGTGTGCGAGAATTCGAATATTCAACATTAATCCGTATAGGTATGAGTTCGTTACAGATTGGTACAGGTATGTATATAAATCATACGAGCTTTAAATCGAAGAAGTTATGAAGTTTGCATATAAACATATGATTTAGCATGTGGAAGGTTTGTTAGTATTCATGAATTACAAGTTAACAAGTTCAAATTTATGATTTGTGTATTTATGATTAGTTGAGTTTATTTCATACGATCTTACTAAGCTATAAAGCTTACTTTGTTTATTTTTTCCATGTTTTACAGTGATTTCAAAGCTAGCTTGGATTCGGGGATTTTTGGAGACATCGTCACACTATACAACCACCACTTTGGTACTTTTGAGCTTATGGTTTGGTCAAATGGCATGTATAGGGTTATGGTTATTTGATATGTATTTTAATAATGAGTTTTGCCATTTGAGATGGCTTGTGAATGGTCATGTTTTGGTTTGTATATAATAGCCATGAGAGTTGGCTTATTTTGAGTAATTTTGCTTGTTTATATGTGTATGTGCATATAGTCATAATATGTAAATTGGGGTTGGTTTAGTTGATGCTTATTAGTAGTTAGTATTATGAAAGTGAATGTTGATATTTGGGGTGTTATTTGTAACACCCCTTATCCGTATTCGACGCCAAAATAGGGTATGAGGCATTACCAGGCTTATACGCAAGCAATCATACAAAACCGAGACATGAATTTCCACTCAAATTTAAAACTTTTCATATCGTCCCTTAAATGAGCCTACGAGGCCCAAAACATACATTAGGAGTGGTTCGGGACTAAATCGAGAACTTTAGAAACTTCAGGGAAAACTTAGAAAATTTTAATCAAAAAGGTCCACACGTCTGTGTGGGTGAAGGGACATGCCCGTGTGGCATATCACACGTCCGTGCTTCAGGCCATGTCCATCTTAAGGTGCATTCTGTTTATGATGCCATCATCAAATTGAAGTCAGACGGCCAAGTCACACGCCCATGTGCTTAGGCCGTGTCCTCTGCACGGCTGAGACACACGCCCGTGTCTCTGCCTGTGTGCTAAATTCTGGACATTCTGTTTTTCAAAAATTAAGGTGCAGGGGACACAAGGCCAGAACACATGGCCATGGGGCAGACCGTGTGTCACACATGGCCTAGACACACGCCCGTGTGTCTACCCGTGTGGACAATAATGAGGCTATTTACCAAGCCATTGGCCACCCTTATTCACACATACACTCACATCAATTCATAGGCACAAAACATATCATATTAGACAACCAAGCACTTAATAACATGTCATTCTCATTCCATCATTTATCATGCTTAAAACATCATACTTAGCCCATTAGAAACATACTAATTTCACATCCACAAGAGGACATTAACATATGAATGAACTTATAGTCAGCATAAGCCATCAATCATGGCTATGTATAAGATGAAGCATTAATAACTAAAAGCCACCACATATGGCCAATTTAATAACGAAACATACAACAAACTAACCTAGTCCCTATAAATGCTATAGACTCAACATACATGAATTCATCAATACTCGTAGTGACAGCTTGATAGTGTGATAGAATCTCCGATGATCTCCAACTCGAAGCATAAAACCCTATAAGATATGAAAAAGGAAGGGGAGTAAGGTACAAAGCTTACTAAGTTCGTATGCAAATAATAAGCAACAATAGTAATACATTTGTCATACAACATAACATAACTCAACATAAACGTCATTAAATCTTCATAGACATAACTTACTCAATCATGATGCTTACCCCCTTCAATTTATAAGCATAATTTAATACATCTTAACATTTGCCAAACATTCATAATCTCTCCAATATAACATACCATAATAATCATTAACAAATCATTTCAAGTCTCATAGTAACATGTACATTAATCATGCGTATTCATATTTTCAAGCCCAGAGCTTAACATCTTTCAATGATTTAAACTCTTAACTTCTCATATTTTCATAACCATTTTAATAGGCAATTATGCAAATCTTTCCTTTTTCACAAATGTCCAATGAATCACAAATCAAGTGAAATAAACATCTTATTTCTCAATTTGATATGGCTTAAAAGCCTAACCCATGACTCTCAACTGAATTTACCATGAATTTACACATCATAAACATAAACACTTAATCACAAGATTTCATAAATATTTTTAATAGACATTAATATCAATCTTTCCTTCATTTTATTTCATTGAGTAACAATCAAGGAAATAAAACATTTCATATCTCAATTCCATTTGGCCTAAAATCCTTTTTCATAAGTATCAATCAACTTTACCATGTATCTATTCATCATACACATACCAATAATCACATGGTTAACTTAAAGTCACTTTTATAGTGATCATGAAGTCATAATATCCTGAAGCTAGTGCTTATAAACTTTACATACATACCTGTACCATCTTGTAACATAATCATTTACTTTCTCATCGTTGGCATAATCTTTGAATTTCCCATTGAACCACTTGGAATACTAAAGGGTACTCGGGAATCACATACACACAAAATCATACCAATGCCATATCCCAGATATGGTCTTACATGGGATCACATATCGATGCCTATAGTCCAGCTATGATCTTACACGATTCTCATATCGATGCCATATCCCAGATATGGTCTTATACGAAGTCTCATAGCCATGTTCCAGACGTGGTCTTACACGAAATCACATGCTGATGCCATATCCCAGATATGGTCTTATATGGGATCTAAATAACCCTAATGTCATGATATTTGTATCCTAACTATTCCTAAGGTTCAACCGGGATTTCGAGGTATCAAATCTTCGTCGAATCATCATTGAGTCAACATTAATCAAGTCCACCAGGAAAATTACACATTCATGCAATATTAAAGCATTAAATACTTAAAAATGTAATGTTGCATTATTTACACACGAACTTACCTCGAATGTGACAACAGCGAAAAGGACCTAACCATCAATTACTCGTTTTTCCCTCATTCTAGGTATGAACTTTGTTTTTCTTGATCTAAAACATCACATTTAACTTATTTAATCATTATACTAATCAATTCAGTCTAAAAATCATATTTTTCAAAAAAATACATTTTTGCCCTTAAACTTTGTCATATTTACACTTTTGTTCCTAGGCTCGTAAAATGATTTTCATATTTCTTCATTCTTTAACCCTAGCCAAACCATTTTCATGCTTATAGCAGCCCACAATTTCCATTAAAACACACTTTTGCTACATATGTTATAACTTTTACAAATTAGTCCCTTTAGACATTTTCACCGAAAATCACTTAGTAAAAGTCATTTCTCTAACCATAAACATGCATTTTCTACCATTAAACATCAAAATACACACATATTCATCATGGGTCAAAACCCTAGACTTTAACCATATCTCAAATTAGTGGTAGAAATAGATAGGTCTTGTTACGAGATTTCAAAAACGTAAAAATCATTAAAAACGAGACTAGAATGGACTTACTATGGAGCTTGGAAGTTGGCCAAACCCTAGCCATGGCTTCCCCTTGCATGTTTCAGCCAAGACATGAAGAAGATGAACAAATTTTTGGCTATTTTGGCTTTTTAATTCTTTTAATCACTAAATGACCAAAATGCCCCCAATTTAAGAATATTCCATTACACTTATTTCATGCCCATTTTTGTCTAATAAATTATACAATGGTCTAATTACCATATAAAGACCTCTAATTTAAAATCTCATAACAATTTGACACCTCTAACATATAGAACTCAAGTTTTGCACTTTTTACAATTTAGTCCTTTTGACCAAATTGAGTGCCCAAACGACAAAATTTTCGAACGAAATTTTCATAAAATCACCCTGTGAAATTTTAGATCATAAAAATGTAATAAAAAATAAATTTTCTTACGTCGGATTTGTGTTCCCGAAACCACTGTTTCGACTAGGCCCAAAATCGGGCTGTTACGTTATTTATTTGTGAATCAAGGTAAAGAATGTTTTGAGTAGTCATATTGATGATTTAAGTTTATGAAATTTGAAGTATAAATGGATTGGTTATTTTGCAATTTTTGTGTATTGAGAAATGTGGTATTGAATATGCATGAATTAGGTTTGAATTAGCTAGTTTAAATGCCTATTTATGCCATGGAATGGTGCAAATTGATGTGTTGTAGGTACATTCAAATTTGGGTGGCAAATTGGATTGGTAAATAGCCTATTTTTGTCCATACGGGCAGGGACACGGACGTGTGTCTTAGCCGTGCGTGACACATGATTATGTTGCACGGCCGTGTGTCCCCTGGTGTTGAAATTGAAATCAAGTCAGTATGCTCCACACGGCCTCACACATGGGCGTGTGACCTGGCCGTGTAGCATAAGCCAGTATACCCTATAATTTAGACACGGCTTAGCGCACGGGCGTGTGACTTGACCGTGTTGCATAAGTCTGTATACCTTACAGGTTTGGCATAGCCTAGCACACGGCCTAGCACATGGGCGTGAGTGGCCACTTCGAAGGGCACACAGGCTAGACACACGGGTGTATGGTTGGCCGTGTGACTCAAGTTAGTAAGCTCACTTGTTTGGACACGAGGTAGGACACGGGCTGGGGCACGGCCATGTACTTCCGTTTTGAATGTTCACACGGCCTATGACATTCGCGTGTCTAGTTGCCGTGTGAGACACACAGTCTGGACACACGGGCGTGTGTCCTCTGTTTTGAGAAAATTTTTCTAAGTGTTCCAAATGTTTTAAAAGTTATCGGTTTAGTCTCGAATCACTTTCAATGCATGTTTAGGGCCTCGTAGGCTCGTACTAGGGACATATTGATTGAGATTGAATGATGAATGTTTGAATTGAGAAAATGTATGCTAAAAGTATGTATAAATATGTTGTAAGTCCGGTAATGCTTCGTAAACCTATTCTGGCATTGAATACGGGTGAGGAGTGTTACACTTATTCGTATAAGAGCTACGGTTTAGTCGATTCTAGGACTAACGTAGCGTGTTTGAGAGTCTAGCTATACATGCCATATATAAACTATGATAGTGTGATGACTCGTGACATTTTAAAATGTGTTTTCATATAGTAAATGGATCCCAATCAAGTTATAGCTGATGAGGTTGAAAGTAATGTGCCCAGTCCCACTCAAGGGAGCGCCGTCTGATTTTAGACCCGTAACGAGTATCCAGGGAGGAGAGGCTAAAGAAGCCTTTTTCCAAATGATGAACGAGTGGTTCACACGATATATCTGAATGAACCCGGCTACTCAACAACCTCCACCCCTCCTAATTCCCAACTGGTTCCCGTAGCTCCTCAAGGAGTCGTGCTTTTAAGATTGAATAAGCCTCTAGTTAATAAGATCCGTAAACACGGGGCTAAAGACTTCAGAGCTAATGTTGATGATGATCCTAAGAGAGCCGAGTCTTGGCTTGAAAATACGATTCGAGTTTTGATGAGCTTTCTTGTACACCGGCTAAATGTTTAAAATGTGCTATATCACTTCTGAGAGACACCGCATATCAGTGGTGGAATACGTTAGTATCGGTGGTGCCGAGAGAGAGAGTCACCTGGGAGTTCTTTCAGACCGAGTTCTAGAAGAAATACATAGGTTAATGGTTTCTGGATCAAGAGCACAAAGAATATTTAGAATTGAAACAAGGTCGTATGACCGTAACTGAGTACGAGAGAGAATCTGTGCGGTTGAGTAAATATGCTCGAGAATATGTTTCTACCGAAGAGATTATGTGCAAGCGATTTGTTAATGGGTTGAATGAAGATATTAAACTTCTAAAGAGATTATGTGCAAGCGGTTTGTTGATGGGCTGAATGAAGATATTAAACTTCTAGTTAGAATTTTAGATTTGAAAGAGTTTGTTGTGTTAGTCGACCGGGATTGCAAAGTTGAAGACTTTAGTAAAGAAAAGAGAAAGGCTGATTCAGAGACAAGAGATTTGAGGAAGAGATCGATGAGTAAACCTTATCATTCCTCGTCAAAGAAATCTAGATATTATTTTAATCGATCAACAACTTCAGCGGGATATTCCAATAGAGATCGTGGAAAGCAATACACCAATCCTAAAGCTCAAGCTACATCAGTATCGAGTGTTGGCAATGTGAAAAACATCAAACCCGAGTGTCAATAGTGTGGAATAAGGCATTTTGGAGATTGTTGGGTGAAAAATAATAATAGAGCTTGTTACAGTTGTGGTTCATGAGATCATTTTATTCGAGATTGTCCTGAGTTAAATGAAAAAGATAAATCTCAGAATGCAAGATCAAGAAATACAACTACTCAAGGGAGGCCGCCAAGAAATGCGAGAAATGCGAGTGGTAATCGCGGTACAACAAGAGATTCTACAGTGAGATCTGAGGCCAGAGTACCTGCTAGAGCTTACGCTATTCGCGCTTGTGAATATGCGTCATCAACAGATGTTATTACTGGTACATTTTCTCTTTACGACACTAATATTATTGCACTGGTTGATCCTAAATCGACTCATTCATATATATGTATGAATTTGGTGTCTAATAAGAGTTTGCCTGTTGAGCCTACTGAGTTTGTGATTAAAGTATCGAACCCCTTAGGAAAATATGTTCTAGTTGATAAAGTTTGTAAGAACTGTCCTTTAATGACTCGGGGTTACTATTTTTCGGCTGACTTAATTCTTTAACCATTTGATGAGTTCGATGTGATTCTGGGTATGGATTAGTTGACTCTACATGATGCCATTGTGAATTGTAGATGAAAGATTATAGAATTGAAGTGTCAGAATAATGAAATTCTTCGGATTGAATTTGATGAGTCAAGTGGATTACTTACAGTGATTTCGTCGATGCCGGATTAGAGATATGTGAGAAAAAGTTGCGATGCATACCTAGCGTATATTTTAGATACCAAAGTATCTGAGAAGAAGATTGAATCAGTGCCTGTAGTTTGTGAATATCCGGATGTATGTCCAGAAGAATTGCCTAGGTTGCCACAAGTTAGAGAGGTTGAGTTTGCTACTGAGTTAATACTGGGAACTTCACCGATATCTATAGCTCTGTATAGAATGGCTCTGACAAAGTTGAAAGAGTTGAAAGCTCAGTAACATATAGAGGTTTTGCACGACCGAGTTTTTTTCCCTAGGCTGCGCCAGTATTGTTTGATAAGAAGAAAGACAGGTCCATGAGAATGTGTATTGACTATCATCAGCTCAATAAGGTTACGATAAATAATAAGTATCCATTGCCAAGAATAGACGATTTGTTTGATTAGTTGAAAGGTGCAACAGTGTTTTCAAAGATTGATTTGAGATCTGGCTATTATCAGTTGCGAGTTAAAGTTTAGATGTGTCGAAAACTTCATTTGGAACGAGGTACGAACATTATGAAATCCTTGTTATGCCTTTTGGACTAACTAATGCCCCTGCCATTTTTATGGATTTGATGAATCTAGCTAGCCCAAGGACTAATTTGAAAAACTATTAAAGATTTGAGTGTTTCCATTGATGAATAAGCATGTATTTTGAAGTTTCTTGATAGGTTACGAATGCTTGTTGATAGATATGCAAGTTTTGTTAAGTGATTTTTAGTTAAAATGCAAATCATGGGCTAAATTATGAAATGCGTGAATTTAGTGGTTAAAATGTAAAATAAGTGAGAAATATGGGCTGATATGTGCATTAGAGAAATTTGGCTAGCATGGGTTGGTACTAAATTGCATAAATTTTTGATTTTATGAAGGACTAAATTGTAAAAGTTGTGAAATTCTAGGGGTAAAAGTGTAAATGTGTTTAAATGTGTTTTAGATTAAATTGAATAGAGAGATATTAAATAAGTTAATTTTGAATATATATATAGATCAAGAAAAGCGAAACTCGGATCTAGATCGAGGGAAAAACAAGGTTCTCGATTAATCAACCAGTTTAGCCGTTTTTACATCCGAGGTAAGTTCGTATGTAATAAGCATTGTTGTAATTATGCTTTAAATGCTTTGATATTGCATAAATTGTGTATAATAGACTACAGTCATGTTTAACGATGATTCGACTATGTATGACACTTAGTGTGCGAGGTCGAGATAGCTTCGGCTATGTAAGACACTTAGTGTGCGAGATCGAGATAGCTTCAACTATGTATGGCACTTAGTGTGTAAGATTAAAATAGCTTTGGCTAAGTATTGGCACTTAGTGTGTGAGAATTCGAGTATTCGATATTAATTCGTACAGGTATGAGTTCATTACGGATTGGTACAGGTATGTATATAAATCATACGAGCTTTAAATCGAAGAAGTTATGAAGTTTGCATATAAACATATGATTTAGCATGTGGAAGGTTTGTTAGTATTCATGAATTACAAGTTAACAAGTTCAAATTGATGATTTGTGTATTCATGATTAGTTGAGTTTATTTCATATGAGCTTACTAAGCTATAAAGCTTACTTTGTTTATTTTTCCATGTTTTATAGTGATTTCAAAGCTAGCTCCGATTCGGGGATTGCCGGAGACATCGTCACACTATCCAACCACCACTTTGGTACTTTTGAGCTTATGGTTTGGTCATATGGCATGTATAGGATTATGGTTATTTGATATGTATTTTAGTAATGAGTTTTGCCATTTGAGATGGCCTCTGAATGGTCATGTTTTGGTTTGTATATAATAGCAATGAGAGTTGGCTTATTTTGAGTAAATTTGCTTGTGTATATGTGTATGTGCATATAGTCATAATATGTAAATTGGGGTTGGTTTTGATGATGCTTATTAGTAGTTAGTATTATGAAAATGAATGTTGATATTTTGGATGTTATTTGTTTGTGAATCAAGGTAAAGAATGCATGTTTTAAGTAGTCATATGGATGATTTATGTTTATGAAATTTTAAGTATAAATGGATTTTATTTTGCAATTTGTGTGTATTGAGAAATGTGGTATTGAATATGCATGAATAAGGTTTGAATTGGCTAGTTTAAATGCCTATTTATGCCATGGAATGGTGCAAATTGATGTGTTGTAGGTACATTCAAATTTGGGTGGCAGATTGGCTTGGTAAATAGCCTATTTTTGTCCACATAGGCAGAGACAAGGGCGTGTGTCTCAGCCGTGTGTGACACATGGTTATGTTGCACGACTATCTGCCCCCTGGTGTTGAAATTGAAATCGAGTCAGTATGCTCTACACGGCCTCACACACGTGCGTGAGACATTGCTGTGTGGCATAAGTCAGTATACCCTATAATTTAGACACGGCCTAGCACACGGGCGTGTGACTTGGCCATGTTGCATAAGTATAGTTTGGCACGGCCTAGCACACGGCCTGGCACACGGGCGTGTGTGGCCATTTCGAAGGGCACACGGGCTAGACACACGGGCATGTGGTTGTCCATGTGACCCAAGTCAGTAAGCTCACTTGTTTGGACACAGGGTAGGACACGGGCTGGGACACAGCCATGCGCTTCCATTTTAAATGTTCACACGGCCTATGACATGAGCGTGTCTGGTTGCCGTATGAGGCACACGTCCTGGCCACACGGGCATGTGTCCCCCGTTTTGAGAAAAATTTTCTAAGTGTTCCAAATGTTTTAAAAGTTGTTGGTATAGTCCCGAAACACTTCCAATGCATGTTTAGGGCCTCATAGGCTCGTACTAGGGACATATTGATTGAGGTTGAATGATGAATGTTTGAATTGAGAAAATGTATGCTAAAAGTATGTATAAATATGTTGTAAGTCCAATAATGCTCCGCAACCCTATTCCGGTATTGAATACGGGTGAGGAGTGTTACAATGGTAACTCGATATTGGTCGCTAGGTTGCAACACAGAGCATTAGATGTCGCAACATCATGAGCATCATAGAAGCATTCCAATAGTACCTTTAATGTCGCGACGCAGGCTGAGGATGTCGTGACATACCCCTGAAGACACCTTGATGATGAGCATATTACCCTCGATGTCATGACAAGGGCCTTGGTGTGTCGTGACAACACCTTTGTACGAGAAATAATTATGAACTAGGGGCGTTTTGGTCCACACAATCAAATGTTAAGCATAAGGACGATAGCTGACCTAGGGTTAAGGATGACAACCACCCTAAAGTTTATAAATAGACTCATTTATCACATGTTATGGACAACTTTCGTATTTTATAATTTTCTCTTTAGATCTAGACTTTAGTTTTTCTCTTTTCTTAGGTTTTAGATTTTATTTTAGTTCTTTTGCCTTTCTGGGGAGTTCAGATTTGTAAAACACTATCAAACTCTTTGAGGATTCTGTACTTAAGTTCTAATACAAATCAGGCTTATTCTAAACTCTATTCTCTTGAATTGATCTTCATGTTTATTCTTTCTATGAAGTTTATATTGTTTATTAGATCCATGAGGAACTAATCCTCCTTTGGGGTATTAGCGAGTGGATGTATGATTAATTAACTCTTTTGTAAGGGTTTCTTAGCAGATCAGCTATTCAGGAGAGAAAAAACCTAAACCCTATGCTTGACAACCCTAAGAAGTCATTATGGTGGGAATTATCCCAAATTTGGTATGGCCTATCCATGAACACCTTACTCTGAACCGGTCTGGACTATGAGGTCGAGAGATAAGTAGTTCTTGCCAACTCATTATTCTAGTAGAAGATCAGAAGATCCTGTTGGGATATTGACTAGTTGATTGAACAAGAAAAGTCGAAGCAATAGTTGGTAATGACTACTAAAACGAGCTAATCACCCATGATCAGATTTGATATATATTTTACTCATTGATTTCTCATGTTTTATTTAGTTCTTTGTTTTGTTATTATCTTTAGTAGTATAAATCACCAAATGCATTCTTTTTATTTATTATAATATAATCCATTTAAAATACTAATTGAGTCTATTTATGTTTAGATTAGAATTAACTTAATGCTCGCCTCCCTTGGGTATGATCCTCGAAGTACTTACTCTATTGTAATTATAGACAACATGATTCATATACTTACGAATACCGCTTTTCATATCTTTTGTGTAGGATTTCTATTTTGGACGTTGGTACACTCGGAGGCAGTCAAAATCCTAAAATGGTTCAGCCCATCGAAGAGGCGTGGCTATTTGGAGCTGAGTGGAGAGTTGGCTGGGGATATTGTAGGAAAACAGAAGGAGCCCACAGACTTCTTCTATACCATATGCAACATTCCACCCTGCCCTTGGCTTGTCTTAACTCTAGGATTCAGGGGTGAGTCTTCTGGTAGGAACTTAATTGAAGGCGTTGTTGATCTTGTTTTTCTTATTGTAGGTCACATTGGTCTCTTTCCCCAATAGCCTTGCCTCAACCCAGGGTCAAAGACATCGAGGCATTGTTTGGGAGTGTGTAACAAGCCATGGGTACGATTGACTCAAGTGCACAAGCTGGTAGCAACAACCGCAGGAGGTTGTGACTAGATGGAGGGTCTTCTAGTGCTAGGGAGAGTGGTGGCAATAGGTTTCCTCATTATTGGCCTGGCAAGCGGTCGGTCCTTCTAGAAGGTGAATTTCCTGCTATCCAATTAGTTCACAGCACTACACCCTCCCTTGCTTGACTCTCCATCGCGTGCTTTATTCCCTTTTCCAGCCATTCCTAGACCTTCTGTTAAGTCCACCAATGTTGCGGACTCATGTTCTACTACTTCAACTCCTCTTCTTTCCCCTCTTGGTGCCATTACTTATGCTCCCCATCTAAGGGAAGTGCAAACCTTTTTCTCCTGGTGACACCACCTCTATGCAAGCCGATATCCATAATTAAAAGAGTTCGCCTACCTTTCCACCTCTTCTTTTGGAATTCATAAACCCATATTGTGTGACCTAGCGAGCTCTATTTCTATGTTTTTTGTGAAGGGTATCTTAGCCATTGAGCATTCCAGCAAGCTTGTGCTGAAGTTGAGGCCAAACAAGCCGGATATGGGAGGGCCCTTCTCTCTAGCGAGCAATCCCTTGCACAACTCCACTAATAGAATAACGAGCTCACCGAGTCTGTCTTCTTGGGAGACCCAATATTAATATTTAGGGATTAGAAACAGAGAGTTAGAGGATAGGGTTCGCCAATTGGAGTCCCACGAGCAACAACTTCTTGCCACTATGGGGTGCATCCAGAAGGAGAATAAGGAGGCGCTGGAAAAGTACAAGATGAGCACCGAACAGGGCATTCAAGATTTCTTGCCTAAGTTTAAGGCTAACCAATTGCTACACGTTTAGGTTGTTACAGGTCCCCTTAACTTAAGTCAAGTAAACTTTAGATTCGTGCGCCACTTTATCAATTCTAGCCTTGAATTCAATGTTCACAACCCCTCAAAAGCTACCTGGAAAAAATTTCACAGAGAGTGGAGAAATCTCTTTTACCATCAAAATGTGGAAGCTACCGACTTTGACTCTCCAGAAGGGTCCATTCCAAGGGAGAACTGAATGACTTGCATACCTTGTATTTACTTTCTAACTTATAATAAAATTTACCTTTTCTTCCTCTCTGTCTTTTCTTCATGTTTTATCTCACATGTCTTCTTTTGGCCATGGTAATCCCAACACTAGTTTCCATAATTCACAACATTGCATCCACTTTTCATACTACACATTAATCTTATATAATGACCTGAGGGACTAAGCTAGATCTAAAGTATCATGCATTTAGGGGATAACTTCTAACTTTGTACATCCAGAGGATTGGCTAAACCAAAATTATGATACCACTAAATTGTAACTCCACATACCTGACTCGATCACCGGGTCTGAGAATTGAATGTCACAATTACCCATTGTTTCCTAGTAAGTTCCTAACTAATTATTTTCAACTCTAACAAATTAAATGGCCTTATTCGTTACTCAATTTCATAAATAATAATAATAGCTTCTCATTTTAACATTGAAATAATTTCTATTCCATTTATGTAGTAGGTTGATGTCGACATTTCAACTTATGAGACTCAAATAGCTACTACAGCTTAATAAGACTTATGATTATTCATTGGCTATATTCAATTATTCCCTGATGTGTGGCCTCAAAGAGGTACCCCTCTACATGCATGAAACAACTTCCACCCTTCACATTGGCCTGGTTATGTCTGGCTTGGTCCCCCATCACGATCCTTGAGTCAACCCTTGACTATCAATCAATTAACATCACAAACACTTCAAACTCATTCATGGCAAGTTCCTCAACCTTTTACAATTTTGCAAATTAACCCCCGGGCTAGCTAGGTTAAGCTAAAACGAGCATAAAAACATAAAATCACTAAAAACGGGACAAATTTACATACTATGCAACTTCAAAAAGCTTGGCCAAAATTTGCTTCCCTCTCTAATGGTAAAATCGATTTTAGATGAAGAAGAAAACAAGATGATCTATTTCTTTAATCTATTATTTACTTAATTATTCATTTATTTACTAAATTACTACTTTGGTATTAAAATTTCATTTAAACTACCATAATACCTTTCCATAAACACCCACTAATTTTAAATGTGGTATATTTACCACTCAAGTCCATTGATTTACCTTTTTAAAGCTATTTGGTCAATTCAGATAATAGAATTCAACTTTTTCACTCTTTACAATTTAGTCCTTTTCACCTAATTAACCAATTAAACTTCAAAAATTCTTAATGAAGCTTTAATACAACCCTAATATAATCTCATAGACGCTAAATAATAAAAATAATAATTCGCTCGTCAAAATTGTGGTCCCAAAACCACTGTTTTTGACACCACTAAAAAACGAGTTGTTATAGGAGGAGATTCCCTTGGAAGAGGTCGGGCATGATGTCCTCGAATTTGATCACAAAACCCTTGTATTATCGTCAACCATCTAGAATTAAAATTTGAAAGTTAACAATAGTTTGGACCCAGAGACAAGAATTAATTGAATATAATCTGTCAGACCTGGATTTCCTTAAGGACTCAAATTTAAATGAGCCTTGGGAGTAAATTAAGCAAAGTAGAGAGTTGGTGGACTCTATTAGGAATTTTGGAAAATTTTGTAACTATTGGGTAAATAATTAAGTTTTAATTCTGGTTTGGTTAGGACGAGACTGGCTGGATCCAAAGTAGGAGACATGATAATTACCGGTGATTGGCTAAAAGAGATTGGGAGACCAAGTATAGGAGTTATATTGTAACACCCCAAACCCGGCCCATGCGTTACGAGCGGATTTGGTATGTCACATGAAGAAAGTGTAAAACATCATATGATTCTTACTAAAATAGGTGTTACTTGGTTGTGTTTTAAAAAAAACAAGTTTTGCTTGTAAATATTTGATAAAATACAACTATTCTTGAATGGTTGATTGATGAGTCAAAAATCGGGGTAGTGTTTTAAAACCATGACTTTTGAAAATGACGTTGAAAATTTGAAAGAGAATTTCCGCGTTAATTTATTTGTAAAAGTTTGTTTTGAAATCCATTTGTTAATCTATTTTGGAAAATCGTTGGTTATGCTTTTAGAAAATCCCCATTTAAAAATTTTTCAAGCAAAATCATAAATACGTCCAAACATAAAGCAAATTAAAGTTTATCCCAGAGGCCTTATTACAACTTTAAAACCCGAAATATTAAAGGTAACGAAATAATACGGAAAAGTAGTTTACTAATGTTTGCAAACATCATTTATGAAGTATGGCCTCCACCGAGTCATCCATGGCCCCAAGTCCTCGTCACTAAGCGTTACCTACAGAGATTAAGAAAAGAAAAGGGGGTGAGTTACAAGAACTCAGTGTATAATCCCCTTACCGTCATCCACTGGGTCTGAACCCATTTAGCAAAAACTTGGGCCTAAGCCCATAAAGCATAATCTTGGGTTGAAGCCCATTTACATAACAGAATATACATATATGCAATGTATGCAACCCAACCCATCCTAGTAATCCATCCGCTACACACCACCCGTACCATCCCATCACACCTGTGGGGATCAAGTCAACCCACCCCGCCAAACACACCAAAACGCAGGCTAAATGCCATTTAATATAATAATTCGCAGGCCAGTGGCCATTTATAAACGCAGGTAAGATGCCATTTATAATATTTGTGGCTGAGCCACCAGAGTCAGAATTATGCGTGGCATAGCCACTATACAGATTGTGGCAGAGCCACTAGATATCATTTACAGTAATATAATCGGCACATAGCCTTGGGTAAATATGATCGACACAGAGTCGTTAGTTCATACGCTAGGCACATAGCCGTTATCAGAATTTGTGGCAGAGCCACCAGAATATGTGGCAGAGCCACCAGAATCAGAATGTAGCAGAGCCACCAGGCTACACTTCTCTTCTTTAACATTTTTCCCATCCCATGCAAAATATGCAAATGCAACATAATTAATAAAACATAATATTCACATATCTAAACAAAAATTATTAATCCAGTAATTTATTACGGTAAATCGATCCACTAAAGCATTCTAGCAATTCGGCCCATAGGGGCATTTTAGTAAATTAGCCCGTAGGGGCATTTTCGTAATTCAAAAATTTTACCCACTGAGGGTAATTTGGTAATCTCGCAACACAGGGGTATTTCAGTAATTTACCCTCCAAGGGTATTTTGGTAATTTTGCAACCCAGACTTAACTACTAATGTGGGGCATAAAAATTGAAACTGTCCATCTGCGTCATATTGACTAAACTGACTATAACTCGAGTTAGGAAACTCAAAATTTAGATCCGTAAATTTTCCTTGAAACTAGACTCATATATCTTCTTACTAAAAGTTTTCTATAATTTTTGGCTTAACCATTTAGTACAGTTTATTCCTCAAATTTTCCCTTGTTTCACTGTCCAACAGTTCTGACCTCTCCTACCCTAAACTTAAATATCTCACTGTACAGTTTTCATATGTTGCTCCCACTTATTTCTATTGAAAATAGGCTCACTAAGGAATCTATACATATAAATTATGACTCATATATCACTTTGTACAATTTTAAACGATTTTTCCAAGACAGAATAGAGAACTACAAAGTCAATCAGAACTAGTCTCACTAAAATTAAAATATCTCAGAATATAAAATTCCTTTTCCTTCTCCATTTCTTTCATATAAAGATAGACACAGTAAGCTTTCATTCTATATCTTATTCACTTTCTAATTCCCTTTCTCCTATTTTTCGTGATTTTTCAAAATCACGTCATTGCTGTTAACCAAAAACTGTTTCATTGCAAACTATGGTTACTATTACGAACATATGCACGCCTGAGTGATCACGGATGCCGATTTCTGGTTTTCTTCGGTATTTCGACCGAACCATAGAACATTTCATGTAAACATTCAAAGAGGTATGAGATTACACACCATTTCAAACATGTATTCGGAAGGGTACGGAATTACACACCTTATTCGGAATCCGTAACACGATACTCTCCGCAGCACCTAAAGGTACAATCGGTCAACAATTAGTCCAAAGCCCAATTTACAACTTCAACCAAGTATTGTGATTGATTAACAATCTATATCACTTACCAACAATCCGAGTCTCTTATTATGAGGGATAGGTGTTCGATTGGCCCTCCGATAAAGTACTTTGAGACCCTACTTACCAGCCCTCTTCCGAAAGTCAAGGGCTAGAAAGATGACAAGAGTGTAAGCTAACACTCTACCGATTCGGCCCACACCAAGAGAACCAAGAAGATGGAAGTAGTAAGGAATAAATTCGGCCTTGGTCAAAAGAACAGAGTGAATAATCGGTTTTAGAAGAGGGAGTAAAAGAGAAACAAGAGAAAAATAAAAGAAGAGGAAGAACACTACCTTACAACCACCGAAAACCCGAGAAGGCAAAGAAGCTTCGGCAACCACAAGAACCAAGTTTTGGCTATGAGATAAAGTTGATGTTTCGGTTATGGTGTAGAGAAGAGAAAGTGGGAGGGTATGGAATTTGGTAACCAAGAAAAACAATGAAAGGAAAGAAAAAATGAAGAAGAGGAAGAAAGAACCACAAAAAAAATTCAGCAACACAAGTTGAGAGAAAAGAAAGAAAAATCCAAAAAATGCTTGAAGTAAAAGTATTCAAAAGCACCACAATTGCCAACAACTTTCGGCACCCAAAACCCCCTCCCAAACCATGTATCATTTTTTCCAAAAGATGAGTATTGACCCCAAATATTCTTTCCAAATCATCCACCCCATAATAGGCCAACATGTCCCCTTCTCTTACCTTTTTCCTTCATTTCTTTCCTTCATTTTCCTTTGCTTTCCTCCTTACCATAATCCTTAGTCATCTTTCCCAAAATTAAAATGTAACATCCTAAAAATTTGAGTATCATCTTGTTACTTGTGTTAGCTCGAGTATGATTTTTATTATGTGCTTATTATAGTTTTGTGAAGGCTTGGAATTATTAGCTAAGCTAGAATAATTTTTAGTATTGAAAATTTAGTGAAGTGGATTAGGAGATCCTGACACTTAAGTTAATTTAAGTGTCTAAATTTAGCACATGAGGAGTTAGTGGCATGATGGTTATGGTGCATGAAGGGTTGCTTGAGGGAAGTGGTTCGAGTAGCATGGAATACATTTTGAAGACTTTATTTTTATGCACCTTACATTAAGTGTCGGTCAAACAATACATATGGTAAGTTGGACTTTAAATTTTATGGCAAGTTGAATAATAGATTAGGAAAGCTTGTATTTTGGGATAAGAATCTTATGGATTAAGGAAGGATAGGGGGACAAAAGGCTTGAATTTTGGAGAGTTGTTTTGGAAACTCTTCTATGGCCATTAGTCCATGTATGTGGACGTCATATTGGTCTAGGGGAGGGGTTGACCGAATTTGTTGAAGGCTTGGTAGGTTGGTAGCTAGTTGGTAAAACAATTTCCTTAGCATTTGAGCAATTTTTTCTTTTCTCTCCACAAACACTCTCTCTAGCCGATTGTGTTCTTGGCAAAAAGGTGAATTTTTGTTTTAGTTTTGGCCTTCATCATTTGTTTTGTGTCATAACCGAAAACCCTTTGAGTTTTGCAAATTTCTCCCTAGTGCACCAAAGTGAAACAAAAACCGAAACCATCATAGTGCTTGGCCGAACCTCTCTTGTTCACAACTTTCTTTTCCATTCTTTTCATACTTGTTCAAAACCCACATTTCTTTTTACTTTCTCTTGGCCGAATCTTCCTCCTCCCCAATTCTCTTTTCTTTCTTTCACTTTTGCTCAAAGTTAAAAACATCCATCCCCCATTCTATTTTCTTCTTTCTTCTATTTCCGAATCCTCCTTCTCCTATTTTCACTTTTATTTTCCTTTCTTTTTCTCCACTATAGCCGAATCTTTTTCTCTCTTCTGGTGTTATCTTGCCAAATATCATCAAGGGTAGATTTTCTTCGGGTTCACCTATAATCGGTTTTGAAGATAGGTAAGTGTCTTGGCCGAATTTCCTTATTCCTTCTCTCTTTTCTATGTTGTTTTTCTTGAGAGCAAAGGCAGAATTTTTGGGCATTTGTAGCAAGGTTCTAACTATTCATAATAATTTATTTCTTCTAGATCTTCGGGACTTTGGAAGCAATCGATCTAAGCCCTATTTCTCTAGCAATTGAAGTTGGTAAGTCAAGTGGTAAGGATTTATGTTGGTTCATTAATCTTTAAGTGGATGTAAAGCCGAAGGCTATTGAGACTAAGGTTTATTGTTGGCCGAATGGTCTGTGTTATTAATCTAAGTGGTGGCCGAATGTAGGACAAGGAGATCTAGTGCGGTAGATCGGGTCTTCGGGATTTAGTGATTTCGCTAGTGTCAGGTGTGTACCTTACACACTTCATAACTCGTTAATATAAATATATAAATATTCTAATCATGTTGTTAAAGCCGAAAACTATGAGATTCTCAATATGATACCGTAAGGGTATGAGCAAGGAATCGGGTAAGTCCGTTTCGATATGACTTTTGCAATATGATGCATGATGATACGATTTATGATATATTTGCTAAGTGATTCCTAAGAAAGTATAATGGCATGATTTGTTTAAATGTTGCATTGGTATGGGTGATATGAGAGGAGGGGGAAGGATTTGATATCCGTGTCTTTGGGACACCAGAGGTTTGGCACCTCCAGTGGTTTGGTACCACAAGATTATTTCGTGTCTTTGGGACACCAGAGGTTTGGCACCTCATAGCGACTCGTCCCAGTGGCTTAGCACCATAGTGGGTTGGCCCCATATTTGATATTACGGGATCGTCGCCAGTGATTTGGTATCACACGTGGGTTGGCCCCACAACTTGATTATTCGTGACTTTGGGTCACCAGTGGTTTGGCACCACATTATTAGATATCGTGACTTTGGGTCACCAGTGGTTTGGCATCACCAGTGGTTTGGCACCACTAGTGGTTTGGTACCACACGGGGTAGAAAAGGAGTTATGGATGGCTAGGTTGGGTGCATTATATATATATATTGCTTGGTTATGAATTGTGTAAGAATGTTGCATTAACCGGGGGAAGGATTTATGCACTGAGTCTTGGTGACTCACCTTCTCCCTTATCTTTTCAGGTGATTCATAGGTCGCGGATGAGGAGCCGGATGAACTCGAGGAGGCCATGCAATAAAATTCGGTTTTACATGAACTTCGATTTGGGTACTTTATTTTATTTTAATTTGGTTTTCGTCTTTATTTGAATTTGTAATAAGGCCTCTTTAATTATGTTTTTGGATTATTTATATGCTTTGGACTTGTTTTAAACATGGCTAAATAAATATCATGGTTGATTTAATAATTGAGCCCAAAGTTTTCTAAACTATAAAAAAAACGCAACAGTTTTCAAAATCTTACCATCGGGTAATATAAATCGTTTGATAGTAAAATTACAACTTAAGTGTTTTCGACAACTTAAATGATTTCCAAATTGAAGTTTCTACACTAAAATGCAAACGATTTTCAAAGTAATAATTCGGGTTTTTCTTAAAATGGCATAAATGTTTTCTAACCTATGGATTGACAACTAAGTTTTAAAGTTTTATTTATGGAATTTCAAAGTAAATTATCAGTTTTTAACTTATTATACACCTGATTTCTACAAACATGGAACAACAAAGAGTTTTTCACTAAAATTTAATTGTTAACTCGATTTTCTTCAAAACGTTTTCCTCTGTGGCATGCCAGATTCAGTCATGGCATATTGACCGGGTTTGGGGTGTTACATAAAAAGTCTTTCTTACCATATTAAAGCCTTGACCGACACTTTGAAAATGAAGCACAAAAAACTAATCAAAAAAGCAAAAGATGGGATTCAAACCTCAAACCATTAGTACACTCCACACGCCACTTTCCACCTTTACCAATAGACTCCTTGTGCTAGCAAAATGCAGACTTATTTCCTTAAGTCTTGATGCCCCTTACCTTCTCCCCCTTAAGTGCATAAACACAAAAATTTCGTCAAGGCCCAACTTGAACCCAGAACTTCCTAGAACCCCGTAACTTTCCAAAATCACCTTCCAAATAAGTCCAACTTGAAATAATGCCGATCTCAAATTCCCATAAATTTTAAAACGCTTCTACGCTCAAGGTCCAATGGGCCCAATTCTACTAGGCCCAAATTTGGGTCGTCACACATATATATATATATATGGGTGGAGAGAAAAGAATTCTCCTAAATTAAATGGTAATCTCATTCTCATTTGTAATGTCTTCTTCGATTGCGTCGATGATGATGAAGTTCAAGAAAGCTTTATATGAGGTGATAAATGTGAGATTCGAGTATGGGAAGCTGAGAATTTGATAAGCTGGTAAGCCCCTAAGCCTCCCTGTACTCGTGGATTTGAGGAAAGAGAAGAAAGAGTTCCCAAAAAGTTTCTATATAATTATGGATTCTGAATTTTTAGTTCTTGAATAATTGTGATTTAACCGATAAACAATTGTCATGCTTATCTTCTAGGACGAAGGAGGCTTTGGCATTGGGACAAGGTAAGTTGACAAGGAGGAAGGATTTAAGGTGAGTTCCTATACTCTACTTTTGGGGGATCAATGATGTTGTGTTGTTTACTTGAATTACATTCGTGTTTGCTCTGAGTTGTGTCTAAGACCGTGATTGTGTATGAAAATGGTGAATAGGTATGCTATTGATGCTTAACCTCATATAAGTATGTGATAGTTTGTAACAATGATTGTTGAATGTCTGGTGGTTACCATATGGTGTTTGAATAATTGGCGTATTGTGTGTTTTGTAAATAACACATTGCTTTTATATGAAATGCATGTTCATATTATTTGTGGAGTACAGAGGAAATTCCCTTGACGAGGTAGATGAAGATAGGAATAATTGGCATAATAGAGAAATGGGTGGATTGAAATAGGGATTCAAGAGAGTTAGGGTGGCATCGTGAAATGGTATCTATTGGTTAACTATAGCGACGTTATGACGATTTTCTATAGACTCTACAGAGTGACACCATGATGAAGGTAATCAGGTCCTTCAGGATGACAACTCAGAAGAGGTTTAGTTATTCCTCAGAATCGGGAGTCCACCATGACATTAAACATGGGATCATATTGTGTCAAATCATAGCTCGACTACGGAAATATATGGAGTTCTTTAGGATATTAAACATGTGATCATATTGTGTAAGACCATAGCTCGGCTATGGCAACATATGGAGTCTGCTAGGACATTAAACACGAGATCATATTGTGTAAGACCATAGCTTGGCTATGGAAAAATATGGAGTCCGCAGGACGTCTCGCTAGGGTACAAAGAAGAAGTTGCGGTGTGACTCACGCGACAAGTCACAAGACAGAATGGACTTGGCGTGTTTAGGAACGTAGGCAAACGTGATAACAAGGGGATTCACCAAAAACAATGGTAAGTGAACCCTAGGAAGCTTCTTAACCCAGTTATACGCGAAAGGAGGGAGAAATTGTAACACGCCTAACCCGAATCTGTCGCTGGAATAGGGTTACATAGCATTACCAAAATTTATAGAAAAATAACAGATATTTCATAATTCTTTAGTATTCATATTAGATTCCAATAAAATTTCATCATATATTCTTTTACATGAGCCCTCGAGGCCCAAATCGTGCATTAGAATCAGGTCGGGACTAAACCGGGTACTTAGAAAAGTTTTCGTGAAATTTTAAAAATTTTCCTAAGTGCAAGGGTCACACACCCGTGTTGACAGGCCGTGTGGCTCACACGGCTAGGGACACGCTCGTGTCTTAGGCCGTGTAACTCTCTGACTTGGGTCACAGGGCCAAGTCACACGCATGTGTGCTAATTCGTGTGTAGGTATAGGGGTCACACCGCCAAGCCACACGCCCGTGTGCCAAGCCGTGTGATCAATTCTGAGAATTTTGTTTTGACATTTTAAAGATGCATGGGACACACGGCCAGATCACATGCCCATGTTCTAGGTTGTGTGTCACACACGGCTGAGACACACACCCTTGTCTCTGCCCGTGTGGACAAAAATAGGCTATTTTCCAAGCCACATTTCTCACCCCAAATTGTCATCCACCTATACCAACACTTTAACATTTTCACAACTCAATATATGTCATTTAAACCAACTTAAAGTCCAAGTCATATACATGATATTATACCTCATATAACCAAGTATACAAATTTACTTAAATTACCATGTTCACTTATATACATATTTTATCAAATAGGATAACTTAATTCGATCATCAATATGCCAATATAAGTTTTATCAATCAACCATTTCACGTATATACCATACATGTCCATCACTAGCCATTCCAATGTCTAGTTGTAACCTAGATATTTACATGCCAACATTGGCTAATTAACCTATACATGCCATTATAACCATAATTAATTTACCATATATACCAAGATGGGCCAATGGATAGTGTGAGTTATCTTTGCCAATGCTTCCAATCCAACGAGCTTCCGAATTACTATAGAACAGGGGAAAATAAAACAGAGTAAGTATATTATGCTTAGTAAGTCCGTATAACATGGTAATAAACTTACCATTTATTTAAATTCAATATAAACATACAAGGCATATTCAGTCAACTGAATCACGAGCCCTAACACACATCCTCATCACCCGTGTTAGTTATACATTCCACTATAATATCAAGAAACATATATGGGCTCAACAATAATTAGATTTTCATATTCATATGCTTTTCACATCATGTGTTCATGTAACATGTACAAATCATATCCCTGTATTTCAAGTTTAATTTCATAATAATTTATCTCGAGCTCAGATTATTCCATGTCAAAACTTTATTCATTAAATCATTCGAAATATCAATGCCACACAAATAGTACACTCAAGGTGTACAAATCTATAATCATGGATGAACGTATTCATCAAATAAATTCCATGTACAGATATCATCATCTCATATTTCCATATATCATGTATCATCATTTTCATGTATTTTAGGCAGATACGTGTAATAATTCATTTCATATTCATATATTCTCATGTTAGGATTTTTACGCATTGAAATTATTTGAAATATCGATGGATACATAGGTAGTACACTCGAGGTGTACAAATCAGGATCCGTTAATTCATTTTCAGGTGTACCCATTAGGGCACATAACCAGAGAGCACACTATCGAGCCACATATCAGTATGCTCAGATGAGCCATGTAACCATGTAACGGGACACTTGTCTGGGCTAATTAGGAAACTCATAAGAGTTTTACTCAAGAAACTCATAGAGCTTATCAAATATATCTGAAGAGATACTATCAGGAAGCACTCGATAAGGTAGCAGAGAGTTCAAGCGAGCTTAACAAGATGTTCATGAAGAGTTGCGTATGTGTCCGCATTATATGCAGGATCACAACCTATCGCATATCAGGATGCTCACAGAGAGCTACGATAGTGCGTAACACATGCTAAATCACTCAGGATGTTTGCAGGAACTATATAACAGGATGCTCGAGAGGGCTTTTATTAGGATTACTCGTCCGAGCTAAATCCCATCCGCAACATATGTAGGACCTTAATATTAATATGGGAAAATAATGTGTCCATCGACTTTCATTTATTTAAACGGGATTTAGCATTTTTTAGGCATTATTAGGCATGTGATTATTTCATACATTTATAATATTCACAATACTTAAATAAACACATTTCAAATTCATTTCAAACATAAAAGTAACATTTTTAATCATTTATCATTTATCGGGCATTATCTTTTATTGGGTTTTGTCGGATATGCTTTCAATGTCATACATATATGATATTTATGCAATTCACATACACAACATCTAATTCAAGCAGATAAATATACACAATTTAGTTACACGAACTTACCTCGACAAATGTTCGTATACATAAAATCTACTAATCCGACATTTTCCCTTTTTCCTTATTCTAGCTTTGAATTTGGTCTATCCGGATCTATACGAGTAAATTTAACATCAAAATAATACAATTTAAACTCAATTCAGCCCAATTCACATCTTAGGCAAAATTACCATTTTGCCCCTAAACTTTTAATTAATGACGATTTCGTCCCTAGGCTCAGAAAATGAAATTCATGCAATTTAATCCTTGTTCCAAGCCTAGCTAATTTTTACATGTAACATTTACAGCCCATGTATTTCATAAAATTCAAAATTTTTCCATGATTTTTACAACTTTTCAGTTTAGTCCTTAAATCATGTTTTCATCAAAATTCAGTTTGTAAAAGTTGTCTATCTGTCAACAACCTTTCATATTCTATCATAAATTTCAAATTTTCAGCATATTCATCCATGGAAAAATTTTCTGACTTTGATAACTTTACAAATTAATCCCTAAAATAGCTAGATTAAGTTGTCCCAATCTCAAAAATATAAAAATTACTAAAAACGAGACTTGAATACTTACCTAATTTAGCCAAGAAAGCTTGCTTTCTCTTTCTTAGGGTTTCCATGCAAAATATTTGGGGAAGATGATGATAAATGATGATATTTTCATCTTTTTATTATTTATCATATTTATTTTTCATCTTTCCAATTTTGTCATTTTCTTTAATTTTATTTTCCATGGATGAATCATCATCCTTAACAACTAAGTATTTTTAATGGTCTAATTACCATATAAGGACCTCCAATTTAAATTTCTATATCTATTGAATCCCTTTAGCTATTAGAACTCAACTTTTGCACTTTGTGCAATTTGGTCCTTTATCAAATTAAACATGTAATCGATAAAGTTTCTTTACGAAATTTTCACACAATATTATTACCATACTGTAGATCATAAAATAGTATTAAAATAACTTTTATTTTCTTTTCGAAATCGTATTTGTTGTCCCGAAACCACTATTTCAATTTTATCAAAAATGGGTTGTTACAACTCTCCCCCTTAAAGAATTTTCGTCCTCAAAAATTTTACCATTAAAGAGATTCAGATATTGCTTTCTCATAATTTCTTCCACTTCACATGTAAGAATTTCAGTCAATCCCTCACTGTAAGTCATGTTAGGTTGAATTTAACATTTATTAAAGTAATAATAGATGATGGATCTGATCGGTACTGTCGTAACATATACACATGAAAAACATTGTGAATTTTGTCGAGCTCTGGTAATAATGCCAATCAATATGCAACAGGTCTGATTCTTTTCAATGATATTATATGGCCCGATAAATCACAGATTTATTTTTCCTTTACGGCCAAACCGGAGAACTTTCTTCCATGGCAAAACTTTTAAAAAAAATATTTTGTCGCCAATTTGAAATTATAAAACATAGCATGAAGCTTTTCTTTTAAAAAAAATCTGAATTATACGTTCAGATTGACCATCTATCTGAGAATGAAATGTAGTACTAAAATGTAATCGTGTACCTAGAGCTTCATGTAACTTGTTTCAGAATCGAAATAAGAACTGTAGATCTATATCAGAAATAACAGAAACTAGCACATCATGTAATCTGACAATGTCAAAAACAGATAATTCAAACAATATATTAAGTGAAGAATCCATTCATACCAGGATAAAATGTGCAGGCTTCGTCAAACAATCAACAATTACTCAATTAGTATCTTTTTAATAGATAGGGATAATCCCGATATAAAATTCATAGAAATTTTGTCCCATTTCCATTTCGGTATCATTGCTGGCTGTAACCATCCTGAAAGTATCATCTTTAACTTGCTGACATATCCAACATTTAAATACAAATTTAAAAATATCACATTACATTCCGGGTCACTAGCACATCTTTTTCAAATCATTGTACATTTTTTTTTATTCTTTGGATGACAGATATATTACTATTATGAGCTTCGTGCAAAAAATTCTGTACAAGCTCTAAACTCTTCAATACACAAGCTTTGCCTTTGAATAATAGACAATTATCAAATCCATTCTGAAATTCTAAATCAGAAGTTGGCTCACTCTGTACCCATTTAACTTGCAACTCATTATCACTTTTCTAAGCTCCACAGATCTGTTGTAGAAATTTCGGTTTAGCTTTAAGCTCAGCTAAAATTGAGTCATTATCAGATAATTACAATTGGGTTTTCATTGTTCATAAGACAAACAGAAACTTCCTATTTAAAGTATCCACAACTACATTTGCTTTTCCCGGATGATAATCAATTATCAAATCAAAATCTTTTAGTAATTCAAGTCATCTACACTGTCTCAGATTCAAATCTTTTTGCAACATCAGACAATTTAACATGATCAATACATATATGGCATTTTCATGAAACAAATAGTGTCGCCAAATTCTCAGTGCAAACACAATAGCTGTCAATTTTAGATCATATATCGAGTAATTCTTTTCATACAGTTTTAACTCTCTGGAAGTATAAGATATTACTTTTTCTTTCTGCATCAAAGCAAAATCTAAACCATTTAATGATGAATCATTGGAAATCACAAATTCCATACCCAATTCAGGCTGAACTAGAACTGATACTTCAGTCAACAGGGCTTCCAACTGGTCAAAAATTTACTGACATTTATCGATCCATTCAAATCTTATACCTTTTCTGTAATAATCGTGTCATCAATGTAGCTATTTCAATTATTATCCTCAAAACTTTGAATTTTTTCGAAACCACACTTATCAGATAGATTAAAACCATAGTGCTACAATATGACCGACATTGCAAATGGTATAGATAAAACAATACCTCAACATCAATAGTGCACCTCAAATTAGAAGAGGAAAACCGAAAGTGGCCCCAATAATAACCAGTGCTGTAATACAGTTTCTATAATCTGTAATTCCTATCACCAAACTTCATGATCGAGTCAATATTTATAATAGTAATAAATATAATTACTTTCGGTCGATGAATATCTTTCATAGATAAACCATGTTTGAATAATAAAGAAATTGATGATATCTCAGAGAAAATACAGAAGAGTAATATCGCATATACGCAGTGGAAACAACTGTAATTGTAACACCCTGAATTCGGGCCTAGTAGAATTGGGCCTATTGGGCCATGGGCATGGGAGCGTTTAAAATTTTTGAGAACAAGAGAACGACACTAATGCAAGTTAGACCTATTAGGTGAGTGATTTTGGAAGGTTAGGGGGCTTCCATGAAGTCACGGGTTCAAACCTGGGCTTTAGGAAAAAAATTGGTTTAGGTGAATAAAACCCTGGATGTAAGTGAGTAGGCTTTAAAAATATTTTTGGGGAAAACATGACACAAGGAAGCATGTGGCCTAGTGGTTATGGTGCCATTCAGGGTGTAAGGGAGCTTGGGTTCAAATCTTGGCTCTTGCAGAATTTCTTTAATTTTTGGCTTTTATAAGAATCTGGACACTGGCACATAGGTTTTATAAATATTTGCGCATGTTTAAGTCACAAAAGGAGCTTGTGTTGTGGTGGAATGTAGTGTCTGGAGCATAGGAGAGGGCAAGGGTTCGAATCCCATTGCAAGCAAAAAGGGATATTTATTTTGCTAAGTTGGGATGGCAGGTGGTTGTGATGGAATTAAACTCTGCTGAAGGTGAGATCCCACATCGGGAAGCTAACATGAGAGTAGGCGAGAAGCTGGCTTTAAATAGAGTGATCTATGAGGAGAGTAAGCATACCTTGGTTGGCGTTTGGGCATAGGAGTGTTCGGAGCGCGGATTAACTCCAGATTCCTATTAGGTGTATTTCGCACTACTCTAGCTGTAGAGCGGCAAATGCCGAAATGCCGGTCACACGGCGATGATAGCCACACGAGCGTGCGAGCGCACGTGTGGGAGCTTCGACCCGATAGTTGAGGCCATCATGAGTGTTATTATGGGTTTAGGCTGTTTGGGCCACGATGGGTCGGAAGGGGACATGTGGGGCCAATGGGCCCATGGGCCCAATCGAATAAATTGTATGATTGTGTAGTAGATATTGGGCTGGTCTATGTGAATCTCATATCTGTGGCTAGAATTGGGCTAAATGGGCCACACGAGCGTGTGGGCCCATTTGGGCCGAGAATGGGCCCTAGGCCCATTTGCATCGTTATCTCTGTTTAGAATACATTGGTTTACAAATTATTGAAATACCCTTGGTTTACAAAATTATTGAAATACCCTTGACTTGTAAAATTACCAAAGTACCCCTAATTTGCAAAATTACTGAAATACCCTCAGCTTGGAAAATTATCGAAATACCCCTAGTTTGTGAAATTACCGAAATACCTCCAATTTCCAAAATTACTGAAATACCCCCAATTTATGAAATTACCTAAATACCCTTGATTTGTGAAATTATTGAAATACGCTCTATTTGTAAAATTACCAAAATACCCTCGATTTTTGAAATCACTGAAATACCCTCAGTTTGCAAAATTACCAAAATACCCCTGGTTTGTAAAATTATCAAAATACCTTTAATTTGTAAAATTATTGAAATACCCTTAGTTTGTAAAATTACTAAAATACCCCTATAGGGTAGAATTATTGAATTACCCCTGTAGGGTAGATTTACCGAAATACCCTTATAGGGTAACACGACTATTTTGCCCTTGTGGGTAAATGACTGACTTAGATTATGAGTTGACTAATTTGACAGTGATTGTATGACTGATATGCTTTTATTACATGTTTAAATGATTGTTACTGAGCATGGCCATTTTGCATACACGTGTAATGATTGAGCATGACACGACATTTTGCATTGGGTTGGGGATTTGTATTTGGAGGAAGTACTGTACTAGTGGCTCTGCCACGTTCTCACTGTTATAGTGGCATCGCCACGTATACTGATTTTAGTGGCTCAGCCATGTATACTGTTATTAACAGCTAGGCTGTGTTATTGGTGTGGTGGCTGGGTGGGTCGACTTGGTCCCCACATGGTGTGTTGGTTGGTACGGGTGGTGTGTTGGCTGGACTGGGTTGGGTTGCATCTCTGTTCTGCATTATTATGATTTTGGGCTTAGGCCCACTTGTTCTGTTATTGGTTTGGGCTAGGCCCAATTGATTCTGTTATGGGCTGTGACCTAAATGATATTGTAGTGGGCTTTGACTAACGTATGCTTTGAACTAGACTGTACTGTTACTGTTAAAGGGCTTTGGCCCAGACTGTTTCAGCTTCTGTTTCTATATACTAACTCTTACTCTAGTAAGGGGATTACACACTGAGTTTTCGTAAACTCACCCCGTTTTTAACTGTGTAGGTAATCCTCAGCCTTAGACAGATCAAAGCTGCGAGGGACTCAGAGAAGACCACACACTGCCTATGCTTGCTGTTTTGATTATTTACTTTTAAATATTTTTATTTGGGTTGTAATAAGGCCTCTTTATTTTTAACTTATTATTTGTGATATTTATTTATGATGTTTTCTAACTGCTAAAAGTGGAATACGATTTCCAAAACAATAACTGTCTTCAAAACACTACTTTTCCGCAACGTTTTCAAAATGCTTCTGCAACTCAGTTTTTAAACATCACATTTTTAAAATGGTTTCGCGACTTAAAATTTTTCGTAAATTGTTTATTTTAAATATGCTTCCGTAGCAGATAAGGTTTTAAAAGTAATTACGTTTTCAAGTGGATAACAATTGCTTAAGTGTTTTGAGTTTTAACAAAGAGGCTTCAACCTCCAAACGAGTTTTAACAACAAGAAATATGGTTTTGAAAAATACTTCAATGTGACATGCCAGATTCGGGCCTAACTTCTAGGCCGGGTTTGGGGTGTTACAGTATTAAAGATAATATAAAATGTATATTCTCAATTCAGGGCTTCAACCAGTAGAAGTAGAAAATGATATCATATGAATCTTATCATCAAATCTTCTATCAAACAGAATAGTTTTAGAAGACCAGAGGAATATAGAGCAATGTCAATCATAAATCAACCAGACTAACAATAATTCTGTCTAATATCATGTTCACCAATCTTTCTATATGATAAATATCGCATCTGAACATGAACAATTTCATATGCCTCTGAGAATAACATAACATGTAGAATACCCAGAAGAGATTGCTGTAATATACCCGATTATAACAGCTGCATTCAAATATCTTTGCAATTTCATCACTATTCCACTAACTAATAAAGTCATCAACAATCTTACATTATTCAGTTCACTAAAAGAGCCAATTTGGAATAAATTTTCAGTTAATCTGTTCTGTAGATACCATACCTTAATAAGTCGATTACTCATGAATAACTTATTCCTTAACAGCGACATTGCGTATCTCGAATAATATTTAGAAAGATCTGATATCTCTTTTAAAACCGTTTTTACTTACTAACCCATTATCAACTCTGACTGCATTATTAATCATTCAGCCACTGAACTCTTCAGTTTCACACTTGTGAACTTAATCAATATAAATCTTATGAATTTCATTGTATAAAACTGTACTGGTGAGGGAGTGGAGGTCGTAAAGCCTCAAAGTTTAACTTTCATAAATACACACATATAATATAACATTTATCATCAAAATTTCACAATAAAACATTTATTTCATACCTTTATAAGTCCCATTTCATCATAAGCAACATTTTTACTCGTACATGTGAGTATCACTTTCAGCATTATCGGAATTAGCTTTGTTGGAAAACATCTCTGTCTATTTGTAAAATAATTTCTCATCACAGTCGGGAGATAGCACACTATCACAAGTTATTTAATGGCATGTATAGCTAATCTCGTATAAGCTACGTTAGTCTAAGAATCGACTAAATCGTAGCTCTGATACCGATAAATGTAACACCCCTAACCCAAATCTGTCTCCAGAATAGGGTTACAGAGCATTACCAAAATTTACAGAACAAATAATAGACATTTCATAATTCTTTAGTATTCATATCAGATTCCAATCAAATTTCATCATATAGTCTCTTACATGAGCCCTCGAGGCCCAAATTGTGCATTAGAATCAGGTCGGGACTAAACCGGGTACTTAGAAATTTTTTTGTGAAATTTTAAAAATTTTCCTAGGTGCAGGGGTCACACGCCCGTGTGGACAGGCCGTGCCGCTCACACGGCCAGGGACACACCCATGTCTTATACCGTGTAAGTATTAGACTTGTGTCACATGGCCAAGTCACACGCCTGTATGCTAAACCGTGTGTAGGTGAAGGGGTCACACGACCAAGCCACATGCCCGTGTGCCAGGCCGTGTGATCAATTCTGAGCATTTTGTTTTGACATTTTAAAGATACAGGGGACACACGGCCAGATCACACGCCCAGTTCTAGGTCGTGTGTCACACACGGTTGAGACACACGCCTGTGTCTCTGCTCGTGTGGACAAAAATAGGCTACTTTCCAAACCACATTTCTCACCCCAAATTGTAATCCACCTATACCAACACTTTAACATATTCACAAGTCTATATCAGTCATTTAAACTGTAACACCCCTCACCCGTATTCACCGTCAAAATAGGGTTACGGAGCATTACTGGACTTACAACACTTTTAAACATACATTTCATATGCAATTTATCAAATGAAATACAATTCAATCACAATCAATCATAGTGTCCCTTAAACGATCCTACAAGGACTTAAACATGTATTGAGAGTGGTTCGAGACTAAACCGATAACTCGAGAAGCTTTTCCACACTTAGAAAATTTTTCTCAAAATAGGGGACACACACCCGTGTGGCTAGGCCGTGCACCAGACAAGCCCGTGTCAGAGACCGTGTGAACATTCGAAATGGGAGCACATGGTCGTGTCCCAACCCGTGTCCTACCCCGTTTCTAAACAAGTGGGCTTACTGTTAACCTTGTGTATGGTCAATTAATGTCATGGATGGATCTTATCATGAGCTTATTGTTGCTATTTATTTCCATGCAAACTTACTAAGCTTTATGCTTACCCCTTTTCATTGCCCCTTTTCCTTGTAGTATTGCAAGTTAACTCGAGAAGTTCCGGAAGTCGGGGTTGGAGATCACACTATCGCCCACTTTTGGTATAGCCAAAATTAGTTTTATTTTGAATGTGGCATATATAAGACTTGAGTATTTTGTTATGTCATATTGGTAAGCCAAATGTGTTGGCTACAAAGGTTGTTCCAATTCATTTTGTAAATGGTCATTAAAGTTGGGCCAATACTTGGCTAATTCTTGTGTTTAATGAAGATGAATTTCATAAAGTGTATGCTTTTGTGGATATCTTGATTCTTTTTTAGTTCTTAGAGGTATCATTTTGTCATCTTATACCGAAATGTTCTGGTATGAGTGTGATTTCTTGATAGGGTGGCAAATGGCTTGGTAGATACCTCTCTAATTGTCCACACGGGTAGACACATGGGCGTGTGTCTAGGTCGTGTGTGACACACGGTCAGCCCCATGGGTGTGTCGAACGGCCGTGTGTCCCCTTGCATGCTAGGCTTACAAGTCAGTATGCTCAGTAGTAAACACACGGAAAGAGACATGGCCGTGTGTCTCAACCGTGTAAAGTCTGCCCAGGCCGTGTAAAGTTTGCACTTTAAATGTGGAATTTAATTCAACCCACGGTCTAAGGACACGTGCGTGTACCTTGGCCGTGTGACAATAGTGATGTGATGACGTCATAAACAGAATGCCAAGGTTTTGGCACACGGGCTAAAACACGGGTGTGTCGAGGCCGTGTGACGGACACGGGCCAGGAACACGAGCATGTGCCCAGCCGTGTGAAATAAGTCAGTGTCGACCACGGGTGAGGGACATGGGCGTGTGTGACCACACGGCCTACCCACATAGGCGTGTCCCATTTCACAAGGCATGTGGCCCTTGTTTAGGTAAAATTTTTCTAAGTGTGTAAAAGCTCCGATTCTTTTCCGAAACCTTCCGGAAGTATGATTAGGGCCTTGTAGGCCCATTATAAGGAAGTTAGATATGAGAATGGGAAAGTTTAATTTGGAATGGATTTTGATAACCTAAAGTGGTATGATCTTGTGAGTCAAGTACGGTAACGCCTCGAACTCAATTCCGGTATAGAATACAGGTAAGGGGTGTTACATTTAGTGGTACCAGAGCTACGATTTAGTCGGTTCTCGGACTAATGTAGCGTAAGTATGAGTCCAGTTATACATGCTATACGTAAGAGTAATTGTGTAATAATAGTGTGACGACTCCTGACGATTGAATTGTGTTTTTATATAGTAAATGGACCCTGATCTCTACCAAGTTGCAGCCGATGATGCTGCGAGTAATGCGTCGGCTTCAGCGCAAGAGACCGCGCCAGTAGAGAGTAGACCCGAGACAATGGGTTAAGGAGAAGAGGCCCGAGAAGCCTTTCTCGTATGATGAGCAACTGGTATACTGAGTATACCCGAGCAAATCCTAATGCTCAACCCCCTCCACCCCCACCTATTCCTCAACCAGCTCCCGTAGCTCATCAAGTGGTTGAGGTAGAAAGAAGAGAAAGACCTCCGGTCGATAAGATCCGGAAACAAAGAGTAGAGGAATTCCGGGCTAGTAAGGACGATGACCTGGAGAGGACAGAATTCTAGTTAGAGAATACCATCAGGGTATTCGACGAGTTGTCATGCACACCTGAAGAGTGCTTGAAGGTGTAGTGACTCTCTTGAGAGATTCGTCCTATCAATGGTGGAACACCCTCGTGTCAGTGGTACCAAGGGAGAGAGTTAGCTGGGGATTCTTCCAAGAGGAATTTCAGAAGAAGTATATCAGCCAAAGATTCATTGACCAGAAGAGGAAAGAGTTCTTGGAATTAAAGCAAGGCCGAATGATGGTAACTGAATACGAACGTGAGTTCGTAAGGCTTAGTAAGTATGCCCGGGAGTGCGTGTCTACCAAGACCATCATGTGCAAAAGGTTCGAGGACGGGTTAAATGAAGATATCCGTTTATATGTTGGAGTCCTCGAACTAAAAGAATTTGTAGTGTTGGTGGATAGAGCTTGCAAAGCCTTAGAGCTGGTTAAAGAGAAAAGAAGAGCTGAGATTGAGTCCCGTGACTCAACGAAAAGACAACTGAATAAGTCATTCCAATTCTCATCTAAGAAATCAAGGGATTTCGCTACTCGATCAGCCACTTCAGCCGAGTTTTCAAACCGAAGTAAGGGTAAACAATTTTTGGGGTCTAAAACGTAGACCACATCTGTTGCTAGTGTCGGCAATGCCCGACCGAGTAGACCGGAGTGCCCACAGTGTGGTAGGCGTTATTTTGGTGAGTGTCGAACAAACGATAAGGCTTGTTTCAAGTGTGGGTCTCTAGACCATTTTATCAGAGACTGCCCCGAGGTGGGTGAGAAAGAGAAGTCTCAGAATGCAAGACCGGGAAGTATGGCTAGAGGAAGACCACAAAGAAACCCGGGAAATGAAATGGGTAGCAAGAATTTGTCTCAAGAGCTGACTGCAAGAGTTGAGGGTAGAGCACCGACGAGAACATATGCCATTCGCGCTCGTGAAGAGGGATCTTCCCCTGATGTAATCACGGGTACCTTTTCTCTCTATGATACTTGTGTTATAGCTTTAATTGATCAGGGATCTACCCACTTATACATATGCATGAAATTAGTCTCTAGCATGAGCATGCCTATAGAGTCTATTGAATTGTAATAAGATTGTCTAATCCTCTAGGCAAGTATGTGTTGGTTGATAGTGTATGTAAAGGTTGTCCTTTGATGATTAGGGGTCATTGCTTTCTGGTTGATCTTATGTTATTGCTGTTTGATGAGTTCAATGTCATCCTTGGGATGGATTGGTTAGCTACTCATGGTGTGATAGTAAATTGTGGGAGAAAGTTTATTGAGTTAAAATGTGAAAATGAGAATCTTATTCGTGTTGAATCAGATGAGCAAGACAGATTGCCAGCAGTGATATCTTCATTGTTGACTCAAAAGTGTTTAAGAAAGGGGTACGAAGCTTACCTTGCCTTTGTGATGAATACTAAAGAGACTGAGTTGAAAATTGAGTCGGTACCCATAGCATGCGAGTATCCAGATGTTTTCCCAGAAGAATTACCAGGGTTACCTCCGATTAGAGAGATTGAATTCGGGATTGAGCTAGCTCCGGGTACCGCCCCCATTTTTATTGCTCCATATAGAATGGCTCCAACCGAGCTAAAAGAGTTGAAAGCGCAGTTGCAAGAACTAACGGATAAAGGTTTCGCAAGACCGAGTTATTCTTCGTGGGGTGCTCCCGTATTATTTGTGAAGAAGAAAAATGGTTCTATGAGGTTATCATAGATTATCGACAGCTTAACAAGGTAACTGTGAAGAACAAGTACCCGTTGCCGAGAATCGATGATTTATTTGATCAATTGAGGGGAGCCACAGTGTTTTCCAAGATAGACTAAAGGTCTGGGTACTATTAGTTGAGAGACAAGGACTCGGATGTACCAAAAACCTCATTTAGGACTAGGTATGGCCACTATGAATTTTTGGTCATGCGTTTTGGTCTAACGAATGCCCTTGCCGTTTTCATGGACCTGATGAACCGCATTTTTCGGCCATACTTGGATAAGTCTATAGTGGTATTCATCGATGACATCCTGATCTACTCTCGAGATGAGAACGAACATGCCGAGCACTTGAGTATGGTTCTGCAAATTTTGAGAGAAAAACAATTGTATGCCAAGTCCAATAAGAGTGAATTTTGGCTTAAGGAAGTAGGATTTTTAGGGCACATTGTCTCGGGAGATGGAATTAGAGTCGACCCAAGTAAAATCTCAGCCATTGTTGAGTGCAAACCGTCGAGGAATGTAACTAAAGTAAGGAGCTTTCTAGGTCTAGCCAGCTATTATAGGCACTTTGTCAAGGGGTTTTCCATGATAGCTACTCCGGTGACAAGAGAGGTGCCAATAGAGTTTTGAGAAACTAAAGGCATTGTTGAGTAAGGCTCCTGTTTTGGTACAACCTGAATCGGGAAGAGAATTTGTCGTTTATAGTGACGCATCCCTGAATGGATTGGGTTGTGTACTCATGCAAGAGGGCAAGGTGATAGCATATGCCTCAAGACAATTAAAGCCCCACGAGAAGAATTACCCGACTCACGACTTGGAGTTAGCTGTAATTGTATTTGCATTGAAGATATGAAGACACCACTTATATGGTGAAAAGTGTCAGATTTTTACCGACCATAAAAGCCTAAAATATTTGATGACTCAAAAGGATTTGAATTTAATGCAACGAAGATGGATGGAGCTGATTAAGGATTATGAGTTAGTGATTGACTACAATTCAGGAAAGGCGAACATAGTCGTCGATGCTTTGAGCAGAAAATCATTATTCGCACGGAGAACCATGAATACTCTGATGGCTTTGTTGGATGATGGTTCCATTTTAGCCGAATTGAGGGCTAGACCATTATTTCTTCAAGAGGTTTGTGAAGCACAGAAAGAGGGTCGGATATTGCAAGCCAAAAGAGTTTTATGTGAGTCAAATGTTAAATCGGACTTCCGGGTAAGTCTAGATGGATGCTTAACGTTCTGAGGTAGGGTCTGTGTACCCAGAAATGATGAACTTATTCGGAAGGTTTTGCATGAAGCACATAGCAGATGTTTAAATGTGCACCCAGGCAGCACGAAGATGTAAAATGACTTGAGAAAGTGGTATTGGTGGCCTAGTATGAAGAAGGACATTCCTGAGTTTGTATCGAGATGTCTGATTTGTCAGCAAGTGAAGGCTAAACACCAAGTACCTTCGGGTCTACTTCAGCCTATTATGGTTCCCGAGTGGAAGTGGGACCATATTACCATGGACTTCGTGACGGGATTACTGTTGTCACCCAAAAAGAAAGATGTTGTGTGGGTCATAGTCGATAAGCTCACGAAGTCGGCCCATTTCATACCAGTACAGGTTGACTATTCGCTTGATAAATTGGCAGATTTGTATGTGGCAGAGATAGTGAGACTTCATGGAGTACCATTATCAATTATTTCGGATAGAGATCCGAGATTCACATCACGGTTTTGGAAAAAGCTACAAGAGGCATTGGGCACAAAATTGAGATTTAGTACAACCTTCCATCCACAAACTGACTGGCAGTCAGAAAGAGTAATTCAGATACTCGAGGACATGCTTCGATGTTGTGTTTTGGAATTTCAAGGTAATTGGGAGAAATACTTACCGTTAGTGGAATTCGCCTACAACAATAGTTTCCAGTCAAGTTTGAAAATGGCACCTTATGAAGTATTGTATGGGCGCAAGTGCCGAACGCCCTTGTATTGGACAGAACTCAGAGAGAAATAGATACACGGGGTCAATTTGATTAGGAAAATTGAAGAGAAAGTAAATGTGATACGCGGGTGTCTGAAAGCAGCCTCAGATAGACAAAAGTCCTATTCGGATTTAAAAAGGAAAGAGATTGAACCCTAATCTATTACGACTTTAATTTTTCGAGGATCAACCCTAATCCCCTCGTCAGATACTACGTGATCCAGAAATGTCACTTCTCGCAGCCAGAATTCACACTTGCTGAACTTAGCGTACAGTTGTTTCTCCCTTAAAATCTGCAACAAAATTTAGAGATGTGCATCATGTTCATCCTCGGTTCTCAACACCAAGATATCGTCTATGAATACCACCACGAACCGATCCAGGTAGGGTTGCAATACTCGGTTCATTAGGTCCAAGAAGGCAGCTAGTGCATTCGTTAGCCCAAACAGCATTACTAGGAACTTGTAATGACCATAACGAGTCCTAAACGCAGTCTTATACACATCAGCCTCCTTAACTCTCAGCTGATGGTACCCAGAATGAAGATCTGTTTTGGAGAAAACCGAAGCTCCTTGCAACTGATCAAATAAATCATCAATCTTCGGCAAAGGATACTTATTCTTGATAGTCAATTTATTCAATTGCCGATAGTTGATGCACATGCGCATGGACCCATCTTCTCATCATCCGTAGTCTTCAACACCATACGCTTAGCAGCACAATCCAAACTTGCACGGTGTTTTACCAGCCAATCCATCCCCAAGATTAGGTTGAATTCACCAAATGGTAGCTCCATCAAATCCGCTGGAAATGTAACTCCTTGAACTTCTAGGGGCACATCTCTGAACAACTTGCCTACTCTTACTGGCTGTCCCAGTGGACTTAACATAGTCATCTCATTAACAGTACTCTCACACATGATCCCCAAGGTGCCAGACACAGTACATGCAATGTATGAATGTGTAGACCCTATATCAATCAGAGCAATGTAAGGTACATTATGAATTGGGAACGTACCGGTTATAACATCTGGAGCGTCACCATTCTCTCAGTGACGAGCAGCATAGACCAATGTTGGTTGCCTCGCCTCAACATTACTAGCACCTCTACCTGGCACTCACGACCTCGTCCCACACCATTTCCACCATTGGCCTGCCCACAGCCTCTCGGTGGCTGCTGACCACCTCTCTCTAGCTCCTGACCACCTCTCACTAGCTAAACATAACCCTGACCTACAGCTTGCATCTGAACAGGCCTTTGAGGACAATTCTTGACTTGATGCTCCATATACCCACATCTGAAACATGCCCTAATCTTTTTCTAACACTCACCAAGGTGATGTCTCCTACAATCAGCACAGGGCTGTAGTCTTGTAACAGGAACCCCAGCTCAGACTGGCCCATCAAACCTGGCCTTCTTTTTAGGCCTTCCAGAAGCACTTGAGGGCTCTGAATCCCTCTTATATCTGCCACTATCTTTCTCACGGTTCTGGCGCTCAGAGCGCTTCACGTCCTCGGTAATTTTCTCCTTTTCTACTAGGGCAGCAAAATCTCACTCCCTCTTCGGAGCTATCAAGACTCATAACTCATCTCAGAGGTCATCTTTGAATTGTACACAGCGTTCATATTCAAGTCGCAACTATCCCACGAGCATAGCGACTCAGTCGCAGGAGTTCTGCCTCATATCCTGCCACAGTTTTATTCCCCTGGGTCAAGCTCAGAAATTCCCTTCTTCGGGCATCCACATAACTTTTGCCCACATACCTTCCTTGGAATGCCGCCTTAAAGAAATCCCACGTTAACCGGTCGGCCTGAGTACCCTCTCTCACGGTAAGCCACCACTGATAGGCCTCGCCTCGCAGTAAAGACACTGCACCTTTTAGTTTCTGTTTAGAAGTACAGTCGAGGTCTTCCATTATTCTCTCTGTGGCTTCTAACCAGTATTTAGCCACATTAGGGGCTACTCTAGAAATACCCCTAAAGATTTCTACTTCATTCAATTGGAGTCGTTCTGAAATCGACCCACGACCCACAGCACTAGTACTGGTCCCTGCAACCCTTTCCAGCATGTGGAGCATAGCTTGAGATAGTGTATCATCCCTAGCCGCTCGATCGTATGGTCCCATCTCAGTCACCGGTGAAGCTGGTGCCTCCCTAGCCTCAACATTAGGCATATGGCCTGATGCCGAAGACCCAGCCCTAGCACTTCCTCGGCCTCTACCGCGGGCTCGTATACCCCTTCCGCGAGTACCTCTAGTGCTTATATCAAATAACGTATTATCTGTTTAAGAAGCTTTATGTATCAGTTTGTTATTCCAGTAATTATTAATAGATGTCTTATGAAAAGCAGTAATCAGAGTCTTGATTTCATAAATCAAAGTCTCCCTACAGCCTCAAATTACTATAATGAAAGAGTTTCAGTACAGTCCTACCATCTATAGTAGTCTCTCAATGTATTTCAGTTCAAGCAGTCTATAGTATAAAGAACACTTATGGATTCAGCGCTGGAGACTCGATGTGCCACACTTGTAAACCTTCCAAAACACTTCAAAAATAGTTTTCCAGAAATTCCAAATATTTTCAAAACCCATTCCACAGCCGAGTTTTACAACTCGACTCTGATACCACTAAATGTAACACCCCAAACCCGGCCTAGACGTTATGGATGAGTCTGGTGTGTCACATTGAAGTGTATTTAAAAAATTGGACTTGTTGGTAAAAACTTGTTTCTAAGTTTAAAACCCCTTTATTATTATTTAACAAATCATCTAGTTAAACGTTTGCCTTATTATCTGCTATTGTTATAATAGGTTGATTTAGAATTGCGGATGCTTTTGAAAACTCAATGTTTAAATTTCATGTCTTTGAAAACAGTAATTATTTTGAAAATTCGTTTTCTCCTAGACTAGCAGTTTAAAATAAGTAAACAAAGCCCAATTAAAAGTTTAAACAAACATAAATGGCCTTATTAAAAAAACAAAACCCAACATAAACTTTAAATTTAATTGAAAGCATTAGTAGAACCGCTGCAGTTGCGTGGCCACCTTCGAGCCCCTCACAGCACCAAATCGCCTATGGCTGAGGATTACCTATACAGTAAAAAGGAAAGGTTGAGTTTACGAAAACTCAGTGTGTAATCCCTATCAGTCAGTCAATATACCACATGTAGTAACAGTTTAGGCCTGAGCCCTATTCAGTAACAGTACAATGTAGGTCTTAGCCCAATACATATCAGTACAGTGGAGTAATGCAACCCATCCCAATCCAGCCAACACACCAATATCGTAGCAAGACTGCCAGTAACAGTATCGCAGCAAAGCTGCCAGTAACAGTATATGTGGCAAAGCCACCAGTACAATATACTTCCTCCATAACAGTATCCCAACCCCATGCAGTATGTCATGTCATAAATAATACATATATGCAGAATGTTATACTCAGTAACAGTCATAACAAATCATGAACACATCAGTCAACCTACCCCTAGGGGTATAACGGTCATTTCCATCTAATAGGGGTAAAATAATCATTTCACCCATTAGGGGTATTTTGGTCATTTTACCTACTTTAGGGTTTCGTAGTGCAAATATCGACCTCTCGGGAGGTCTACAGTCGCCTCGAGCAGCTTCGGTAACCTAAATGGTCATAACAGTGTAAATGGTCCCAAGCCCATTACTCGACCCAAGTGGGCCCGTACGCTCGTGCAGCCCATTCAGCCCAGATTTTGCCACGGCTATGAGACCTACATAGCCTAGTCCAGAATATACCACAAATCGTGGATTTCATCCGTATGGGACCCAAGAGCCCATTGGGCTCACACGACCCATTTTGGCCCAACATGGCCCAATATGGCCTAAGCCCATGAAAATGCTTATGGAGGCCTCCACAGTCATGCGCCCGTAATTTATGGGCTCGGTTTGACCACACGAGTGTTCGCACGCCCATGTGACCTCAAAGCCCAATCTTCTAACTTTTCAGCTTTTCGGGTTTTGCCGTTCAACAGTCAAAACAGTCTGAATACACACCTGCTTACGCAACCGCTCCAAGTTTTTCACGCACCCAACCTTGACTAAGTAATATGCGATTTACTCCTCTTAGATTGCTGACCAAAATGATCGAACGCTACTTGCCGACTTACTGCAATAACAACATATCTTATCAGGTGGAATCATTCACAAGTGGCTAAATCCATAAATATCAAACTTGCAGAAACATAGGGATATTCGGCCAATGCTCAAAAAGACCAAGATAATGCTTTTACCTTAACTGAACGATGAACGAAAAGGTTTTGATTGCTTCAGTCACTTGCACCCCTTCACTTCACTGAAATCCCTAGTACCTAACAAACGACCACATCGCAAGGAAAAGACAAGAATTGCAATTAGAACACGTAAGAAGAATCATTCGGCTTTCGGAAAAGGTAGAAGAATAACAGAGAACTAAAGGAGGGAACTTATGAGTACCTACCGATTCGTCAGAACTCTTGCAAGACCGAAACCACAACACCACAGCAGAGTATGGAGACAGTCGGCCAAAACCCAAAAACAGAAGAACACCGAAAGAAAAATAGAGAAGGGCAAAAGGGATGTACTATTTGGTCAAGGTTTGGGAAAGTAGAGGAGAGAAAAGAAATAACAAAGAGAAGAAGGAAGAGAAAAGTGGATTCGGCAGAGGAAAAGAAAGAACAATGCAAAAAGGAAAAAGTGAGCAGAGACAAAATACCAAAAGAACCTCCCACATTCGTCCAAATAGAGAAAAAAAACCCCAAATGAGCAGTATACCTCTCTTGGCAGAAATCTTGAGTGCCAGAGTCCAAATTCGGCACAAACTCCCTCTCTTCCCATCTTTTTGATTTTCTCCTAGAATCCCTCCTCAAACCTCTCCATGACCAGTTCATACTCCATACAAATTCTATTCAAACTCCCCTTAGTTGTGTTTCAGCCCAACTCCACTACCTACGCAGCTCAACCAGCAAAATAAACACTCCATTGTGCAACCCAGGACTTGAACCTCAGACCCCAGAGTTACACAACACGCCACTTTGCAACTAGATCACAAGTTCTTTTTGTGTCATAAAACAAGCACTATTATTTATAAGGCCTTTATACCAGTGTCCAGGTTCATTTAAGAGCAAAAATAAAATTCTACAAAAGCCAAGATTTGAACAGAGGCTTCTCACACATCCCCATACACACCCAAATTACTTAGCCATTAAAGCAAACAAGCAACTTGTGTCATATCATGCAAAAATTAAAGACTTAAATTTTTGGGGCATTACACACACGACAAACCACACACCCTTATGACTAGCCCGTGTGCCCTTCGAAATAGCCATACACACCCGTGTCCCAGACCATGTGCTTGGTCGTGCCAAACCTGTAGGGTATGCTGACTTATGCAACACGGCCAAGTCACACGCCCGTGTGCTAGGCCTTGTGCAAATTAAGGGCTATAGTGACTTGTGCCACACGGCTGATCACGCGCTCGTTTGTGCGACCATGTGGAGCATACTGACTTTAGTTTAATTTCAACACCTGGGGACACACGGCCGTGTAATAGGACCGTGTGTCACACACGGCTGAGACACATGCCCGTGTCTCTGGCCGTGTGGACAAAAATAGGCTATTTACCAAGCCAGTTTGCCACCCAAATTTAAATACACCTACACCTCTCAAATAGCACACAATATAGCATCAATAGGCATATATTTCAATTCCAATCAAGCATGATTTATACCAATTCCAACACCAACCAATACAAGCCATAAATACCACATATTGCTATCTAATTTCATGCTAATCTTTATCTTCTCAAAAGATCAAAATGGCCATTTACAAAATATGCATTATTATGCTCAATTTCACAAACATACCAATTCACAATTCATTACCTATTGACATTCAAAATTTCATAATATCAATGAGTATCATGAATCCACCTCAATCACACAACATAGGTCAATTACCAAATCAAAACAAAAGCCACTTGCACACTTATACACATCATCAAATTCACCATCCAAAGCCAACTCACATGACTATATATATACAAACCAAAACATATACATTCACAAGCCAACCCAAATGGCCAATATCAATACCAAAACATAGCCAAGATAACCAAAGTCCCTATACATGCCATATACTTAAAATACCAAAGTTCAAAGGTACCAAGTGATAGGTGGTAGTGTGAAACTATCTCCGACGATCCCCGAAACCAACCTAGCTTTAATATCACTATAAAACACATGAAAATACACAAAGTAAGCTATAAAGCTTAGTAAGCACGTATGTTAACAATGAGCAACTATCATCATTCATTAATCATTCAAATAATAGAAAATAATATACAAAATTCTATTAAATCTCAAAGCTATCAAATGATCATTCATATAACTTACCAAGAAACTCATCAATTCCATAGTTTTTAATACTCAATTCATTTCGTACATAACTGCACCATCTCGTACCAATCTCATACTCAACCATATCCTTCTTTTACCCGTTGAACCATTCGGATTAGAAGTCGGATACTCAAGGTCTCATATGATAAGTACCTATACCATGGCCCAAAGCCAAATCAAGGTAACTTATCCGAAATTCTGATATCATGGCCTGAAGCCAAATCAGCCGATATACATGGCCCAAAGCCAAATCGGTATGTCTTGTACCCGAAGTGCTAATAACATGGCCCGAAACCAACTCAAAGTATACCTAATGACATGTCACTAGTATCCTAAAATATTCCTAAGGTTCAATCGGGGATTTCGAATTGTCAAATCATCGTCGAATCATTTCCATGATTTTCTGTAATCACATAATCATAGTTTATGCTATATCAAAGCATATAAAATACATTTGAAATGAAATTATAACATACGAACTTACCTCAGATGATAAAACGACGAATCGAGTCAATTAGTCAATTACTTTATCTTTTCCTTGACCCAAGTCCGTATTTCGCTTTTCTTGATCTAGATATATTCAAAATTAACTTATTTAATCATCTATTCATTCAATTTAGTCCAAAACACTTTAAAACACATTTACACTTTTTCCCCTAAACTTTCACATTTTTCACAATTTAGTCCTTATCACATAAAATCACGAATTCATGAAATTTCTTTAATACCCATAATAGCCGAATTACTATAATGCCCCTAGCAGCCCATATTTATCAATTTTTCACACATTTAACCATACATTTTTACATTTTCTCAATTTAACCCCTAATTAGTATTTTCACTAAAAATCACTTAACAAAACTTGTATATCTATCAACACGCATTAATAATCTATCATCAATCATCAAAACTCACATATATTTATCAATGGAAACATTCAAAAGCTTTAACAGTTTTGCAAAATAGTCCCTCGCCTAGCTAGTACTAGATGCAATGATAACAAAAACATAGAAATCACTAAAAATCGAGCAAAAATGGACTTACAATTAAACTCCAAAGTGACCAAATGCTTCAAACCCTTAAGGTTTTATTTTTGTTCATGTATTTTTGGCAATGGCAAAAAGATGAAGCAATTTTGGCTTTGTTTTATTTTATTAACCATTATTTATTAATTACTAATTTAACCTTAGTAATATAACTTAAAAATAATTTAATGGTTGTCCAAAATTGTCCACTCACCTTTCAAATGGTTTAATTACCATTTAAGGCCAACATATTTAAAAACCAAAGCTATTTGACACCATAAACTAATAGAACATGCATTTTACACTTTACGCGATTTAGTCCTTTTATCAAATTGACCAACCAAACGCTAAAATTACTTAACAAAATTTTCACAAAATCACTCAATCATGCTGTAAACATTAAAATAATAACAAAATAAATATTTTGACTTCTGATTTATGGTTTTAAAAGCACTGTTCTGATTTGACTAAAAACGGGTTGTTACAACTCTCCCCCTTTAGGGATCTTCGTCCCCGAAAATCTTACCAGTGAATAAGTTAGGGTCCTATTTTCTCATAGCTTCTTTGGGCTCCCACGTAGCCTCTTCAACTCCGTGACATTGCCACAAGAATTTCACTAAAGCTATACGTTTATTTCTCAACTCTTTGATCTCGAGCCAAAAATTTGATCGGTTCTTTGTTGTACGTCATATCAGGCTGAATCTCAATCTCTGATGGAGAAATCACATGTGAGGGATCCGATCGATATCGATGCAACATCGATACGTGAAACACATTATGGATCCTTTCTAACTCTGATGGTAAAGCTAGTCGATATGCCACTGGCCCTATTCTTTCGATGATATCGTATGGCCTGATGAAACGCAGACTCAACTTGCCTTTCCTACCAAATCTAAGGATTTTCTTCCACTGAGACACTTTCAAAAACACTTTGTCATCGATCTGAAATTCAATATCATTTTGTTTCAAATCTGCGTACGATTTCTGATGATCCAAAGCTGCTTTCAAAAAATCGCAAATTATCACTTTCTCTTCGGTTTCTCTAATCAAACCAACCCCATGACTCTATTTCTCACTAAGTTCAGTCCAATACAATGGAGTTCGACATTTACGACCATACAAAGCTTCGTACGGTGCCATCTTTATACTCAATTGAAATTGTTATTATACGCAAATTCAATCAGCGGCAAATATTTCTCCCAATGGCCTTCGAATTCCAAAACACAACATTGGAGCAGATCTTCGAGAATCTGGATTACTCGCTTAGATTGTCCATCGATTTGAGGATGAAAAGCTGTACTAAAATTCAACTTTGTACCTAGAGCTTCTTGCAATTTCTTCCAAAATCGTGACATAAACCTCGATTCTCTATTCGAAATAATCAAAATTGGCACCCCACGTAATCTAACAATCTCAACAATATACAATTCAGCTAATCTATCGAGTGAATAGTCTGTACGTACTGGGATGAAATGCGCTGATTTCGTTAATCTATCAACGACAACCCAAATAGCATATTTCTTTTTGGAGTGAAAGGCAATCTCGATACAAAATCCATTGTAACTCTGTCCCATTTCCACTCTGGTATCATCACAGGCTGAAGTAAACCCGATGGCACTTGATGTTCAGCTTTAACTTGCTGACACAATAAACATTTCGCTACAAATTTAGAAATGTCTCATTTCATACCCGACCACCAATATAATTGTTTCAAATTATTATACATTTTAGTACTTCTAGGATGTACGGATAAACAACCACTATGTGCCTCGTGTAAAATTTTCTGAATCAACTCTGGATTTTTCTGTACACAGATTCTATCTCGGAACATTAAACAATCATCAGATTCAATTTGGTACTCTAAATCACTAGTCGACTCGCATTGTACTCTTTTAACTTGCAAATTACTATCACATTTTTTAGCTTCACAATTTTGCTGAAGGAATACTGGTTTAGCATTTAACTCAGTTAGAATCGAACCATCATCAGATAATGTCAACTGTGAATTCATTACTGTCAAAGCAAACAATGATTTTCTACTTAAAGCATCCGCGACTACGTTTACTTCTTCAGGATGATAATCAGTCACTAAATCGTAATCTTTTAGTAGCTCGAGCCATCTCCATTGTCGCAAATTCAAATCTTTCTGAGTCATAATATAATTTAAGCTTTTATGATCAGTAAAGATGTGGCATTTTTCACAGTACAAATGATGACGCCAAATTTTTAATGCAAAAACTATAGCAGCCAATTCCAAATTATGAGTCAGATAGTTTTTTTCACGCGGCTTCAACTATCTGGAAGCATAAGCTCTCACATTTCCTTCTTGTATCAATATGCAACCCAAACCATTCAATGACGCGTAGCTGTAAATCAAAAATTCTTTACCCGATTTAGGTTGAACCAACACTGGTGCCTCAGTTAACAGTGCTTTCGATTGATCAAAACTTTGTTGACATTTCTCGGACCGTTCAAACTTGACATCTTTCTATAGTAGTCTGGTCATTGATGTAGCTATCATTGAGAACCCTTTAACAAAACATCGATAGTAGCCTACTAATCCTAGAAAGCTTCTGACCTCGAATAATTTCTAGGTGGTTTCCAGTCAATAATGTAGAAATATTGCTCGGATAAACTCGAATGCCATGCGCTGAAACTATATGTCCAAAAAATTCAACTTCCCGGAGCTAAAACTCACATTCGCTAAATTTAGCATACAGTTGCTTATCTCTCAAGGTCTACAACATAATCCTCAAATGCTCGGCATGCTTAGACTCATCTCGTGAATAGATCAGAATGTCATCGATGAACACAACAACAAATCTATCTAAATACAGTCTAAAGATCTGATTCATCAAATCCATAAAATGGCAGGAGCATTAGTTAGTCCAAGAGGCATAACAAGGAATTCATAATGTCCGTACCTCGTTCTGAATGCAGTTTTTGGCACATCAGAGTCTTTAACTCTCAATTGATAATAACCCGATCTCAAATCAATCATCGAAAACACTATTGCACCTTTCAATTGGTCAAACAAATCGTGTATTCTTGGCAACGAATACTTATTCTTTATTGCAACCTTGTTGAGCTGACGATAATCAATACACATTCTCATGGACCCATCTTTCTTCTTAACAAACAATACTGGCACACCCTAGGGCCAAAAACTCGGTCGTGCAAAACCTCTATCTCTTAACTCTTGCAACTGAGATTTTAATTCTTTCAACTTTTTCGGAGCCATTATATATGGGGCTATAGATATCGGTGAAGTTCTCGGTATTAACTCAATAGCAAATTCAACTTCTCTGATCGGTGGTAACCCTAGCAATTCTTATGGAAACACATCTGGATACTCACAAACCATAGGCACTGATTCAATCTTCTTTTTAGACACCTTGGTATCTAAAACATATGCTAGGTACATGTTACAACCTTTTCTCACATATCTCTAAGCTGACATCAATGAAATCACTATTGGCAATCCATTCGACTCATCAGATTCAATTCGGAGAATTTTATTATTCTAACACTTTAATTCTATAGTATTTCATCTACAGTTCACAATAGCATCATGTAGAGTCAACCAATCCATATCCAGAATCACATCGAACTCATCAAATGGTAAAATGTAACAACCCGATTTTGGGTCTAGTCGGAACAGTGGTTTCGGGACCACAAATCTGACACAGAGAACTTTATTTTTATTATATTTTTATGGTCTGTAGTTTTATGGAACAATTTCGTGAAAATTTCGTTCAAAAATTTTGACGTTTGGGCACTCAATTTAGTTAAAAGGACTAAATTGCAGAAAGTGCAAAACTTGAATTCTATATGTTAGAGGTGTCCAATTGCTATGAGACTTTAAATATGAGGTGCTTAAATGGTAATTAGACCATTGGTTAAGTTGGTGGACAAAAATGGACATGATTTGGTATGTTTCTAAAGTTTTTCATTAAGGGCATTTTAGTAATTTGGTAATTAAATGAATTAAAAAGCCAAATTAAAAGCCAATTTTTGTTCATATTCTTCCTCATGGCCGAAATTCACAAGGGGGAAGCCATAGCTAGGGTTAGGCCACTTCCAAGCTTGATTGTAAGTCCATTCTTGCCCCGTTTTTAACGCTATTTACATTTTTGAAGTCATTGTAACTCGATCTATCTATTTCTACCACCAATTTGAAGATATGCCAAAGTTTAAAATTTTACCCATGTTGAACATGTATGTATTTTGATGTTTGATGGTAGAAAATGCATGTTTGTCGTTTGTTAGATGACATTTGCTAAGTGATTTTTGGTAAAAATGCCTAATAGGACTTGTTAGTAAAAGTTGTAAAATGAGTAGTAAATGTAACACCCCTTACCCGTATCTTGTACTGGAATTGGGCACGAGGCATTACCTGACTCGACTCACTTGGTCATATAACCTTGAGTTAGCAATTTGATTTCCAAATTCAAAGATTTTCAATCTTACGTCTAATTTCTTTATAAGGGGCCTGTAGGGCCCTGTACTAATCACCGAAAAATATCGGACATAAATCGAAAACTTTGACACGTTTAGAAAAATGCCACCTAAATAGGGGTCACACACCCGTGGACTAGATGACACGCCCGTGTATCATCTCACACGCCCGTGTCCAACGCACGTGGTTGACACTGACTTGAGTCGCACGACCTGGACACACGCCCATATGGCTGGAACGTGGTTGCCTCTGATTAATCCCCACGGCCTGGGCACGCCCGTGTGCTTCAACCGTGTGACAATTCAAATTCAAATTTCAAGATGCAGACTTCAGACGGCCTGGGCACACGCCCATGGCTTCATTGTGTGTCACACACGGCCTAGACACATGCCCGTGTGCCCACCCATGTGGACAAGAACAATGCTGTTTGCCAAGCTCTTTAAACCCCTATAGCTTACACTACATGAACCCATTCAACATACTAATAAACATCTCATAATTTCAATATGAACTTCCAGAGATAATTTTGTAATTTCATAAATGATAAGGTGAGCCATCAACCATGGCAATATACAAAATAGTTATCTTAACAAGGGCCAATACATTTTGGCCAAAATGACAAAATATCCTAACTAGTCTAGCCCCTATACATGCCATGTACAAAATCATTAAGTCTAGGTATACTGAGGTGAGCTGATAGTGTGGGGGATCTTCTGAATATCTTCGTATCTTGGCTTGGCTCTTAAACTCTATAAAACAAGGGAAAAAGAGAAGGGGGAGTAAGCTTTAAGCTTAGTAAGTTTACATGCAAACAATATAACATTATAACATGTATTAAACAATTACATAGCATTACATACTAAGCAAGAAACAATTTGCATTCATTGTCATGCTTACTCATTTTCTCCATTCCCACATTCCAACCATATCACAAGCTTAATGCATACATTCATTAACAGGTTCCCTTGCACTTAGCATCACAAAGTCACATAATAAAACACATCACTAAGTCTAATTCCATTACTCATAGTGAAATTAATCGGTGGTTTCGCACTTAGCCCACCAACAGCCTTTATTATCGCATATAGCCTACCAAAAAGATTAGTTACGGTGGTATCGCACATAGCCCACCAAAAAGATTGGTTACGGTGGTATCGCACATAGCCCACCAAATGATGAATAGATGATGGTATCGCACATAGCCCATCATAATTAAGCAACAAGGTGGTTGTAATATCCTGAAATGGGGGTTAATTTTAAATTGGATTGTTTTGCTTGTGTTTGGATTATGGTGTCAGTATTTGTAATGTTTTGGGGCTTAGTTGTAAGGCTAGAGCTGACCTGGGTAGTAAGAAAATTTTGGTTTTTAAGTTTTAAGTAAAGGGAGCTAAGGGAGCCAAGGGTTACAAGTTTTTCAAGTGGGATCTTAGCACAAGAAAAAGCTTGGAAAAGTGGCAAGGAGGTGCCACTTAAAGCCTTGTGAATGACGCCACTTGCAGGGGAAGGAGGTCTCATGTTCGAGCAGCAGAAATCCCACCTTTTGTCTTCTATTTTGACGCCAAGGAGGGAGAGGAGTTGTGTGCAATTCAAACTCTGCCTAGTAAGGTTGGACTAAGTCAAATTGTTCAAATGATTGGCAAAGAGAGAAATAAGGAATTTGACTAATTCAAAATAGTTTGAATTAGTGGCCAAGAGCATTTCAAGGAGGTGGCCGAATCTTGAACTCCTCATGGGATGAGTGGCCGTTGTGGTATGGTGAGTAGAGGGGATTGCCGAAACTTTCTAGAGTGTTTAGAGTGCATTTTCAGTCAGCCTTGTGTAGTGTACCAAAAGCCGAAAGTCCCTTGGTGTCTGCCGTTTTCTTCCTAAGGCATTTGGCCGAATTCTCTATTGGGCATTCTTCCACCTTTCTTTTCTTTTTCAAAAGTGTGCAAAGACCATAATTTCTCTTTTTGGATTACCTCTCTTCTGCCAAAACTCTTACTTTCCTTTTTCTTTAAGCATAGGCCGAATATCAACCCTTTTTCTTCCATCCCTTCTTGTTTTCTTCCTTTGTTGCTAAAGCCGAATCTTCCCTCTCCCACTTCTAATCTACCTTGCCATTTTCTCCTTTCTTTTTGAACCACATTTCATTTGTTTCAACTCTCAAAGACTCTAGCCGAATCTCCCTATTTTCTTTTCCAGTTGGTTGGCCGAATAGTTAAACAAGGGTGGAACTTTTGGGTCCTTTCTCTAATCGATTTGGAAAGGTATGTGTGCATGGCCGAATCTCTTTATCTCTTTCCCTTCTCTTTGTCGATTCTCATTAAGGGTAAGAGCCGAATTTCGACATCTGTTAATAGAACTCTAATCACCTTGTGAAACCGATTTTATTGTAGGGCCTCCGAGATTTTGAGGTATTCAATCCAAGTCTCTCATCTTTAACAATCGGCTTTGGTAAGTGGTGGTAAGGATCCATTTGTAAGATCATCTATTCTTTTAATTATTCAAAAGTCGAAGGCTATTGATGTGGGTGTTTTTGGATTGCCGATTGTAGGGGAGTGAAGCAGATTCACAAAGCGTGTGGTGGCTAGTATTCAAAGGGCGTTTAGGTAAGGTCTCGGGTTTCAAGCTTTAACCCTTTGGGTTTATTTGGTTTGGCCGAATGGCCTATGTGGCTAACCTTAGTTATGGCCGAATGTAGGATCAAGGACCTAGCGTTGTAGATCAACTCTTCGGATTTAGGGCTTGCGTTATAACAGGTGTGTAAACTTACACACTCTATTACTTAGTAATATGTTTTGATAACCTGTGTTTAATAAAAGCCGAAACAGTGTGGATGTTGATATGATACCCTATGGGTATGAGCATGGATTCGGGTAAGTCCGTTCCGATTTGAGTTCTGCTATTCATTATGTTTGATATAATGATTTATGACATATATGGGTTATGTGATGCGTAACTAAGCATGTTGGCATGATTTGCATGATTTGCATGATTTACATGAGTATGGCATGGTGTTGGGTGATATAAGAGGAGGGGGAAGATGATATCCGTGTCTTTGGGACACCAGAGGTTTGGCACCTCCAGTGGTTTGGTACCAGAGATTGATTTAGTGACTTTGGGTCACCAGAGGTTTGGCACCTCATAGCGACTTGTCCCAGTGGCTTAGCACCACAGTGGGTTGGCCCCACAGTTGATATTACGGGATTGTCGCCAGTGATTTGGTATCACACGTAGGCTGGCCCCACACTTGGATATTGATATTTTGTGACTTTGGGTTACCAGAGGTTTGGCACCTCATAGCGACTTGTCCCAGTGGCTTAGCACCACAGTGGGTTGGCCCCACAGTTGATATTACGAGATTGTCGCCAGTGATTTGGTATCACACGTGGGTTGGCCCCACAGATGGATTATTCGTGACTTTGGGTCACCAGTGGTTTGGCACCACATTATTATTGGATATCGTGGCTTTGGGTCACCAGTGGTTTGGCACCACCAGTGGTTTGGTACCACACGGGGTAGATAAGGAGTATGGATGGCTAGGGTTGGGTGCATTATTTTATATTGCTTGGTCATATGTGTGTAAATATGTTGCATTAATCGAGAGGAGGGTTTATGCACTGAGTCTTGGTGACTCACCTTCTCTCTTATCATTTCAGGTGACACTTAGATCGCGGAGGAGGAGCCGGGTGGACTCGAGGTGACCATGCTATAAATAAATTACGGTTTTTCACGGATTTGATTTGGGTACATTGTTTTATTTTACTTGGCTTCATTTCTATTTATGGGTTGTAATAAGGCCTTTTAATTACTTATACGTTTTGGACTTATTTTAAACATGGTTAAGTAAACTACTTGGATAATCTAACAACAACAAAAGCGTAAGTTTTCTAAACAACAAACGACATGTTTTAAACTTTACCATCGGGTATCACGTATCAATTGAAGATAACTACAACTCAAATGTTTTCAACCTTAAGTTTTCCTCACACAACTGAACTGTTTTCTAATAACTAAGAAAGAAGCAAGTGAATTTCTTAAACTGTCAAAAATATTTTCTAACCTATGCATCGACAACTAGATTTTAACAATTTAATCTCGGTTTTTCAAAGACAACAGATCAATTTTAACTCACCATGCACCTGCTTTCTACAAAAATAAAAACAACGCGGAAATTTTACTCAAAGCTTGATTCGTTAGATTGTTTTCTTCAAAATAATTTCCTGTAGCATGCTAGATTCGGTCGTGGTGTGTTGACCAGGTTTGGGGTGTTACAATTGTGGTATTAGAGCCAAGTTCAAAGGCTCGGCTGTGGGCTCAAGGCCCAAAATGTTTTAAATATTGGTTTTTAAATGTTTTGTTTAAAATATATGGTTTAAAAGGCATGGCACCGAGTCTTCGGCACCAATCCGCCCAGGTAAGTACCCTTTACTATTGCTTGTGATTTTTGGATGTGATGAGATTGAATGACTAGCAATAGTGGACTACTCTAGAAACTGAAACTGATAGGACTCTGTAGAATTGCGAAAACAAAACTTCTTTAATAAGAAATATTCATAAGACTGTGCTTCTAAAATAGTGGAATAATTACTGATGCATAAAACTTCTAAATCAAATAAGTCGAGACTTTAGTCATGAGCACTCGGGGTGGACGTGGTCGTAGACGTGGCCGGGGTAGGATGACAGTTTCTGAACCAGTAGGGTCTGGTCAGGGGTTAGAGAATGAGATACCGGTACCACCACCAGCTGCAGGTGGTGAGTTTCAGGATCAGACTAGGGACGACGTAGTGTCGCAGGCGATGCTGCGAGTTCTAGAAAGGGTAGTTGGAGTAGGTGGAGGTGCAGGAGCTCGGAAATCTGTACCCGAGCGACTCCGAGCCAATGGGGCTAAGGTATTTCGAGGTGTTTCTGGTGTGGCTCCCAGCACGGCAGAGTATTGGCTGGAGGCGACGGAGCGGATCATGGACGATTTGGACCTGACTGCTGAGGAAAAGCTGAAGGGAATAGTTTCGCTTCTCTGGGATGAGTCATACCAGTGGTGGCTCACGGTTCGGGACAGTGCTGCAGCGGAAGATCTTACTTGGGATTATTTTAAGGTCGCATATCAGAAAAAGTACATTGGATCTAGCTACATTGATGCACAACGGAAGGCATTTCTGAGGTTGGTTCAGGGGAGCAAGTCTGTATCAGAGTATAAGGCAGAGTTCTTAAGGCTGAGTCGGTATGCGAGAGGCATCGTGGCTACTAAACACGAGCGGTGTGTCTGTTTCGAGGATGGTCTGAGAGATGAGCTGAGGTTGCTGATTGCACCACAGCAGGAGCGTGAGTTCGCTGTCCTGGTAGAAAAGGCTAAAGTAGCCGAAGGGGTTAAAGAGTCTGTGAGGCAGAATATGGATAGGAACAGGCATAAGAGAAGCTTTGGATCGGCTGGGTCGTCAGGTAATTCTCAGAAAAGGGCTAGACAGAGTGGGCCGAATCAGTCTGGTAGAGCTGTCGCTGCTAATCAGGGACCGGCACAGTGTAACCATTATGGAAAATCTCATTAGGGAGGATGTTGGACCAGCGGAAAAGGATGTTTTGAGTGTGGCTCGTTAGACCATCGTGTGAGAGACTGTCCGCGTAAGTTGGCTAGGATTCAGTCTGAGGGTCAGGGCCGTACTCAGTTCAGAAATGGAGGACCGCCACCGCAGAGGGGTCGTGGTAATGGTAGAGGTGGTAGTGGATCTGGTCGGGGCCGAGGAGCGCCGGGCAGAGGTGTGGGTAGCATTGAGGCTAGACAGCCTGGGTTAGTGTATGCAGTGAGGCGCCGAGAGGAGGGCGACGCACCGGACGTCATAACTGGTACGTTCTTGATCTTTGGTTTTCCCTATACTGCTTTGATTGATGTGGGTTCGACGCATTCATACGTTGCTAGTAGCATAGTAGAGACCATGAATTTAGACTTTGAGACTACTGCTAGGCAGATGACAGTGATTAGCCCTCTAGGTCACTCTGTAGTTGTAAACAAGCTGTATAGAAATGTACCCCTAGAACTCCAAGGGGTAGTGTTTGTTGCTGATCTGATGGAACTACCGTTTGGGGAGTTCGATCTGATTCTTGGGATGGACTGGTTGGTTAAGTACCAGGCAAGGTTGGATTGCGCGGCTAAGCGCTTGGTTTTAAAGACGGTTGAGGATGACGAGGTGGTCATGATAGGTAATAGAAGAGATTACTTATCCAACGTGGTATCTGCTCTGAAGGCTGAGAAGATGGTCAGGAAGGGCTGCGAAGCATATGTGGTTCATGTGTGTGCCTTAGATGCTAAGGAGTTTGCAGTAGGGAATGTCCGAACAGTAAAGGAATTTGCTGATGTGTTTCCAGAGGAGCTTCTAGGACTGCCACCGGATCGTGAGGTGGAATTTGGCATAGATCTGTTACCCGGAACTGCGCAAGTGTCTATTGCTCCGTATAGGATGGCGCCAAAGGAGTTAGTGGAATTAAAGGCTCAGATCTAGGAGCTGTTGGACCGAGGCTTTATCAGGCCAAGTGTTTCGCCTTGGGGAGTGCCAGTACTCTTTGTCAAGAAGAAAGATGGTACAATGCGGATGTGTATAGACTACCGCCAGTTGAATAAGCTGACAATCAAAAACAAGTTTCCGTTGCCAAGGATAGACGACTTGTTTGATCAGCTAAAGGGTGCATCGGTATTCTCGAAGATCGACTTAAGGTCTGGGTATCATCAGCTAAAGGTGAAAGAGACTGATATCCACAAGACGGCGTTTCGTACTCGGTATGGGCACTATGAGTTTCTGGTAATGTCGTTTGGGTTGACTAACGCGCCGGCAGCATTCATGGACATGATGAATAGGGTATTTCAACAGTATTTGGATCAGTTCGTCGTGGTATTTATAGATGACATCTTGGTTTATTCAAGGACAGAGGAGGAGCATGATGCGCATTTGCGAGTTGTATTGCAGATTCTGAGGGAAAAGCAGCTTTATGCTAAGTTTAGTAAGTGCGAGTTCTGGCTTAGGGAGGTGACTTTCTTGGGTCATGTAGTGTCAGCTGAGGGGATTAGAGTGGACCCTCGAAAGATTGAGGCAGTATTGGATTGGAAGCCGCCTAAGTCAGTGGCTGAGATTCGGAGTTTTCTAGGTTTAGCGGGGTACTACCGAAGATTTGTGGAGGGATTTTCTTTGATCGCAGCACCGATGACCAAGTTGTTAAGAAAAGGAGTTCCGTTTATGTGGACTGAGAGGCAGCAAGAGAGTTTTGACAAGCTAAAGTAGATTTTGACTGAAGCTCCGGTTTTGATTCAACCTGAGGCAGGAAAGGAATTCACGGTATATTGCGATGCATCACATACGGGTTTGGGATGTGTACTGATGCAGGAAGGGAAGGTAGTGGCTTATGCATCTCGACAGTTGAGACCGCATGAAGTTAATTATCTGACGCACGACCTAGAGTTAGCGGCAGTAGTTTTCGCGTTGAAAATTTGGAGGCACTACTTGTACGGAGAGAAGTCGATAGTCTACATAGATCACAAGAGTCTGAAGTACCTTTTGACTCAGAAGGATTTGAACTTGAGACAGCGCAGATGGATTGAATTGCTAAAGGACTACGACTGTTCGATTGAGTATCATCCGGGCAAGGCTAACGTGGTGGCAGACGGGTTGAGCCGTAAGGTTGTATCGGACTTAAGAGCGATGTTTGCCCATCTAAGTTTGTACGACGACGGAAGTATTCTGGCAGAATTGCAGGTTAAGCCGACTTGGGTTGAGCAGATCAGGGAGAAGCAGATAGAGGATGAGGTTTTGAATGCGCAGAGATTGCAAGTGCAGGATGATGGTTTGGAGGGTTACAGCTTGTCTAGTGATGGAGTGCTGTGTTTCCAAGGGAGAACTTGTATGCCGAAGGACACCGAGTTAAGACAGAAGGTTCTTCAGGATGCACATAGCAGCCCATACGCTATGCATCCTGGAGGTAGCAAGATGTATCGGGATCTAAAGGAGCAGTTTTGGTGGCCAGGTCTGAAGCGGGAAGTAACGGAGTTTGTGGGTAAGTGTCTGACATGTCAGTAGGTCAAGGCTGAACATCAGTTGCCGTCAGGGTTGCTTCAGCCAGTGAAGATTCCACAGTGGAAGTGGGAAAGGATTACTATGGATTTCGTCAGTGGATTACCTCTTACGCCTAGGAAGAAGGACTCAGTTTGGGTGATTGTGGATCGTCTGACTAAATCGGCTCACTTCGTACCGGTAAGGGTTGATTACTCGCTTCAGAAGCTAGCTAAGCTGTATGTGTCAGAGATAGTGAGGTTGCATGGTGTGCCAGTATCGATCATCTCGGATAGGGATCCCAGATTTACGTCAAGGTTTTGGAGAGCGTTGCATCAGGCTTTGGGTACGCGCTTGGATTTCAGTACAGCATTCCATCCACAGTCTGACGGGCAGTCGGAAAGGGTTATACAGATTTTAGAGGATATGCTGAGAGGTTGTGTTTTGGACTTCAGAGGTAGTTGGGAGGAGTTTCTACCATTAGCTGAGTTCGCCTACAACAATAGTTACCAAGCGAGCATCAGGATGGCACCATATGAGGCGTTGTATGGTAGGAAGTGTCGCTCACCTACTTGTTGGACGGAGCTGAGTGAACGTCAGGTGTTGGGACCAGAGTTGGTTGCAGAGACTGAAGACAAGGTTAAGTTGATTCAGGCTCGATTAAAGGAAGCTTCGGACAGGCAGAAGTCTTATGCTGATCTCAGGCAGAGAGATATAGAGTTTGCTGTGGGTGATAGGGTCTTTTTGAAGGACTCGCCATGGAAGAAGGTGTTGAGTTTTGGAAGGAAAGGCAAGTTAAGTCCAAGGTTCATTGGGCCGTATAAAGTACTGAGACGGGTGGGACCCGTAGCTTATCAGCTTGAGTTGCCAGTAGAGCTAAGTCAGATTCACGATGTATTCCACGTCTCCATGCTTAGACGTTATCGTTCAGATCCATCGAATGTCTTAGCAGTAGAGGAGATAGAGGTGAGTCCGGATTTGACCATAGAAGAGGAACCATTGCAGATTTTAGACTGAGATGTGAAAGTTTTGCGTAGGAAGTCCGTGCCATTGGTGAAAGTGTTATAGCGGAACCATGGCGTAGAAGAAGCTACGTGGGAACCAGAGGATGTGATGAGACAGCAATACCCTCAACTCTTTTGACCAGGTAATTTCGAGGCCGAAATTATTTTTAAGGGGGGTAGAACTGTAATATCCTGAAATGGGGGTTAATTTTAAATTGGATTGTTTTGCTTGTGTTTGGATTATGGTGTCAGTATTTGTAATGTTTTGGGGCTTAGTTGTAAGGCTAGAGCTGACCTGGGTAGTAAGAAAATTTTGGTTTTTAAGTTTTAAGTAAAGGGAGCTGAGGGAGCCAAGGGTTACAAGTATTTCAAGTGGGATCTTAGCACAAGAAAAGGCTTGGCAAAGTGGCAAGGAGGCGCCACTTAAAGCCTTGTGAATGACGCCACTTGCAGGGGAAGGAGGTCTCATGTTCGAGCAGCAGAAATCCCACCTTTTGTCTTCTATTTTGACGCCAAGGAGGGAGAGGAGTTGTGTGCAGTTCAAGCTCTGCCTAGTAAGGTTGGACTAAGTCAAATTGTTCAAATGATTGGCAAAGAGAGAAATAAAGAATTTGACTAATTCAAAATAGTTTGAATTAGTGGCCAAGAGCATTTCAAGGAGGTGGCCGAATCTTGAACTCCTCATGGGATGAGTGGCCGGTTATGGTATGGTGAGTAGAGGGGATTGCCGAAACTTTCTAGAGTGTTTAGAGTGCATTTTCGGTCAGCCTTGTGTAGTGTACCAAAAGCCGAAAGTCCCTTGGTGTCTGCCGTTTTCTTCCTAAGGCATTTGGCCGAATTCTCTATTGGGCATTCTTCCACCTTTCTTTTCTTTTTCAAAAGTGTGCAAAGACCATAATTTCTCTTTTTGGATTACCTCTCTTCTGCCGAAACTCTTACTTTCCTTTTTCTTTAAGCATAGGCCGAATATCAACCCTTTTTCTTCCATCCCTTCTTGTTTTCTTCCTTTGTTGCTAAAGCCGAATCTTCCCTCTCCCACTTCTAATCTACTTGCCGTTTTCTCCTTTCTTCTTGAACCACATTTCATTTGTTTCAACTCTCAAAGACTCTAGCCGAATCTCCCTATTTTCTTTTCCAGTTGGTTGGCCGAATAGTTAAGCAAGGGTGGAACTTTTGGGTCCTTTCTCTAATCGATTTGGAAATGTATGTGTGCATGGCCGAATCTCTTTATCTCTTTCCCTTCTCTTTGTCAATTCTCATTAAGGGTAAGAGTCGAATTTCTACATCTGTTAATAGAACTCTAATCACCTTGTGAAACCGATTTTATTGTAGGGTCTCCGGGATTTTGAGGTACTCAATCCAAGTCTCTCATCTTTAACAATCGGCTTTGGTAAGTGGTGGTAAGGATCCATTTGTAAGATCATCTATTCTTTTAAGTATTCAAAAGCCGAAGGCTATTGATGTGGGTGTTTTTGGATTGCCGATTGTAGGGGAGTGAAGCAGATTCACAAAGCGTGTGGTGTCTAGTATTCAAGGGGCGTTTAGGTAAGGTCTCGGGTTTCAAGCGTTAACCCTTTGGGTTTATTTGGTTTGGCCGAATGGCCTATGTGGCTAACCTTAGTTATGGCCGAATGTAGGATCAAGGACCTAGCGTTGTAGATCGACTCTTCGGATTTAGGGCTTGCGTTATAACAGGTGTGTAAACTTACACACTCTATTACTTAGTAATATGTTTTGATAACCTGTGTTTAATAAAAGCCGAAACAGTGTGGATGTTGATATGATACCCTATGGGTATGAGCATGGATTCGGGTAAGTCCGTTCCGATTTGAGTTCTGCTATTCATTATATTTGATATAATGATTTATGACATATATGGGTTATGTGATGCGTAACTAAGCATGTTGGCATGATTTGCATGATTTGCATGATTTACATGAGTATGTCATGATGTTGGGTGATATGAGAGGAGGGGGAAGATGATATCCGTGTCTTTGGGACACCAGAGGTTTGGCACCTCCAGTGGTTTGGTACCACAGATTGATTTAGTGACTTTGGGTCACCAGAGGTTTGGCACCTCATAGCGACTTGTCCCAGTGGCTTAGCACCACAGTGGGTTGGCCCCACAGTTGATATTACGGAATTGTCGCCAGTGATTTGGTATCAAACGTGGGTTGGCCCCGCACTTGGATATTGATATTTTGTGACTTTGGGTCACCAGAGGTTTGGCACCTCATAGCGACTTGTCCCAGTGGCTTAGCACCACAGTGGGTTGGCCCCACAGTTGATATTACGGGATTGTCGCCAGTGATTTGGTATCACACGTGGGTTGGCCCCACAGATGGATTATTCGTGACTTTGGGTCACCAGTGGTTTGGCACCACATTATTATTGGATATCGTGGCTTTGGGTCACCAGTGGTTTGGCACCACCAGTGGTTTGGTACCACACGGGGTAGATAAGGAGTATGGATGGCTAGGGTTGGGTGCATTATTTTATATTGCTTGGTCATATGTGTGTAAATATGTTGCATTAATCGAGAGGAGGGTTTATGCACTGAGTCTTGGTGACTCACCTTCTCTCTTATCATTTCAGGTGACACTTAGATCGCGGAGGAGGAGCCGGGTGGACTCGAGGTGACCATGCTATAAATAAATTGCGGTTTTTCACGGATTTGATTTGGGTACATTGTTTTATTTTACTTGGCTTCATTTCTATTTATGGGTTGTAATAAGGCCTTTTAATTATTTATACGTTTTGGACTTATTTTAAACATGGTTAAGTAAACTACTTGGATAATCTAACAATAACAAAAGCGTAAGTTTTCTAAACAACAAACGACATGTTTTAAACTTTACCATCGGGTATCACGTATCAATTGAAGATAACTACAACTCAAATGTTTTCAACCCTAAGTTTTCCTCACACAACTCAACTGTTTTCCAATAACTAAGAAAGAAGCAAGTGAATTTCTTAAACTGTCAAAAATATTTTCTAACCTATGCATCGACAACTAGATTTTAACAATTTAATCTCGGTTTTTCAAAGACAACAGATCGATTTTAACTCACCATGCACCTGCTTTCTACAAAAATAAAAACAACGAGGAAATTTTACTCAAAGCTTGATTCGTTAGATTGTTTTCTTCAAAATAATTTCCTGTAGCATGCTAGATTCGGTCGTGGTGTGTTGACCGGGTTTGGGGTGTTACAGTGGTATCGCACTTAGCCCACCAACAAGTGTCATCATTACACATTTATATAACTATTTCATCGTTCACACAATAATTATTCAATGACTACCACATTCAATCCATTTGAACCACACATGTTCTCAATCATGCCATACACTAATTAGCAACATAATTTTTACACAAATATGCATTGTTTACACATAAACTTACCTCGGTGCAAAAAGTGTTAACTAACGATTTAATCCGTCACATTGCCTTTTCCACGGTCAAGGTTGATTCCACGCTCTTCTTGGTCTATAACAATGAAATTCAATTCATTTAGATCATCCTATGATCATAATACATCAAAATCTATACTTGGACAAAAATGACCATTTTGCCCGTGTACTATGGCAAAATTACGATTTTGCCCCTAGGCTCGTAATTTATTTTTCAGCACATGTTCTGTAACAGACCGAATTTGACCCTAATCGGAACGGTGGTTTCGAGACCACGAATCCGAGTCCGAGAAATATTTTATTATTATAATTTGAGTCTATAATATGTGAATTGATGTGTGTGAAAGTCTCGTAGAAAAATTTTATCGTTTGTGTGTTTAATTTAGAAAAAGGACTAAATCGCGTAAAGCGTAAAAGTTGCATTCTTTAGTGTAAAGTGCTAGAATGATGATGGCTTCTTATTTTGAGGTATTAAATGGGTAAATATCCCATTTTATAAGTTAGTGGATGGCTTTTGACTAATATGCCATTAATATATGTAATAGTTTATTTTATTTTAAAGGTTATATTAGTAAATTAATTAAATAACCTATTATATTCATAATTATGTAAAAAGAAAGCCATTATCATCTCATTTTATTCTTTGGCCGAAAGTGGGAGAAAGAAAAAGGGGTTTTTGTTCCTTTGATTTTCGGCAATTAGAAGTACAAAATCAAGGTTAGTTTGATTTCGGTTTTTGTTAATTTTTACGTTTTTGAGATCGTTGCTTCAAACCGTAACCGACCCATGTTGTAATTTTTAAATCTAAGCATGTCTAAGGTTCATCCATTAACATTGTTTTATGATAATTGATGTTTGATGAATTTTAATCTTAGGATAGATTAAGATTGATAAGTTTTGTATTGAAGTTTTAGTGAAAATTGAGTAAATAGGATTAAATTGTAAAAATAAATTCTTAGAGGGGCCTAATTGCAAAATAAGTGAAATGTGAGGGCTTGTATAGTCCCTAGGAGTATTCGGCCCTAAAGAATTATGTGCAAATTATGTGTATTTTGTGTTTTGTGCAAATAGGACTAAATTGCAAAGTTGTGAAATATTAGGGTTAAAATAGTAATTTACCCATTTATGTGTTTTGGGACTAAATTGAAATGAAATGTGCTTGAATGAGATTACTTTTGATATGTTTAGATCAAGAACAAAGAAAAAAGGAATTGGATCGGGGAAAGACAAAGGTTCTCGAATAGCGATTTACACGGTCTATCGACAGCCGAGGTAAGTCCTTAAGCTGAAATATATCCAAGAATTAGTTACGAACATATTAAATGTTAATGTTTGATAAATTTTAGTACATATTCATGTCATAGCCGAATGTATATAAGTATATTAGATTGATTGCTTAATTTGATTATGTGATATGAATAAGTGATCCGATATGAGTTGTGGGATTGTACAATAACGTAATGTTTTTAGTTGTTTAATGTGAATAAGCTTAGTTGGATTGGATGTGCCATATAGTTATGAAATGTGTGTGGAATGATTGACTACATTGATATGTTTCGGGCTTTATTGCCTAGCAGGCTTCGTGCCGGTGATATGTTTCGAGCTTTATGCCTAGCAGGCTTCGTGCCGGTGATATGTTTTGGGCTTATTGCCTAGTAGGCCTTGTGCCGGTGTTATGATTTCGGACCTCGAGTTCAGCAGGCTTCGTGCCGGTGTGTGAGATTCAGGTAATATTTAAGAAGCTCTAGCTAATGAATCAGGTTTGCATAAGCATTTAGTAGTGAAATTATAATTCGATTGTAAGGAATGTGTTATTCATATTTAAGTAAACTATGAATGTGCATATATGTATTTATAAATGTATACAAGTGATGCTATTGAGAGAAAGAAATGTCAAATGTTAAGAAGGATTGATTAAATGAAAGGTATAATGTACAAATTGGTGTTTCATATATATATATACATATTCGGCTATAATGTATATATATATGTATAGAATAAGTTACTTTTATTTAAAGTCATGAGTTGGATGTTTAAGTGTTTTACTATCATATTGATATTTGTATAGCTTTGGACTTGCTAAGCTAGCCAGCTTACTGTGTGTTTTTGTCTACGTTTATTTTATATATTTTCGGGTTCCAGCTACGGACTCAAAGGATCTGGGAAGAAGTCAACCGCACTATCGACTTTCTTTTGGTATTGAATGACTTAGTTTTAAACTAAAAAGGCATGTATAGGTTAGACTAAACAGTATAACTAATGTTTTGTAATCGTGTAAATATGCTAGCCATGCGAAAATGGCTATCTATTTTGGATAACTTGTTTCGTGTTTTGTTTATATAGGTTGCTCATGCCATGAATTATCATTTATGTTTGGATGTGGTTTAGGCATTATATGAAGTGGTTTAATAGATATATGTCATGACATGTATATGCATTTTGATCTTTGATGGTCACTTTGATAGATTAAGGTAGAATTTCAATCATGTGTACATGTGATAGGTTAATAGAGAGAGATGTTAGGCATTTGAATTTCATGAAATGGATATAAATATGAATTTGAGTTATATGCTTGTGAAGTATGTTTCTAGATATGTTACAATTTAAGTGTTGAATATAGCTTGATTTGGATAGGTATGTTTCATGGGATTTTGAGTGCCTTATTACTATGTGATGTGTTGGTTAAAATCACCAAGTTTGATTGAAATGCTTAGGTGTGTACGGTTTTGTGGTAAGTATTTTTTGGAAATTTTATATCTTGATAACAAATATATGTGGCATGTTCAAATGCATGTTTATGATTTCGAGTAATGCATATAGTATAATACGGTATTTGGATGAACATATGTACTGTATATCAAGTTATTGAAATGAAATATTTGGCCACGATTTGATCTAGTTTGGAGTCTAAATTTTCTATTGAGTACTATGGCATATTCGGTCATAGGAAATGAGTGCTAAGGTGTAATTATAATGATATACATATGTGTGGTGATCATTGCCGAATGTGATATGCAACTATGAGATAAATGAGTTGGTTTGATATTTATATTTATGGTATAATCGTATGTGGTAATGAAATGAGAAATGTATATAAGCGAAAAAGATGCCTATGTTCAGAAATGTCATATGATTGATTGTAATGTCGATTATAGAAATGAAATAAATGATTAATTACCATATGCCTATTCGGTCTTTGTTTTTGAATTACCAAATGAATAGTGTTTTGCTTGATTCTTTTAAAAGTGCATTGATTTGGGTATGGTCGAGTAATGCCTCGTAACCCTAATTCGGCGACAGATACGGGTTAGGGGTGTTACATTTGGTTGGTATCAGAGCTTATGGTTTAGTCGATTCTAGGACTACCGTAGCGTGTGTGAGTCTAGCTATACATGCCTTTGTTATATATTGATAGTGTGGTGACTTCTGACATTCTGAACTGTGTTTCATATAGTAAATGGACACTGATCCTGAAAGAGTCGTAGCGGATGATGTAGAGAGTGTAGCGCCTGACCGTGCACGAGAATCAGTGCCGGTAGACTCTCGACCAGTTTCGGGTAGCCATGAGGGGGAGGCTAAACAAGCCTTCTACCAGATGATGAACGAGTGGTTTACCCAGTTTATTCAGACTAACCCAGCTGTACCCCAACCTCCACCCCCGAATAATCCAACTCTGATTCCTTCAACACCCCCGATGATAGATCCGATGAGATCTAGTAGGCCTCCAGTTGATAAAATCCAAAAATTTGGGGCCGAAGAATTCAGGGCCAATGATGATGATGACGCAGAGCGAGCCGAAATGTGGCTTGATAACACTATTCGGGTATTAGATGAGCTATCTTGTACTCCCGATGAATGCTTGAAGTGTGCTATATCTTTACTTCGGGACACTGCATATCACTGGTGGAATACACTAGTATCAGTGGTTCTGAAAGAAAAAGTGACATGGGATTTCTTCCAGAATGAATTCCGCAAGAAATATATCAGCCAGAGATTCATCGACCAAAAACGTAAAGAATTTCTTGACCTGAAACAGGGGCGAATGACCGTAACAGAATATGAACGAAAATTTGTCAGGCTCAGCAGATATGCTAGAGAGTGTGTTTCCACTGAAGCTATTATGTGCAAAAGGTTCGAAGATGGTTTGAATGAAGATTTAAAGTTTCTTGTTGGCATTCTTGAAATCAAAGAGTTTGTGACACTAGTCGAGCGAGCTTGCAAAGCTGAAGAGTTCGGGAAAGAGAAAAGAAAGGCTGAGACAGAAGCTAGAGATATTCGTAAGAGGTCGTCGGGTAAGAATTTCCTTTCCACATCTAAAAAGTTCAGAGATGATTTCAGCCGACATAAAGCTACTTCAGATTTACCTAGACGTGATCGACCTCCAATGGGCTCCCGAGCTACCTCGATGGCCAGTGTTGGTAACGTTCCACAGAATCGAGTTGAATACAAACATTGTGGGAAATGTCATTCTGGGAGTTGTAGAGTTCGTGATCGGTCCTGCTTTAAATGTGGATCATCGGACCATTTTATTCGAGAGTGCCCGATGATAGCTGAGCAGAACACGGCACAGAACACTAGACCGAGCAGCGCACCAGCACGGGGCAGACCACCCAGACACTCTGGCAATGTAGGTGGCAGTCAGAGAGGGACGAAGAACACTGCAGTTCAATCTGAGGCTAGAGCTCCAGCTAGAGCTTATGCTACACGAGCCAGAGAGGAAGTTTCCTCCCCCGATGTCATTACCGGTACTTTCACCCTTTATGATACTACTGTGATTGCATTGATTGATCCTGGTTCGACCCATTCATATGTGTGTGAAACTCTAGTAATCAGTAAGACTCTGCCAGTTGAGTCTACTGAGTTTGTGATTCGTGTGTCCAACCCTTTGGGTAGATGCGTACTTGTTAATAAAGTGTGTAGAGACTGCCCATTGATGATTCGGGATTCTTGTTTCCCAGCCGATTTAATGTTGTTGCCCTTCGATGAGTTCGACATAATTTTGGGGATGGACTGGTTAACTTCACATTATGCAGTGGTGAATTGCAAAAGAAAGCTTATTGATTTGAGATGCCAGAACGGTGAGATCATCAGAATTGAATCCAGTGATTTAAGTGGGTTTCCTACAGTAATATCTTCGATGTTAGCCCAAAAGTATGTGAGAAAAGGGTGCGAAGCTTATTTGGCCTATGTACTGGATAATAAAGTGTCTGAAAAGCATATTGAATCTGTACCGGTTGTGTGTGAATACCCAGACGTGTTTCCTGAAGAACTACCGGGTTTACCACCAGTACGAGAGATTGAGTTCGGCATTGAATTAGTACCGGGAACGACTTCGATTTCGATATCTCCGTATCGGATGGCACCTACAGAGTTAAAAGAGTTGAAAGCACAGTTGCAAGAGTTGACAGATAGGGGTTTTGCACGACCGAGTTTTTCCCCTTGGGGTGCACCAGTTCTTTTTGTAAAGAAGAAAGATGGAACGATGCGAATGTGTATTGATTATCGGCAACTGAATAAGGTAACTATAAAGAATAAGTACCCGTTACCTCGGATTGATGATTTGTTTGATCAGTTGAAAGGGGCGTCAGTATTTTCGAAGATAGATTTGAGATCAGGTTATTATCAGTTGCGAGTCAGAGATACAGATGTGCCAAAGACTGCATTCCGGACGAGGTACGGACATTTTGAGTTTCTGGTTATGCCTTTTGGACTCACTAATGCACCAGCAGTTTTTATGGATCTAATGAATCGAGTCTTCAGACAGTTTTTGGATCGATTTGTAGTAGTGTTTATTGATGATATACTGATCTACTCCAAAAATGAAACAGAGCATGCCGAGCATTTGAGATTAGTGCTACAAACTTTGAGAGATCAACAGTTGTATGCGAAGTTTAGTAAGTGTGAGTTCTGGATGAAAGAAGTCAGCTTTTTGGGACATGTTGTTTCAGCATCAGGTATTCGAGTCGATCCGAACAAAATTTCGGCTATACTTGATTGGAAGCCACCGAAGAATGTTTTCGAGATTCGAAGTTTTCTGGGACTTGCGGGCTATTACAGACGGTTTGTGAAAGGTTTTTCTGTGATAGCTACACCTTTGACAAAGCTACTACAGAAAGACGTCAAGTTTGAGTGGTCAGAGAAGTGTCAGAAAAGTTTCGAGCAGTTGAAAGCCCTTTTGACCGAAGCTCCAGTGTTAGCTCAGCCTGAATCGGGTAAAGAATTTGTTGTGTATTCTGATGCTTCCTTAAGTGGTTTGGGCTGTGTATTGATGCAGGAAGGCAGAGTAGTAGCCTACACATCGAGGCAATTGAAGCCGCATGAAAGAAATTACCCGACGCATGATTTGGAGCTTGCAGCCATTGTGTTCGCACTGAAGATTTGGCGTCATTATTTATTTGGCGAGAAATGTCATGTTTACTCGGATCACAAAAGTCTGAAGTATTTAATGACTCAAAGAGACTTGAATTTAAGACAACGCAGGTGGTTGGAATTGTTAAAAGATTACGAGTTGGTAATTGACTATCATCCGGGAAAAGCTAACGTTGTTGCGGATGCGTTAAGTCGGAAATCATTGTTTGCTCTTCGTGCAATGAACGCACAGATGGCTATGTCTAGTGATGGTTCGATCATAGCCGAGTTACATGCAAGACCGATGTTTATCCAGCAAATTTGTGATACACAGAAAGTTGACAAAGATTTGATTGCTAGGCGAATTCAGTGTGAAAAAGATGCAGAGTCAGATTTTCAAATTGATTTGATTAAAGAAACAGAGCAGAAGGTAGCTATTATTAGAGGCAACTTGAAAGCTGCTTCGGATCGTCAAAAATCTTACGCTGATTTGAAATGTAAAGATATTGAATTTCAGGTCGGAGATCGAGTATTATTGAAAGTATCTCCATGGAAGAAAGTACTCCGTTTTGGTCGGAAAGGCAAATTGAGTCCGAGATTTATCGGACCGTATGAAATCATCGAACGTATTGGACCTGTTGCTTATAGATTGAAGTTGCCCTTTGAGTTAGAAAAGATGCATGATGTATTTCACATTTCGATGCTTCGTAAGTACAGATCGGATCTGTCTCATGTGATCACACCGTCTGAGATTGAAATCCGACCCGATATGACGTATGAGGAAGAACCGATCCGTATCTTAGCTCGGGAAATAAAAGAGTTGAGAAATAAAAGAATTCCGTTAGTGAAGGTTCTATGGAATCGTCACGGAGTTGAAGAGGCTACGTGGGAGCCTGAGGATTCATTGAGGCAACAATATCCGACTTTGTTTAACGGTAAGATTTTCGGGGACGAAAACCCTAAAGGGGGGAGAGTTGTAACAGACTGAATTTGACCCTAATCGGAACGGTGGTTTCGGGACCACGAATCCGAGTCCAAGAAATATTTTATTATTATAATTTGAGTCTATAATATGTGAATTGATGTGAGTGAAAGTCTCGTAGAAAAATTTTATCGTTTGTGTGTTTAATTTAGAAAAAGGACTAAATCGCGTAAAGCGTAAAAGTTACATTCTTTAGTGTAAAGTGCTAGAATGATGATGGCTTCTTATTTTGAGGTATTAAATGGGTAAATATCCCATTTTATAAGTTAGTGGATGGCTTTTGACTAATATGCCATTAATATATGTAATAGTTTATTTTATTTTAAAGGTTATATTAGTAAATTAATTAAATAACCTATTATATTCATAATTATGTAAAAAGAAAGCCATTATCATCTCATTTTATTCTTTGGCCGAAAGTGGGAGAAAGAAAAAGGGGTTTTTGTTCCTTTGATTTTCGGCAATTAGAAGTACAAAATCAAGGTTAGTTTGATTTCGGTTTTTGTTAATTTTTACGTTTTTGAGATCGTTGCTTCAAACCGTAACCGACTCATGTTGTAATTTTTAAATCTAAGCATGTCGAAGGTTCAGCCATTAACATTGTTTTATGATAATTGATGTTTGATGAATTTTAATCTTAGGATAGATTAAGATTGATAAGTTTTGTATTGAAGTTTTAGTGAAAATTAAGTAAATAGGATTAAATTGTAAAAATAAATTCTTAGAGGGGCCTAATTGCAAAATAAGTGAAATGTGAGGGCTTGTATAGTCCCTAGGAGTATTCGGCCCTAAAGAATTATGTGCAAATTATGTGTATTTTGTGTTTTGTGCAAATAGGACTAAATTGCAAAGTTGTGAAATATTAGGGGTAAAATAGTAATTTGCCCATTTATGTGTTTTGGGACTAAATTGAAATGAAATGTGCTTGAATGAGATTACTTTTGATATGTTTAGATCAAGAACAAAGAAAAACGGAATTGGATCGGGGAAAGATAAAGGTTCTCGAATAGCCGATTTACACGGTCTATCGACAGCCGAGGTAAGTCCTTAAGCTGAAATATATCCAAGAATTAGTTACAAACATATTAAATGTTAATGTTTGATAAATTTTAGTATATATTCATGTCATAGCCGAATGTATATAAGTATATTAGATTGATTGCTTAATTTGATTATGTGATATGAATAAGTGTCTCGATATGAGTTGTGGGATTGTACAATAACGTAATGTTTTTAGTTGTTTAATGTGAATAAGCTTAGTTGGATTGGATGTGCCATATAGTTATGAAATGTGTGTGGAATGATTGACTACATTGATATGTTTCGGGCTTTATTGCCTAGTAGGCTTCGTGCCGGTGATATGTTTCGGGCTTTATGCCTAGCAGGCTTCGTGCCGGTGATATGTTTCGGGCTTTATGCCTAGCAGGCTTCGTGCCGGTGATATGTTTCGGGCTTATTGCCTAGCAAGCCTTGTGCCGGTGTTATGATTTCAGACCTCGAGTTCAGCAGGCTTCGTGTCGGTGTGTGAGATTCAGGTAATATTTAAGAAGCTCTAGCTAATGTATCAGGTTTGCATAAGCATTTAGTAGTGAAATTATAATTCGATTGTAAGGAATGTGTTATTCATATTTAAGTGAACTATGAATGTGCATATATGTATTTATAAATGTATACAAGTGATGCTATTGAGAGAAAGAAATGTCAAATGTTAAGAAGGATTGATTAAATGAAAGGTATAATGTACAAATTGGTGTTTCATATATATATATATATATACATATTCGGCTATAATGTATATATATATGTATAGAATAAGTTACTTTTATTTAAAGTCATGAGTTGGATGTTTAAGTGTTTTACTATCATATTGATATTTGTATAGCTTTGGACTTGCTAAGCTAGCCAGCTTACTGTATGTTTTTGTCTACGTTTATTTTATATATTTTCGGGTTCCAGCTACGGACTCAAAGGATCTGGGAAGAAGTCAACCGCACTATCGACTTTCTTTTGGTATTGAATGACTTAGTTTTAAACTAAAAAGGGCATGTATAGGTTAGACTAAACAGTATAACTAATGTTTTGTAATCGTGTAAATATGCTAGCCATGCGAAAATGGCTATCTATTTTGGATAACTTGTTTCGTGTTTTGTTTATATAGGTTGCTCATGCCATGAATTATCATTTATGTTTGGATGTGGTTTAGGCATTATAAGAAGTGGTTTAATAGATATATGTCATGACATGTATATGCATTTTGATCTTTGATGGTCACTTTGATAGATTAAGGTAGAATTTCAATCATGTGTACATGTGATAGGTTAATAGAGAGAGATGTTAGGCATTTGAATTTCATGAAATGGATATAAATATGAATTTGAGTTATATGCTTGTGAAGTATGTTTCTAGATATGTTACAATTTAAGTGTTGAATACAGCTTGATTTGGATAGGTATGTTTCATGAGATTTTGAGTGCCTTATTACTATGTGATGTGTTGGTTAAAATCACCAAGTTTGATTGAAATGCTTAGGTGTGTACGGTTTTGTGGTAAGTATTTTTTGGAAATTTTATATCTTGATAACAAATATATGTGGCATGTTCAAATGCATGTTTATGATTTCGAGTAATGCATATAGTATAATACGGTATTTGGATGAACATATGTACTGTATATCAAGTTATTGAAATGAAATATTTGGCCACAATTTGATCTAGTTTGGAGTCTAAATTTTCTATTGAGTACTATGGCATATTCGGTCATAGGAAATGAGTGCTAAGGTGTAATTATAATGATATACATATGTGTGGTGATCATTGCCGAATGTGATATGCAACTATGAGATAAATGAGTTGGTTTGATATTTATATTTATGGTATAATCGTATGTGGTAATGAAATGAGAAATGTATATAAGCGAAAAAGATGCCTATGTTCAGAAATGTCATATGATTGATTGTAATGTCGATTATAGAAATGAAATAAATGATTAATTACCATATGCCTATTCGGTCTTTGTTTTTGAATTACCAAATGAATAGTGTTTTGCTTGATTCTTTTAAAAGTGCATTGATTTGGGTATGGTCGAGTAATGCCTCGTAACCCTAATTCGGCGATAGATACGGGTTAGGGGTGTTACATGTTCTTAGTAAACAAGTCTAGCTAAACATTTATTACTCTTACAACTACTCATCATTCTCACCATTTCATGCATTTATGACTCAAATTCATTCTTTCCATTTAAGTCCTATTTAGGTGTTTTCATGCAAATACCTTTCACAAAAGTTGTCTCTCATCTCTCTAACATTCATTTTCTTTAATAAAAACTTAGTTAACAACATAAATACTCTCATGGAAAGTCCTTAGACTTCCCACCATATTGCAATTTAGTCCCCTCATTAGCTAACTTAAGCTTTGGGGGTTCCAAAAACACAAAAATCACCAAGAAAGACCTCTCAAATCACTTATTTGTAGGGAGATAACTTGGCTGAAATTTTAAAGCATTCAAAACCCTTCTAAGCTTGAAATTTTCGGTGGAGGTGAAGAGTGAATAGTAAAAGATGATATCTTTCCTTTTTAGCATTTTTTATTCATCTTTTTATCACCTAATGTCACCAAATTTGACTAAGGGTCTGTTTGTTTGCCAGTAAAATGTTTTCTGGAAAATGATTTCTGGAAAATGATTTACTTTTCTAGAAACTGATTTACTGAAAATATTTTTTGGTGTTTGGATGAATCTGTGTAAAATATTTTCTGTTGTTTGCAGATTTCTTGAAAATATTTTCTGGAAAATTTGTTTTTACATATATTAATAAATTTATATACATATTAATACATTTTTATATTTTAAATTGTTTTTACATATATTGCAATGATTTATTTATAAATAAATTAAATTAAATTAAATATATAATAATACTCAATTATTAAGCTAGAATGTTAATTGTCATAAATTGAAAACAACCAAAGTCAAATAAATTACTTATAATTGTGTTATAAAAAAAATAAAAAAACAAGGATTGAATCATTATAAATTAGCTCCCAAGCCACAATTAAATTTATATCTATTAAGAATTTATTGTCTTCTCATTGTTTGATTGAGTTTATTTTATATCTATTAAATTTATATTTTACGCAATGATTTATTTATAAATAAGTACATCAAATTAAGCATTAAGAACCAGTGCCAAAGAAAAGGATTCAAAGAGAAAAAAATCAATTACAAAAAGAAATTCTCTAAAAAAAATCAATTACAAAAAGAAATTCCCTAGTCTACTAGTCTAAGAAAATAGATTACACAAGAATATGTATACACAAGAATACATAGTTTAGACACATCGCCTATGCACAAAAGTCCATAATTCCATTTCCATACCAGTCATTTACATCCAACTATTGTGTATGACTTACAACAAGAGAGGTAAACAGAGAGATGAAGGATACAAATAACTAAAATATTTAACACATATAATCATTCTTATCGTCAATGGGCGCATTTGGATGGAAGATAGAGAGAGCACGAGCAAACTCTTCGAAACCTAGAATTCCATTATGCTTTGTATCAAGCAAGTCAAATATCTGCAGTGAAATCAGAAATATATTGACAACAACTCAAACAATATTATGCTAATAAGAATTGTTCTTTCAAGGATGGAGACATTATTAATTAACATTAGATAAAAATACCCGATCAGCAAATAAACTCTCCTTTTTGTTTGTTTCGAATAACACCAATTGGAACTCCTCATATCAAATAGTAATATAAATAGAACTTAAATACTACAAAGATGAGAGGGAAAGAACCAACTAAAGACAAGGAGTAACCATCAAGCCAAAAAACTTGACAAACATAACAAAAGATATCAATTATATAACAAAATGGGAATTACGAAAAAACTAAGACCTTGTTGATCAGCCCATCATCTATAACAGCATTTCTTATATTCTTGAAAAGCTCATAAAGTGCTTCTATTTCACTTACACTAACTGCATGAAAATGAGCAAAAAACAAATTTCAGTAGAATGACACAGAACTAAAATAACAAAGGCAAACACTGAACAAATGTTAAAATCAAGCAAAAGCTTTGAATTTATCACATAAGCAATGTAGAAAAATATTTAAAAAGAAGAGAAAAAAATGATAACATACAAATGGTCTCTCTTGCAAGAAGTTCAGGATCAACATGACCTCTTGATTGCAATAAGGTGCTTAACAAATAATTAAGCTTAGGTTGGGAGGCTAGCTAGTGCAAGAGAAAGTTACAATACTAACTGAAGGAATCCAGTATCGAAATTGTTCACGGAAAATATACATTGATAGTAAGTGAAGAATTAATAAGCAAGGCAATTTAATAAGGAACCTAATCACCTCCAAAAGAATCCCTTACTAAATGAATTAAGGAAGTGATGATATCATACTCGCAATGAGGGATTTATCGCGTTTTGAAAATGTTGAGAGAAAACTATATTTTTGTGATCATTAAAAATATTTGTGTAATTCTTTCTCAAGAGAATAATCAACCCCATGACCCTAGAATGATGTATGAAAGCTTTCAAAGTGGTCGTGTGAGTGCTGCCAGTGACAGAGACCTTACTGCCATGTTGAAGAGTGGTGAGGAATGGCTGTGTTCAGGAGTCAAGCTCACATGGTATGGAAAGAGAGGCTGTCTGGGCAGATTGAGAAGGAATTCCAATAGAAAAGAAAGAATATTGAGAGTTACATTTATTAATGGAGACACCTCATTCAAATGAGACTTGGAAAGCAAATTTCAGAAAAGAAATTATGGAATTACAAATTTTCTTCTGTTGATGAACTTGTTTGTAAGCCATGCTAGCATAAACAATAAAGCTAATATTAAAAACTGAAGGACCCTCAAATTCTTGAAACCATCCCATGGTTACAATTTGAAGTAACCAAATCCAACAATTCCCATTTTCATGATAATATGAGGACCTAAGATGATAAAATGCTCTTGATTTCGAAAATTCAAGATGCATAAAATTACAAACTCCAACATATTATAACATGCAAAATTGCAGATACAAAAGAAGAAGAAAACTCCAAACCCAAGCTCAAATTTGAAACAAAAAGAGCCCACATTACCATTAAATAACAAATACCCAGATTATAAGCTTCACAGAGAAAATAAAAAATTTGCAAAATCAAGAGAACTCGGATCGAAGCCCATTAAACAAAGAGTAAAGAGAGAAAGGGAACATACAGTTCGCCATATGCATCTTAATCAGCTTAAATTCTTCAAGCCTGATGCCTTTATCTTTATCTTGTTGATGAACCACATCCACCTCTTCCAGGTCCAAAAGCTGTTTACTGAACAAACGAAAAATAAAAGAAATCAAATAAGAAAAGGCAACAAAAAAGCAAATATCAAAACAATGAAAACCCATGCGATGGATTGCAAAATCAGTGAAAGGAGCTTGGCGTGGTTGTTACAATGAAAACCCATGCGATGGAAGGAAGGAAAAAGAATAAAGGAAAAAGGGGATCTGCCTGAGAGCTTTAGGAAAATGTCTTACCGAAATTGAAACGGTAAGACAATTTCCCAAAATGTAAGTTACTTTACCCGTGTTTTGGAATTCATTTTCCAAATGGAAAATGTTTTCCGGCAAACAAACACTGGAAAATTAGGAAAACAATTTCCGAAAAATGAAATACTGCAAACAAACACACCCTAAAATTAATGCTCTTGTCCCGCTAGCTTCTTATGGCCGACCAACACTCTCAATATGGCCTAATTGCACTTTAAGGACCTTCACTTTAATATTCTATGGCTATTAGACACCTCTACCTTGTAAAATAGAACTTTCGTACTTTATGCGATTTAGTCCTTTTTCGCAATTATGCACTCAATCGTTAAAATTAAGGTACCAAAATTCTCATACATCCCTATAAACATGTTACAACACATAAAATCATATCAAAATAATTTTCCTCCACCTCAAATTAGTGGTCTCGAAACCACTGTTCCGACTAGCCCCAAAACCGGGCTGTTACAACTCTCCCCATCTTTAGAGATTTTCGTCCTCGAAAATCTTACCAGTAAAGAGGTTTGAATATTGCTCTTTCATGGCTTCCTCCGGTTCCCCCGTAGCCTCTTCTACATCGTGTTTCTACCACAACACTTTTACTAAGGCTATGTCCTTATTTCTCAACTGTTTCACTTCTCGAGCCAAGATTTTAATCGGCTCTTCCTCATATGTCATATCTGGTCGTATCTCAATTTCTGTTGGAGGAATCACATGCGAAGGATCGAAGCGGTAACGCCTTAACATTGATACATGGAACACATTGTGAATTTTCTCTAACTCTACCGGTAAAGCCGACTGATATGCCACTGGCCCAATCCTTTCGGTAATCTCATACGGCCCTGTGAATCTCGGACTCAATTTACCTTTTCGACCAAATATCAATATTTTCTTCCATGGCGACACTTTCAGAAATACCTTGTCGCCCACTTGAAACTCAATTTCTTTTCTTTTCAAATCCGCGTACGACTTTTGTCAGTTTGAAGCAGCCTTCAGACTATCCCGGATCACTTTCACTTTCTCCTCAGTCTCTTTAACTAAATCAATCCCATGAATTTGCTTCTCACTTAGCTTAGTCCAATACAAGGGAGTCCGACACTTACGACCATATAAGGCTTCATATGGTGCCATCTGTATGCTCGACTGATAACTGTTATTGTAAGCAAATTCGACCAAGGGTAGATATCTTTCCCAACTAGCTTCGAACTCTAACACATAGCATCGGAGCGTGTCCTCAAGAACTTGGATTACTCTCTCAGACTGACCATCAGTTTGAGGATGAAATGCAGTACTAAAATCCAACCTTGTACCCAAGGCCTCCTGTAACTTCTTCCAAAACCTCGAAGTAAATCTCGGGTCTCTGTCTGAGATAATAGATATAGGCACTCCATGTAATCTTACTACCTCTGCAATATACAACTCAACTAACGTTTCTAGTGAATAATCAATACGCACAGGTATAAAGTTAGTCGACTTCGTTAATCTATCAACAATAACCCACACAGCATCTCTCTTCTTCGGAGTCATGGCAAGCCCGTAACAAAATCCATGGTAATCCGATCCCACTTTCACTCGAGAACCATCACTGGCTGAAGTAATCCCGAAGGCACTTGATGCTCAGCTTTCACTTGTTGACAAATCAGACATCTTATTACATACTCCGAGATGTCTCTTTTCATTCCCGGCCACCAATAAAATTTCTTCAGATCATTGTACATTTTTGTATTGCCCGGGTGTACTAACAAATAACTACTATGTGCCTCTTGTAAAATTTCTCGGATCAACTCGTCATCTCTGGGTACACAAATGCTATCATGGAATATTAAGCAACCATCCGAACTCACCCAAAATTCAGAATTAGTTCTTGATTCACACTTAGCTCTTTTAGCTAGTATTTCACTATCATTCCTTTGAGCTCACATATTTGTTGAACAAATAGTGGTCTAGCTCTCAACTCGACCAGTATAGCACCATCATCAGACAATGACAAACTCGTGCTCATAGCTTTCAATAATTCGATCCACCGTCGTTGCCGTATATTTAATTCCTTTTGATCCATCAAATACTTCAAACTCTTATGATCCGTAAAGATTAGGCACTTCTCACCATATAAGTAATGTCGCCAAATCTTTAACGCGAAAACAATTGCGGCCAACTCCAAGTCACGAGTCGAATAATTCTTCTCATGTGGTTTTAGCTGTCTCGAGGCGTAAGCGACTACCTTACCCTCTTGCATCAACACACAACCGAGACCATTTAATGATGCATCACTGTAGACTATAAACTCTTTTCCCAACTTAGGTTGTACCAAAATCGGTGCCTCTGTCAACATCGTTTTCAATCTCTCAAAATTCTGTTGGCATTTTTCAGTCCATTCAAACTTAACATCCTTGTGCAATAGTTTCGTCATCTGCGTAGCAATCATAGAGAATCCCTTCACAAACCGCCTATAGTACCCCGCTAAACCCAAAATGCTTCTGACTTTTGACACGTTCCTCGGCGGTTTCCACTCCACAATAGCCGAGACCTTTCCCGGATCAACTCTAATACCTTCACCCGACACAATATGTCCTAGGAATCCTACCTCTCGGAGCCAAAACTCGCTCTTACTAAATTTAGCATATAACTGCTTGTCTCTTAAGGTCTGTAAAACAATTCTCAGATGTTCTGTATGATTACTCTCATCTCGAGAATAAACCAATATGTCGTCAATAAAGACAACCACAAACTTGTCCAAATATGGCTGAAAGACACGATTCATTAAATCCATAAAAATCGCAGGAGTATTCGTTAAACCGAATGGCATGACCAGAAACTCATAATGGCCATACCTCGTCCGAAATGCTGTTTTCGGTACATCTCGCTCCTTAACCCTCAACTGGTAATAACCGGACCTCAGGTCGATCTTGGAGAACACCGTAGCTCCCTTTATTTGATCAAATAGATCATCTATCCTCGACAAAGGATACTTGTTCTTCACAGCTACTTTGTTGAGCTGTCTGTAGTCTATGCACAATCTCATCAACCCATCTTTCTTCTTTACAAAGAGTACTGGAGCATCCGATGGTGAATAGCTTGGTCTTGCAAAACCCTTATCCTCAACTCTTGCAACTAAACTTTCAGTTCTTTCAAATCTAGTAGGGCCATCCTATACGGAGCAACCGAAATGGGTGCTGTTCTCAGAATTAACTCAATTCCAAACTCGACCTCTCTAACTGGGGGTAATCCGGGTAACTCTTCCGGTAATACATCCGGATACTCACATACAACCGATACTGTTTCAATCTTTACTTCAGACTCTTGAGTGTTTAACATGAAAGCGATATAAGATCCGTACCCTTTTCTCAGATATTTCTCAGCTATCATGGAAGAAATCATCATCGGTAAACTATCTGACTCACCTGATTCAACCCGAATAACATCTCTATTTTCACATTTCAATTCAATAAATTTACTACCACAATTCACTAAAACACTATGGGTAGTCAACCTGTCCATACCAAGAATCAAATCAAATTCATCAAACGGCAACAACATAAGGTTTGCCGGGAAACAATGACCCCTAATTGTTAAAGGACAGATCCTACACACCTTGTCAACTAACACCTGTTTACCTAGTGGGTTTAACACCTTTACCACAAATTTAGTAGACTCAACAGTCATACACAAACTAGATGCCAATCTCATACAAATATAATAATGGGTTGACCCAGGGTCAATCAAAGCAATAACAGAGGTGTCATAGAGAGAATGTACCTGTTATTATATCCGGTGATGACGCCTCTTCTCGAGCGCGAATAGATAAGCTCGTCCTGGCGCCTGACCCTCTGACCTCACAGTAGTGTCTCGTGATACACCTCTACCACTAGTCCCACCTCCCGGTTCTTTTGTGGCCTACCTCTAAAGGATGCACTACTTGATCTTATCTCTTGCTTCCTCTTCTTGTCATCCTTTTCAGGACAGTTTTGGATGAGATGGTCGGGGGATCCACACTTATAACAATTTCGATTGCTGCCCCAACACTCCCCAGTGTGATGTCTGCCACAACTTGGGCACTCTGGTTTGGACTTTGGATTGCCCACACTTGCCATTGAGGTGGCCTGAACTCTTGAACCCGAATATGTGTTGCCTCACTCTCTTTGCGAATACCCGACTGATGTAGTCATCCGAGGGTTCACTTCCTTGGACCTCTTTGATTGAGCTTGGTATGAGTTGCTCATCGGCCTCTTCCTTGCATCCTGAGCCTCACTCATGGCTTTCCTCATTTCCTTATTCAATTCTTCTGCCTTACTAGCCCTATCCACCAATACCACAAATTCTTTTAGCTCTAAAATCCCGACTAAGAGTCTGACATCTTCATTCAACCTATCTTCAAATATCTTGCATAAGATAGCTTCCATGGATACACATTCTTGCGCATACTTGCTGAGCCTAACAAATTCACGCTCATATTCCACCATAGTCATTTTTCCTTGCTTTAACTTAAGGAATCCTTTCCGTTTCTGGTCTACAAACCGTTGACTTATATACTTCTTTCAGAACTCTTCCAAGAAGAAGTCCCACGTTACCCTCTCTTTAGGAACCACTAACGTCAACATTTTCCACTAATGGTATGCCGAGTCCCTCAGCAAAGACACAGTACATTTCAAGCTCTCTTCAGGTGTACAGGAGAGTTCATCAAAAACCTTCATTGAGTTCTCAAGCCAAAACTCCGCTCGCTCAGGGTCATCATCTATATTAGCTCGAAAATCCTCAGCCCCTTGTTTCCGAATTTTGTCTACCGGGGGCTTAGTTGTCCTCACCATTTCTATACCTTTGGGAGCCACAGGAACTGGCTGAGGTATAGGTGAGAGTGGAGGAGGCTGAGCATTAGGGTTTGCTCGTACATACTCAGTGTACCACTTACTCATCATTTGGAGAAAGGATTCTTGAGCCTCTTCTCCTTGACCCCTAGTCTCGGAGCTACTCTGCACAGGCGCGGTCCCTTGCGCAGGAACCGGTGCATTACTAGCTGCATCATCAGCAGCCAATTGTTCAGGACCCATATACTACATAAAACAAGTTCAAAATCATCATAAGCCACCACACTATCATCATACGCTTATGGTGTGTATAGCTAGACTCCTACGTATGCTACGGTAGTCTTAGAACCGACTAAACCATAGCTCTGATATCACTAAATGTAACACCCCTTACCCGTATCTTGTAACGAAATCGGGCATGAGGCATTACCCGACTCGACTCACTTGGTCATATAACCTTGAGTTAGCAATTTCATTTCCAAATTCAAAGATTTTCAATATCTAATTTCTTTATAATGGGCTTATAGAGCTCTGTACTAATCATCGAAAAATATTAGACATAAATCGGAAACTTTGATACTTTTAAAAAAATGCCACCTAACCAAGGGTCACACGCCCATGTACTAGATGTCACGCCCATGTATCATCTCACACGCCCGTGTTCAACGCCCGTGGTCGACACTGACTTGAGTCCCACGACCTAGACACACGCCCATATGGCTGGACCGTGGTCGCCTCTGATTAATCCCCATGGCCTGGGCACGCCCGTGTGCTTCAACCGTGTGACACTTCAAATTCCAATTTCAAGATGCAGACTTCACACGGCCTGGGCACACGCCCATGGCTTGATCGTGTGTCACACACGGCCTAGACACACGCCTGTGTGCCTACCCATGTGGACAAGAACAAGGCTATTTCCCAAGCTCTTTGCACCCCTATAGCTTACACTACAAGAACCCATTCAACATACTAATAAACATATCATAATTTCAATTTGAACTTCCAGAGATAATTTTGTAATTTCATAAATGATAAGGTGAACCATCAACCATTGCAATATACAGAATAGTTATCTTAACAAGGGCCAATACATTTTGGCCAAAATGACAAAATATCCTAACTAGTCTAGCCCCTATACATGCCATGTACAAAATCATTAAGTCTAGGTATACCGAGGTGAGATGATAGTGTGGGCGATCTTCTGAATATCTTCGTATCTCGGTTTGGCTCCTAAACTCTATAAAACAAGGTAAAAAGAGAAGGGGGAGTAAGCTTTAAGCTTAGTAAGTTTACATGTAAACAATATAACATTATAACATGTATTAAACAATTACATAGCATTACATACTAAGCAAGAAACAATTTGCATTCATTGTCATGCTTACTCATTTTCTCCATTCCCACATTCCAACCATATCACAAGCTTAATACATACATTCATTAACAGGTTCCCCTGCACTTAGCATCACAAAGTCACATAATACAACATATCACTATCTCTAATTCCATTACTCATAGTGAAATTACTCGGTGGTTTCACACTTATCCCACCAACAACCTCTATTATCGCATATAGCCCACCAAAAAGATTAGTTACGGTGGTATCACACATAGCCCACCAAAAAGATTGGTTACGGTGGTATCGCACATAGCCCAAGATGATGGTATCACACATAGCCCATCATAATTAAGCAACAAGGTGGTATCGCACTTAGCCCACCAACAAGTGTCGTCATTACACATTTATATAACTATTTCATCATTCACACAGTAATTATTCAATGACTACTACATTCAATCCATTTGAACCACACATGTTCTCAATCATGCCATACACTAATTAGCAACATAATGTTTAAACAAATATGAATTGTTTACACATAAAATTACCTCGGTGCAAAAAGTGTGAACTAACGATTTAATCTGTCACATTGCCTTTTCCAAGGCCAAGGTTGATTCCACGCTCTTCTTGATCTATAACAATGAAATTCAATTCGTTGAGATCATCCTATGATCATAATACATCAAAATCTATACTTGGGCAAAAATGACCATTTTGCCCTTGTACTATGGCAAAATTACGATTTTGCCCTTAGGCTCGTAATTTATTTTTCAACACATTTTCTCAATAAACAAGTCTAGCTAAATATTTATTACTTGTACAACTACTCACCATTCTCACCATTTCATGCATTTATGACTCAAATTCATTCTTTGCATTTAAGTCCTATTAAGGTGTTTTCATCCAAACACCTTTCACAAAAGTTGTTTCTCATCTCTCTAACATTCATTTTCTTTAATAAAAACTCAGTTAACAACATAAATACTCTCATGGCAAGTCCTTAGACTTCTCACCATATTGCAATTTAGTCACCTCATTAGCTAACTTAAGCTTTGGGGGTTCCAAAAACACAAAAATCACCAAGAAAGACCTCTAAAATCACTTACTTGTAGGGAGATAACTTGGCTGAAATTTTAAAGCATTCAAAACCCCTCTAAGCTTGAAATTTTTGATGGAGGTGAAGAGTGAATAGTGAAAGATGATATCTTTCCTTTTTAGCATTTTTATTCATCTTTTTATCACCTAATGTCACTAAATTTGACTAAAATTAATGCTCTTGTCCCCCTAGCTTCCTATGGCCGGCCAACACTCTCAGTATGGCCTAATTGCACTTTAAGGACTTTCAATTTAATATTCTATGGCTATTAGACACCTCTACCTTGTAAAATAGAACTTCCGCACTTTATGCGATTTAGTCCTTTTTCACAATTATGCAATCAATCGTTAAAATTAAGGTACCAAAATTCTCATGCGTCCCTATAAACATGTTACGACACATAAAATAATATCAAAATAATTTTCCTCCACCTCGGATTAGTGGTCTCAAAACCACTGTTTCGAGTAGCCCCAAAATGAGGCTGTTACAATAAAAGTGTGAACAAATGAAAATTTTGAGATGTTATGAGCATGATATAGGTTCGGCTAGGCTTGGGTATAATGACATTGAATGAAAATCATTTTATAAGCCTAGGGACTAAAATGTAAAATGTCAAAAGTTTAGGGGCAAAAATGTAATTTTTGCCATAATGTGCTTTTGGGCTACTTTGAATAGTATAATGATTAAATAAGTTAAATGTGATATTATAGATCATGTAAAACCCTGAATTTGGGCCTAGAGAATTGGGCCTATTGGGCCTTGGGCAAGGGAGCGTTTAAAACTTTTAAGAATAAGAGAACGGCACTAACGCAAGTTGGGTCTGTTAACTAGGTGATTTTGGAAGGTTTTGGGTTTTCTACGAAGTCCGGGGTTCAAGCCATGTTATTTGGAAAATTTTTATTTTTAGCATTAGAGGAACCTGACTCCTAGTATTAAGCCTTATAAGTATTATGATTAAAAATGAGACACAAAAGAGCCTGTGGTGGAGTGGTTGTGGCGTCACAGGTATGGCAAGGAGGGCAGGGGTTCAAGTCTCAGTGCATGCAAAAAGGGATTATTTATTTTGCTCATGAGTGGGCAAGAGTTGGTGTTGGATTCGAACTCTGTGTTGTAGAGTTTGAATGAGTCAATTGAGGGATTTAAGGAGTGGGTCATGGAGGAAATCAAGGAGAGGGACGTGGAGATTTTCAAGGAGTTGAAGGCTTGAGGAGTTGGTGCCAAAATGGGGTCTTTGATCTTAGAGACTCGGCCAAAGGGGTTTTGGGGTATATTTTGGACTTTGATGAGTTTTTATTTTCCTTTTTTTTTGGTTAGTTTGGTTACCAAAACTGAAGTTCCTTTGTTCTTTTGAGTTGCCGAATTTGCGCAAAAGTGACCTCTCGTGCATGCTTTTTACTTGGTTTCACCCTACTTTCTTGTTAGTCGATTTTGTGTTACCATTTAGGCAACTTTCGTACCATTTCTATCTATTTCTCCTTGGGCCGATTGCATCTTCCTCTGTTCTTCTTCCTTGTGCCAAAAAGTGATATTCTATTCTCTTCATCTCTTCTATCCTCTTGTCCAATCGCATTCATTCCCTAATCAGAAGGGTTCAACTTGGGGGTTTGTTTCGATTGTTCGGATTGCACTTTCATTTTCTTCTTCTCTTTTTGCCGTGGGTAAGTGTAAGTATTAATGACTCTTTTTATTTAGGAATCTTCGTTAAGGGTGCTATTTATTTTCTCTTCTGTCGAATCTCCCCCTCTTCTCATATTCTGATATTGGTTAATACCTAGGTCCTCTCGAGGATTGGTAGAGGGACAAACGACTTGAAGTAAGCAACATTCCACTCTCAATTCTTCACCAAGGTGAGTGTTCTTGCCTTGTTGGTTAGGGCCGAATACTCTTGATGGCTTGTAAACGGTCAAGTGTGGTTTTAATCGCAAGGTTATTCGTTTCTCTTAATAAGGCTTGATGTAATGCACAATCCGTCAAGGGGTTTAACCTCGCTAACCATTAGAGAGGGTTTAACAAGGTTCGGTCGATTAAGGTAAGTGATATTGTGGTTTCGGGTTTTAGTTGGAAAAGGAGGATAATTGTATGGATCAAATGGCTAACTGTTAGTTTTAAATGTTGTAGGCTCGATGCTAAAGATTTGTAGGGCGCTTCGTAACAGGTGTGTACTCACACCATTCCAACTGTAGATCGGCAAATGCTGAAATACCGAAAAGTCAAAGTACCGACTAATGATGCCACACGAGCGTGCGATCGTACGTGTGGTGGACCGAGACCGCGAATATGGGCGTAAGACGGTTGAGACCACCATGAGCATTCTCATTGGCTTAGGTCGTTATGGGCCTCGTTTGGTTGAAATGGGCCGTGTGGGCCCAACAGCTCGTGGGCCCCACACGAATTAAATTTACGAAATGTGGCAGAAATTGAACTAGGCTATAGCATTCACATTGTTGTGATTGAAAATGGGCCAAATGGGCCATACGAGAGTGTGGGCCCACTTGGGCTGAGTATTGGGCTTTGGGCCCAAATACATTGTTTTGATGAAATATGTTATCTGTGTCGCTCAAAGTGACTGTAGACCTTCGGGAAGGTTGTTAAATGACCGAAATACCCCTAGAGAGTAAAATGATTGAAATACCCCTAGAGGGTAAATTGATCGAAATACCCCTATAGGGTAAATTGACCGATATGCCCCTACATGTTATATGATTGTTATTGTATGCTATTTATGGTATGTCTGCATTCATGTGATATTATGCTGCATTGGGGATGGGATTATTGATACGGAGGAAGTTCTGATAGGATCGCATGGTCGCTTGACGACTGTGGATCCACCGATGGCTTTAAGCCAATTATGTGATTGGCAGCTCTGCTGCAACAGTGGTTAGTGCCGCAACCGGTGCTACATAAGGATTGTAGGGATAGGTAGGTCGATTAAATCCCCACAGGAGTGCAGGGTTGGACAGGAGACGGAGTGTAGGGTTGGTATGGGCATTAATGCATGCATATATGGATTTTAATATTGAGATGGGCTTAGGCCCAGATAAATATGATATGTGACATTTGACATGGGTTAAGGCCCAACTGAGGCTATTATGGGCTAAGGCCCAAATGCCACCGCTACTTTATTCGGCTTGGGCCCATATTGATGACTGTAATAGGCTTAGGCCCGGATTGTTGTGATGCATGTTTTTACCGATGAGGGTTGTACACACTGAGTTTTCATAAACTCACCCTCTTTGTTTTCAATTTTTCAGGTAATCCTCAGTAAGCGGTTCGACATACTAGAGGACTCGAAGGTGGCCACACTACGAGCAGCTTTAAATTTTAGTTTTTATTTTACCTTACTAAAACCGCTTTCTTATTGGGTTGTAAAAAGGCCGCTTTTAATTTCTGGTTTTTACTTGGGATATTTATCTATGATGTTTTGTAACTATTAAAAGTAGATCGCGACTTTCCTAAACAAAGATGTTTTCAAAACATCACGTTTTCGTAACTCAATTATTCTTAAATTAAGCTTCCGCAACAAACAAGGTTTTTGTGGTAATAACTTTTTTATAAACCTCAGGAAATAATAATAAACCGACGTAATTGGGATTTTACTCAAGTTTTAATTAAAAAGGGTTTTCAATGAAAACATGGTTTTCAAAAAACACTTCAATATGACACGCTAGATTCGGGCCTAACTTCTAGGCCGGGTTTGGGGTGTTACAGATCAAGCAAAAATGGGGTTCGAACCTAGAACGGGGGAAAAATGAGTATTTGACGGTTAGATCCTTTTCACCATTTTTATGTCAAGGTAAGTTCGTATGTTTAATAAGCATTAAATTATCTGTGGATGTTTAGTTGATATAATTTTGGTAAATGTTATATTATTGAAATGAAATGTGAATGCTATTGAGTACGATACTACAGAAATGACCGACAGAGATTCGGTACAGCCTAAGTCCTGGTTGAACCTTAGTAATAGATAGGATATAAATGTCATGACATTAGGGTTATTGATATCATGTGTAAGACCATATCTGGGATATGGCATCAATATGAGACTTCGTGTAAGACCATAGTTGGGCTATTGGCATCGATACGAGATTACATGTAAGACCATATCTGGGATATGGCATTGGTATGGTATTGTGTGTACGAGATCCCCGAGTATCCTTTAGTATTCCAAATGGTTCAATGGGAAATTCAATGGGTATGTCAAAGAAGAGAAAGAGTATGTAAGTATTATGAATTGGTACAGGTATGTACGTAAAGTTTATAAGCATTGACTTCATGAAATTGTGAGTTCATGATTTCTATAGTGATGTTTTTGTGAAAACCTTGTTATTATTGGTCAATACTTGTGATGTATGAAATACATGGTAAATTCGGTTGACGATTATGTGTTTGACTTTCAGGCCAAGTTGAATTATGATATATCATGTATTATTCACACAAATTGTGATTTATCGGATATGAGAAAAAGGAAAGATTGGCATAATTGCCTATTAAAATGGTTATGGAAGTAAGGGAAGATAAGAGTTTAGGCAATTGAAAGATATTAAGACATATGCTCAGAAACATGAGTACACATAATTAATGTGCATGTTTACTATGAGGATTGAAATGATTTGTTGAATTGATATAATTTGTTACAAAGGAGAGATTATGGTTGTTAGGCTGATGCCAAGATATGTTAAATTATGCTTATAAGTTGGTAGAGTAAACATTATGACTGAATAAAAATTGTAACTGTGAGATTCATAGCAATTTGTATTATCTTGTGTTTAAATTGTTGAACTTGATAAAAGATTGGTAAGAGTTGCTTATTATTTTCATACGGACTTACTAAGCTATATATATAGCTCACCCCCTTCCTTTCCAATGTCTTATAGGGTTATTAAGCTAGCTTGGGTTGGAGATCGCCGGAGATCCTATCACACTATCAAGCTATCATTTTGGGTATAAATGAATTCAAGCATTTTATGTCTATGGCATGTATAGGGACTAGGCCAATTTGTTATGTGTGTCATTATTAATTTGGCCATATGTGTTAGATTGTAATTGTTAATGCTTCATCTTATATATAGCCATGAATGATGGCTTATGTTGATCATAAGTTTATTCATATGTTAATGCCCTCTTGTGAATGTGAAATTAGTATGTTTTTAACGGGCTAAGTATGATGTTTTAAGCATGATAAATAATGATATAAGAATGACATATCGTTGTCTTGTTTGTGGGTGTTTGGTTGCATTTATATGCTTGAATTTGTGTCATGTGATGTTGTGTAGATGAGTGCAAGTGAGGGTGGCAAAATAGCTTGGTAAATAGCCTTATTTTTGTCTACACGGGTAGACACACAGGCTTGTGTCTAGGCCGTGTGTGACACATGGTCTGCCCCAAGGGCATATGATCTGGCCGTGTGTCCCCTGCACCTTAATTTTGGAAAAATAGAATGTCCGGAATTGATCACACGGGCAAAGACACAGGCGTGTGTCTCAGCCGTGTGTGCTACACGGCCTAGCACACGGGCGTGTGGCACAGCTGTGTGGCACAAGTTAGAGAGCACCCTTAAATCGAACACGGTCTGAAGCACGGGCGTGTCCCAGGGTCACATGGGCGTGTCCCTTGGACCACACGGGCTTGTGAGCCCTGCATCTAGCAAAAATTTTGTAAGTTTTGTAAAAATTTCTAAAGTTCTTGGTTTAGTCCCGAACTGCTTCCAATACATGTTTTGGGCCTCGTAGGCTCGTATAAAGGACTCAGAATGGTTTTAATTTGGATGGTTTTAACAAATTTTATGACTCGAAATTGTGTGATTGCTTGATATGTGAGTCCGGTAATGCCTTGTACCCTGTTTCGGCGTCGAATACGGGTAAGGGGTGTTACATAAAAGCATCAAGTCAGCCAAAAAACAATAGCCTCGAGTCATTAAAGGACAGTTCTTGCATACTTTGTCAACTAGAACATACTTGCCTAAGGGGTTCGATACTTTAATTACAAATTCTGTAAACTCAATAGGAAATTTCTTACTAGACATTAAATTCACACAAACATACGAATGTGTCGATCCAGGATCAATTAAAGCAATCACATTAGTGTCATAACGAGAGAAGGTACCGGTAATAACATCTGGTGATGACGCTTTTTCACGAGCACGAATAGCGTAGGCTTAGGTAGGTGCTCTAGCCTCAGATCTCACAATGGAGTCCCTTGCCGCCCATCGACTACCACTAACATTCCCAGCATTTCTTGGTGGTCTTCCTCTAGTCAACATATTACTCGATCTCACATTCTGAGGTCTATCTTTCTCAACCATCTTAGGATAGTCTTTAATAAAATGATCCGGCGAGCCACATTTCAAACAAGCTTTAGTACTCTTATTTAGCATTCCCCAAAATGTCTTCTTCTACACTGATAACACTCAGGTTTGTTATTTCTCACATTGCCAACACCCGAGACAGATGTAGCTTGATCTTTAGAATTCACAGATTGATTTCCATGATCTCTATTCTTGTATACCACAGATGCATTAGATCTACTATACGAATCTCAGAATTTCTTTGATGAAGAATGAGAAGGTTTATTCATCGGTCTTTTCCTTAAATCTTTAGCCTCTGCATCAGCTTTCTTCTTTTCTTGACTAAAGTCTTCAGCTTTGCAAGCCAGGTCAACTAACACAACAAATTCTTTTAAATGTAAATTCCAACCAGAAGTTTAATGTCTTCGTTCAACCCATCAACAAACCGCTTGCACATTATCTCTTTAGTAGAAACATACTCTCGAGCATACTTGCTTAACTGTATGAATTCTCTTTCATATTCGGTTACAGTCATGCAGTCTTGTTTCAATTCTAAAAATTGTTTATGCTTTTGATCCAAAAACCGTTGACTGATGTATTTCTTTTGGAATTTAGTCTGAAAAAATTCCCAGGTAACTCTCTCCCTCGGCACCACGGATGCTAACGTATTCCACCACTGATATGCGGTGTCTCTCAGAAAGGAAATAGCACACTTTAAACACTCAGCTGGTGTGCAAGAAAGCTCATCAAACATTTGGATTGTATTCTCAAGCCAAAACTCGGTTCTCTCAAGATCATCATCAACATTAGCTCTGAACTATTCAGCCCCGTGTTTACGGATCTTATCAACTTGAGGCTTTTCAATCTTAAAAGCTCAACTCCTTGATGAGCTACGGGTACAGGTTGTGGATTAGGAGGGGGTGGAGGTTGTTGAGCAGCCGGGTTCATTCAAAGATATTGAGTGAACCACTCATTCATCATTTGGAAGAAGGTTTTTTTAGCCTCTCCTCTCTAACTGCCCATTACGGGTCTAGAATCAGATGGCCCTGTCCCTTAAGCGGGAGCAAGTGAATTAATTTCAACCTCATTAGCTATCGCTCGATTGGGATCCATTTGCTATATAAAAACACATTTTCAAATGTAAGGAGTCATCACACTATCACTGTAACACACCTAACCCGTAACCATCGCTGATCTAGGGTTAAAGGCATTACTGGACAAATCGGATCTTTTACAAACATTTCATAGCATAATTCAACAAATCAAATCAAAGTGTCCCTTAAATAGGTCTACGAGACCTTAAACATGCATTAGAAAGGGGTTGGGACTAAACCGAACACATATGAAATTTTTAGAAATTTAAGCATTTTTCAAAGCTACAGAGGTCACACGCTCGTGTGGGCATGCCGTGTGCCTCACATAGCCTTAGACACGCCCGTGTGCCTCACCCGTGGTCGCTACTGACTTGCACCACACGGCCAGTCACACACCCGTGTGACCAGTTCGTGGTCGAGTCTGACTTCTTTTGAAACACAACCACGAAGGACACGGTCGAGCCACACGCCCGTGTGCTCAACCATGTTGGCAAATATAGGCCATTTGCAAGGTAAATTTGCCACCCACACTTTGAGTTATACCTACAAGCACAATTGAGCATCATTCCAAGCACAAACATTTCTAAGTAACATCCATCCACAAACTTACCAATTCATTATGACATCTTTTCATCTATATTATACCAACTTTGCATCATAAAACTTACCATAAATTTTACCATCTCATTAATCCAACCATTAGCCAATATGCCACTTAATCACATCATTTTCATTATCTAGCCATATCACATGGCTATTTATACACCTTTCAAAACACAACCATATCAACTAGACTATACATGCCATACTTAATATATATATATATATATATTCAAAAGGTACCAAAATGTGATTGGATAGTGTGATGACGATCCTCAACGATCCCTGAGCCTTCCGTAGCTTTAATGATCTATAAAACAATGCAAACACATACAGAGTAAGCTTTCAAAAGCTTAGTAAGTCATATACAAATAAACTTAACATATAAACTTTAAATATCATATCAAATACTAGATCATTCATATATATATCAATTGCAAATTCTTAATTCTTCTTTGGCACATTTTTTTAGTCAATGCTTAGCCACAAATCATATCTCCAATATTTCTTTTGAACATAGCACAATCATACACATACCACATTTTATCTCATTGAATCTATGCACATATCTCACTAGTGCACATTCAGATATACTTACCTTCATACTCAATCATAGTATTCATTTCAAACTTACCTGAGTCGACTACATACTCCATTTTGTCTTTCATTTCTTGGAATTACCCGTTGAACCATTCGAAATTGAATAAGATACTCAGAATACTCATACAATGCCAACATCCCAGACGTGGTCTTACATGTAATCAAATATCGATGCCACTGTCTCAGACAGGGTCTTACACGAATCAAATACGATGCTAATGTCCCAGACATGGTCTTACACGTAAATCTCAAATCAAATACAACGTCCCAAACATGGTCTGACATGATATCACATATCAGATTCTCTATGTCATGACATATGAATCCTATCTATTCCTAAGGTTCGTACGAGACTTTTCGGACCTTGACACATTATCGATACTTTCTCGGGTTTCACATATGTATCTTCCAAGTCCATTCATCACAATTCAATATTAAATGAACATGAATAATTCAAATTAAATACATTTATTTGTATATAGACTTACCTCGTATTCGGATTAAACAGACGGATTCGACTACTCGATCACTTTCGACTTTCCTCGGTCTAAATCCGTTTTCTTTGAGTTCTTGGTCTATACATATTCAAATTTAACTCTTTTATTCACCAATTCATTCAATTCAATTCAAAAACACACATTTAGGGCAATTTATAATTTAGCCCTCATATTTTTCACATTTTGACATTTAAGTCTCTATTTCACAAAATCACAAAATACACATAATTTCATATTACCCATGCTTGGCCGAATATTCACATGCTTCATATAAGCCTATATATTTCATTTATTTCACATTTTAGTCCCTCAAAAATATTATTTTCACAATTTAGTCCAAATTACTCAATTTAACCAAAAATCCAAAGACAAAACATGTTAATCTAACACATATATTTCATATTTCATCAACTAACATCACAAAACTCAAGCATTCATCAATGGCACATTTCAAAATCTTCATCAAATTCAAAAATTAAGGCATGAGTGTTGTAGTACTCAAAGCAACGATTACAAAAACGTAGAAATTATCAAAAACCAAGTCAAAAATGTACCTTAATCAAATAACACTATGGCCGAATGCTTCAAACACAACAATGGGGTTTTCTTCTTCTAATTTTCGGCTAGGTGGAGAAGATGGACTAAAATTATGGTTTTATTTTACTTATTTAATCTTTATTTAACTATTTACAAAATTAACCTTACTAATATCTTTAAAATCCCACCTAACATTGTCCATAATTGTCCACCACTATTAACAATGGCATAATAACCTCTTAAGGACTCCATATGTAAAAGACAATAACATTTCGACACTTGTTCAACTAAAAGGCCACTTTTACATTTTTTGCAATTAAGTCCTTTTCTCAAATTAAACACACAAACAATAAAATTAATTCATGAAACTTTTAAACATGCTTAATCACATATTGCAAGCACAAAAAATAATATTAAAATATTTTTCTGACTCTGATTTGTGGTCCTGAAACCACAGTTTCGACTAGGGTCTAAACCGGACTGTTACAATCACAGTTTATATATGGCATGTATAGCTAGACTCTCACACACGCTACATTAGTCCTAGAATCGACTAAACTGTAACTCTGATACCTACATATGTAACACCCCTCACTCGTATTCACCGTCAGAATAGGGTTACGGAGCATTACTGGACTTACAACACTTTTAAACATACATTTCATATAAAATTTATCAATTCAAATACAATTCAATTACAATCAATCATAGTGTCCCTTAAACGAGCCCACAAGGCCTTAAACATGGATTGAGAGTGGTTCGGGACTAAAACGATAACTTGAAAGGCTTTTCCACACTTAGAATTTTTTTTCTCAAAATAGGGGACACACGCCCGTGTGGCCAGGCCGTGTGTCTCACACGGCCACTAGACACGCCCGTGTCACAGACCGAGTGAACATTCGAAATGGGAGCACATGGTCGTGTCTCAACCTGTGTCCTACCCGATGCCCAAACAAGTGAGCTTACTGACTTGGCTCACACAACCAACCATACGCCCGTGTGTCTAGCCATGTGCCCTTCGAAATAGCCACACACGCTCGTGTGCCAGGCCATGTACTAGGCCGTGTCGAACCTGTAGGGTATACTGACTTATGCAACACGGCCAAGTCACACGACCGTGTGCTACGCCATGTGCAAATTAAGGGGTATATTGACTTGTGCCACGCGGCTGATCACACGCCCGTGTGTGAGACCGTGTGGAGCATACTAACTTCATTTCACTTTCAACACCATGAATCGCACACGACAGAGACACATGCCCGTGTATTTGCCCGTGTGGACAAAAATAGGCTATTTACCAAGCCAATTTGCCACCCAAATTTAAATAAAGCTACACCTCTCAAATAGCACACAATATAGCATCAATAGGCATATATTTCAATTCCAATCAAGCATGATTTATACCAATTCCAACACCAACCAATACAAGCCATAAATACCATATATTGCTATCTAATTTCATGTTAATCTTTGTCTTCTCAAAATATCAAAATGACCATTTACAAAATGTGCATTATTATGCTCAATTTCTGTAACATCCTGAATTTTTAGGCTTATGCATTTAATGGGTGAATATGTGTAATGAGTTAATTTGAGCATTAGGGGTCCAAATTGGGCTCAAGATTGGGCTGAAGCCTTAGTTAAATTTTTGTTTGGGCACTATAGGGTTTAAAAGGTGGTATCTGAGTTTAAAATATCAAAATGGGCTTGTGGCCCAGTGGTCAGTGGCGCCATTTAGGGAGCAAGGAGGTGACGCCACACAAGGGAGTAAGGGGCCCAAATTTAAGTTTCATGGAGCCCAATTCTTCTAATTTAAGTTAGCTAATTTTCGGCATTAGGGTTAGGTGGAGTGGACGATAATAAGGCTCAAAAATAGGAGGATTTATGTGACTGGGATAATGTAGATATTATAGTTGATAATATGGAAGATAAAGGAGAAAAGATAGGAATTATTTGCGAGGCTAAGTGGTGGCAGAATTTCAAACTCTGGGGGGAGGAGAAATCGGTTTCTGATATGGCTAAGGGGTGCCGAAATTTCCCTTGCTAATTAACTGGTTTTAGTTGTCAAAAGAGGGCAATTCCGGCTTTTGGTTAGTAAGAGTGCCGAAACTTTAAATAGTCAGGTAAGGGTTCTCTTCTTTATTTTTCGGCATTTAGGGTTTCCATCTTTTCTTTCTCTTCTTCTCTGAGTAAAAGCTGAAATTCCTAACCCTATTCCCTCATCTTCACTTTGATTCAAAAGCCGAAACTCCATTGTTCTTTTCTCTTCTTTCTTCTAAAAGCCGAAACCTCATAATCCTTTTTCTACATTCTTTTCTTTTGATCTTTGCTAAAGCCGAACCTACCTCTGGTCTGCCGAAATTCTCTTTTCTTCTTCCTGCCGATTTCTTCATTAAAAGCCGAATCTACATAGACTCATTCCTATCATCTTCTGATCTTCTCAAAAAGCTGGAATCTCAAAGGGGTAGTCGAATTCTTTGTGTTAAGGTGAGTGCCGATTTTCCTATCTCTTCACTTTCTCTTTCGATTTTTAGAAGACAAAGCCGAAAAGCTAATGGTTTAATGGTTTTATGTATTTTCCTGTTTGGCGACATTGGGAATTGAAATAGATCTCTTAGATCTAAAAGCCGGAAACACTAGTCCCTGAATCTCATATCACTTTTCAGGATTTCAAGGTAAGGATTTCAATTCTCCTTAAGATGATCAACCGTTTTCTTTTCGTTAGTTGTGCCTTAACCTAATGTTTCGTTATCGGCTTCTAAACAACACCTTAGGCAAATAACGGTGGTGTTGGCTACGGATAGCGTCGACTTAGAGGGTCTCGTTCTAACGGTAATCAGGTGTGTAGATCTCTAACACACTATTAAATCTGTATGTGTATATATGTGTTGTGGGCTAAGAGCTGGAAAATAGGCTGTGTGAACAGTAGTATTACCCAGAAAGGGTAGGCAAAAGATGTCAGGTACGTAATCATAGAAATCTCTCTATGTGTATCGATGTATGCGATAAACTGAAATCTCTTAGGTAATACATTGTTTGATTTTGCATGTATGTATGCATGGGATGGGATTGATATGATGAAGGGGAAGAAGGTCGCATAGCGATCGGTGGCTTTGCCACATAGGTCACATAGTGATCGGTCTTTATGACAAGCAGCTCAGCTGTCGAAATGCTATGATGTGTTATTAAGGTCGCATGGCGATCAGTGGCTTTGCCACATAGGTCACACAGTGATCGGTCTTTAAGACAGGCAGCACATCTGTTGATATGGTGTGTAGCGGTTGACGGGTTGATTGTAGAAATCCCCAAGGTGTGATGGTTGGTACGGGTTGGTGTGTAGAGGATGGATTTCTAGGATGGGTTGGGCTATTCATCATTCATTATTTTCATGTATTTATGATTGATGCCTTTATGTATGGGCCAGGGCTCATAATGTGTTTGTTGGCCAAGCCTTTGATGTGTCTTCGGGATTTACACACTGAGTCTTGGTGACTCACCCTATTATTTTTCCTTAACTTTGCAGAGGAGCAGTAAATCGTGGACATGGGAGCCGAGATGGACTCGAGGGGCCATCAAATTTTAATTCTATAGATTATTTTCGGTTTTTCTTCAAGTTTTTAATTTTGGGAATATTTATGTAATAAGGCCCCATAGTTTATATTCATCTAAGTAGTTTTTAATGTTTGCAACTTATGAAATTATGTCAAGGGTTTAATTATACGAAATAATAATAATACAAGGTTTTCTTTTCAAATGTCACTTATTTATTCAAATATTGTCTAATTAACTTACGATTTCCAAAACCAACTTAGTAAAAGTTTTCAATGTACAACCCGTAGCATACCAGATCTGGTCGAAACTTATGGGCCGGGTTTGGGGTGTTACAATTTCACAAACATACCAATTTACAATTCATTACCTATTGACATTCAAAATTTCTTAATATCAACATGTATCATGAATCCACCTCAATCAGACAACCTAGGTCAATTACCAAATCAAAACAAAAGCCATTTGCACACTTATATACATCATCAAATTCACCATCCAAAACCAACTCACATGACTATATATATACAAACCAAAACATATACATTCACAAGCCAATCCAAATGGCCAATATCAATACCAAACCATAGCCAAGATGACCAAAGTCCCTATACATGCCATATACTTAAAATACCAAAGTTCAAAGGTACCAAGTGATAGGTGGTAGTGTGAAATGATCTTCGACGATCCTCGAAACCAAGATAGCTTCGATATTACTATAAAACACAAGAAAATACACAAAGTAAGCTATAAAGCTTAGTAAGCTTGTATGTTAATGTAACAGCCTAATTTAGGGCCTAGTCGAAATAGTGGTTGTGAGACCATAAATCCAAAGTATAAATATGTGTTTTATGATTTTTATAAGTCTTATGAGGTGTTTGCATGATTGTGTGAAAATTTCATGAAGAAATTTTATTAATTAGTGATCAAATTGTCCATTAGGACTAAATTGTAAAGATTAGAAAATATGAGATTCTAGAATATTTAAGTATGAAATAGAATCATAAAAATTACTAGAGGTACTTATTTATCAATTAGACCATTAAATGTTAAGATGGACAAAAATGGACATGGGAAGGAAAAATCTTAAGGAAGAGGCCTTAAGGGCATTTTAATCATTTGGTTAATTAATGAATTAAAAGGGAAAAAGAAGTCAAAAATGAGTGTCCATCTTCTTCACCATAACCAAATTGTACAAGCCCTCCATAGCTAGGGTTTTTTCAACTTTCAAGCTTGATTGTAAGTACCTCTTAGCCCCATTTTTAATGTTCTTCGTATTTTTGAAATCTCGTAGCTCGATTTAGCTATTTCTAGCTATATTTTGAGCTAGGGTTCATGTTCAAAAATTTACCCATGTATGACATACATGTATTTTGATGATTTATGAAAGAATATGAAAGTTTGATGTATGTTAAACATCTTTTTCTAAGTGATTCTCATGAAAAATGCATAAAAGGACCAAATTGCAATAGTTATGAAAATTGTCATACATGAGTGAAATAGTGGAAATTAGGGGTTGTTGTAGTTAAGAAAATGATTCGGCTAGGCTTGAAATACAAGAAAGTTGAATGAAAATCATTTTACGAGCCTGGGGAAAAAGTGTAATTATGAGAAAGTTTAGGGGCAAAATCATAATTTTGCCAAAGTGTTATTCATGAGTCAATTTAGTCAATGTGAGTATTAAACAAGTGAAATTGTTATTATAGATCAAGAAACACGAAGCTCGGACCGAAACCGAGGTAAGGACAAAGTGTTGGACTAAATCAAACATCCACACACATTTTAGTACCGAGGTAAGTTTGTGTGAAATTAAGGTTACATATGTTATTATGTTTAAATTACTTATTATTTTGAGAAATGCATATCATTTCCATGAAATTTTATTGATGATGTCTTAATGAGAAAATGATGAGATTATGCTAAGTGAAGTCCCGGTTGAAATTTCGGAATAACAAGGATACCTATGTCACGACATGAGATAAGGACGGTCTCATATAAGACCATGTCTGGGACATGGCATCGGCATCGAATGTAGGTCCTATGTAAGACCATGTCTGGGACATGGCATCGGCATTGAATATGGAAGGTCCGTATAAGACCATGTCTGGGACATGGCTTCGGTACCAAATGAAGATCTCGTGTAAGACCATGCCTGGGACATGGCATCGACATCTATGTACGATCTCGTATAAGACCATGTCTGGGACATGGCATCGACATCGAGATAAGAGATCCCGTGTAAGACCATATCTGGGATATGGCCTCGACATCAAGAGGTGATCCCATATAATGCCATATCTGGGATATGGCATTGGCATTGGCATTGGCATTGGCATCGTGATACATGTATGATGAGATTGAGTATCCTTTGATATTTCGAGTAGTTCAACGGGCAAAAGAGCTAAGTATGTAAAGATGATTTAGAGCTAAGCTATACAAGGATGATGATGATTTAATTTTACATTCAAGTTAGCATAAGTGCTAAATTATGTGAACAAGTGATACATGTACCATGAGTAAAATGCAAGTTATGAAACAGTAATGTGATGTGTGATGGTAAGAATGAGTATGAGTAAGTATGCCTAAGCACTTGAGAACTTGTGTTGCTATTGTTCTATGAGATGAATGGATTTTACCATGAGAACTTATGTTTCTATATTAATTCATGCAAACTTACTAAGCTATATGCTTACCTCTCTCTTTTCCCTCTTCCTTGTAGTATCGCCAAGCAAGCTCGGGAATCGTAGAACGTCGAAGCTCGGATCACACTATCAATCATTCTTTTGGTATAGTAAAGTTGATTTATTTTGAGTATGGCACGTATAGGAACTTGGTCATCTTGTGTTATGTCATATTTGAAAGCCAAAGTGATGGCCACTAATGTTATACACTCATTTTGTAAATGGCCATTGGGAATTGGCCAATATTTGTCAAGTTTCATATATTTAATGAGGATGAGTTTATGAAGTGTATGAATAATGATTTGTGATTCTTCATAGTGTATTATTGCCATGTAATGTGTTTCTTGTGTTGGTATATGTGTGTTTATGTTTCAGGGTGGCAATTGGCTTGGAAAATAGCCTTCTAATTGTCCACACGGGTAGACACACGGGCGTGTGTCTAGGCCGTGTGCGACACACGGTCAGCCCCATGGATGTGTTGATAGGCCGTGTGTCTCCTGCATCAAAATTGCGAGAATTCGATTCGTCACACGGGCCAACACATGGGCGTGTACCTAGGCCGTGTGCCCCTTAAGAGTTGCTGACGTCATAAAAAGAAAACCCAAGTTTTCACACACGGGTGAGGACACGGGCGTGTCTAGGCCGTGCGAGGGACACGGGCCAAAGACACGGGCGTGTAACCGGTCGTGTGAAAACCCCTGTAGGTTCGAAATGAAAAATAAATTCTATACAGGCTATGGACATGGGCGTGTGTGACCACACGGCCTGCCCACACGGGCGTGTCCCATCTCACACAAGCGTCTGGCCCTGTTTAGGTAAAAATTTTCTAAGTGCGCAAAAGTTTTCGGTTAAGTTCCGAAACCCTCCATATGCATGTTTAGGGCCTTGTAGGCCCATAATAAGGATGATATGAATGCGAATGAGAAGTTTTAAGTTGAAAAAAAATTTATAGCCCAAAGTTGTATATTCAAGCAAGTTAAGTCTAGTAATGCCTCGTACCCAATTTCGGAGTTGAATACGGGTAAGGGGTGTTACAGTTAACAATAAGCAACTATCATCATTCATTAATCATTCAAATAATAGAAAACAATGTTTTGAAATGAAATTATAACATACGAACTTACCTCAGATGATAAAACGACGAATCGAGTCAATTAGTCAATTACTTTATCTTTTCCTTGACCCAAGTCTGTATTTCTCTTCTCTTGATCTAGATATATTCAAAATTAACTTATTTAATCATCTATTCATTCAATTTAGTCCAAAACACACTTTAAAACACATTTACACTTTTGCCCTTAAACTTTCACATTTTTCACAATTTAGTCCTTATCACATAAAATCACAAATTCATGAAATTTCTTTAATACCCATAATAGCCAAATTACTATAATGCCCCTAGCAGCCCATATTTATCAATTTTTCACACAGTTAACCACACATTTTCACAATTTAACCCCTAATTAGTATTTTCACTAAAAATCACTTAACAAAACTTGTATATCTATCAACAAGCATTAATAATCTATCATCAATACTCAAAACTCACATATATTTATAAATGGAAACATTAAAAATCTTTAATAGTTTTGCAAAATAGTCCCTAGGTTAGCTAGTATTAGATGCAACGATCACAAAAATATGGAAATCATTAAAAACCGAGCAAAAATGGACTTACAATTAAACTCCAAAGTGACTGAATGCTTCAAACCCTTAAGGTTGTATTTTTGTTCATGTATTTTCTACAATGGCAAAAAGATGAAGAAATTTTGACTTTGTTTTATTTTATTAACTATTATTTATTAATTACTAATTTAACCTTAGTAATATAACTTAAAAATCATTTAATGGTTGTCCAAAATTGTCCACTCACATTTCAAATGGTTTAATTACCATTTAAGGCCACCATATTTAAAAACCAAAGCTATTTGACACCTTAAACTAATAGAACATGCATTTTACACTTTATGCGATTTGGTCCTTTTTAACAAATTGACCAACCAAACGATAAAATTACTTAACGAAATTTTCACAAAATCACTCAATCATGTTCTAAACATTAAAATAATAACAAAATAAGTATTTCGAATTTAGATTTGTGGTTCTGAAACCATTGTTTTGATTTTTCTAAAAACGGGTTGTTACATAAACCAACTTAAAATCCAAGTCATATACATGATATTATACCTCATATAACCAAGTATACAAATTTACTTAAATTACCAGGTTCACTTATATACATATTTTATCAAATATGCTAACTTAATTCGATCATCAATATGCCAATATAATTTTTATCAATTAACCATTCCAAGCATATACCATACATGTCCATCACTAGCCATTCCAATGGCTAGTTATAACCTAAATATTTACATGGCAACATTGGCTAATTAACCTGCACATGCCATTATAACCATAATTAATTTACCATCTGTAACACACCTAACCCGTAACCATCGTCGGTCTAGGGTTAAGGGCATTACCAGACAAAATAAAACCTTTTACGAACATTTCATAATATTATTCAACGAATCAAATCACAGTGTCCCTGGAAAAGGTCAATGAGACCTTAAACATGCTTTAGAAAGGGACCAAGACTAAATCGAACACATACAGGAATTCTTGAAAATTTAAAAAAAAATTCTAAGTTACAGAGGTCACAAGCCCGTGTGGGCAGGCCATGTGTCTCCCACGGCCTCAGACACGCCCACGTGTCTAAGCTGTGTCAAAACAGGGCATACATACTATCTTGTCCACACGGCCGTGGGCACGCCCGTGTGCCTCACCCGTGGTCACTACTGACTTGCACCACACGGCCAGTCACACGCCCGTGTGTCTAGCCCGTGGTCGAGTCTGACTTGTTTTGGTAATGCAACCACGAGGGGCACGGTCGAGCTACACGCCCGTGTGCTCAACCATGTGGGAAAATATAGGCCATTTGCAAGGCCAAAATGCCACCCACGCTTTGGGTCATTCCTACAAGCACAATAAAGTATCAATCCAAGCATCAAAGGCAACCAAAACATACCAAAATCTTCATTTCTAACCACTTATGAGCTTAACAATCACACCAACTTATAAGCCATTTGGTTCAATCCAATCTCATACATTTCCAAGTTTAATTCATCACAAATCTATTTTATCTATATAACAACCATTCATCAAATATATACTTACTTTGCATCAACAAGCTTACCATTATTATGACCATTTCACTAACCATCAAACTTTACCAAATAAGGCATCATATAACACAACCATTCATAACATATTCCCAAACATATTCCCAAACATATTCATAACACAACCATTTATCTAGCCATATCACATGGCTATGTACATATCTCAAACATATCCCCTATACATGCCATATTTAACTATATACACATTCAAAAGTACCAAAGTAGAGATTGATAGTGTGGTGATGTAACACCCCAAACCCCGGCCTAGACTTTATGACCGGATCCAGCATGTCACATAGAAAGTGCTGTTTAAAAACTTCACATTCGTTAAAAGTTCGTATTCTTTTTGAAACTTCAAGCTTCGTTATTTGTGAAATCTAGATTTGCTTTTATGGTTTTCTTGTAAAAACGTTATTATTATTGTTTCCGAAAACTTTGTTTATAACAGAAATCAGATTCAGTGAATTGCAAAAATGTGATATTTTGAAAACAGTCATTGACGTTTTAAGAAAACCCGGAGTTCAATCATTTATAGTTTGAATATGACTGGAATGAAAGTTTAGAAGAGAAATTAAAGTCCAATGGCCTTATTACAAAATATTAAAGCCAAATTAAAATAATCTTAAAATAAAGCAAAAATGAAATTTACTAAATTTTGTGAGAAATACTCTGACGTATGGCCACCCCAGAGCCCTCCGCAGCTCCAAATCCTCTAATGCTGGGGACCACCTGCAAGGTTAAAGTAGAGGGGTGAGTTACGAGAACTCAGTGTGTAATCCCCTAATCGGTCATTAACTGGGCCCAAGCCCATACAGAAGCAGATTGGGCCGAAGCCCTATTCGGCAACAATTTGGGCCTTAGACCTATAAACATGATAATGCAAATAGAGTATGCAGCCCAACCCAATCCAACCCTACACACCACCCGTACTAGCCCTACACACCTGTGGGGACCAAGTCAACCCATCCAGCCCTACACACCTGTGGGGACCAAGTCAACCCACCCAGCCCTACACACCAATATGGCAGACAAGCTGCTAATCACAGAATTTGTGGCGGAGCCACCAGAATAACAGAATATACGTGGCATGGCCACTATATAGAATGTGGCAGAGCCACCAGAATAACTTTCTCCGATCATCAATATCCCAATCCCATGCAGAATGTCATGTATGCAAAGCACATATCAAAATGATGTATGAAATAAATTACCATCATAACCAGTTAAACAGGATACACACAATCATACTAATCAGCACTTAAAGGTATAACAATAATTTTACCCACGGAGGGTATTTCAGTAATTTACCCTCCAAGGATATTTCGGTAATTTACCCACTAATGGTATTTCAATAATTTACCCTCCAAGGGTATTTCGGTAATTTACCCACCAAGGGTATTTCAGTAATTTACCCTCCAGGGGTATCTCGATAATTTTATCAACTAACGGCCTTTTCAAAGTCTTACCGTCGCCTCGAGCGACACATGACCCTTTTTGGGTCTCTACGAAACTATTGGGCCTAAAATCCATTTCAGGCCCAAACAGGCCCACACGCTTGTGTGGCCCATTTTGCATGGTTTTGGTCTCAGATTTTCAGATTTCGCAACCGTACTTACCCTTTGACAGTTTTCCATCAATCTTGCCCATGTAGGCCGGATAGCCCATTAGGCCCTTTCAGCCCATTTCGGCCCGATTAGGCCCGTTACAGCCTCAGTTTCGCGAGAGTGCTCGTGAAACTCTCCATGACTTACAGTCATTATTCGTATTTCGATTTACCACTATGAGTGCTCGCACTCGAGTGGGCACAGATGCCGATTTTCTGGCTTTTCGGCTTTCGACCGAGTCACAGAAGATTGTAAGCAAGTATTCAGAGGGGTGTGAGATTACACACCTGATTTGGAATACGTATCACGATACTCTCCGAAGCACCTAAGGACACAACTGACTATCAGTTAGCCTTCTTGTTTGACAATCCTAAAATTGAAATCGATAACACAATCCACAACACTTACCAAGAACGACGACAACTCCTTGCTATACTAGAATAACCGATTTACTCCCTTCGATTATGAAATTGAGTCCCTAATGAAAAACATAGGTTAGCAGTGTTGTTTCAAGACAAAAAAGTAATGGTCGTTCGGCCCTAAGAACTCATAAAATAGTACTATTATTATCCACCCCCTAATCGGCCTAAAGATACACTTACCAAAGTGCCACAAAATCGGTAGTTGCACAACCAAGATTTTGGCTTCCACACAAAAGAAAGAGTGAACGATACCCAATATGGAGAAGGAACTCAAATTCAGCCTTGATCACCGAAGAAACAAGGAAAGAGATTCGGCTTACGTGAGAGAAAAGAGAGAGCAAAAAAGAAGGGAAAAGAACCAAAGGGAAAATAAGCATTACCTTGATCACAGAAAAGCCGAATAAACAAGGTAGATTCAGCATACAAAAGACCCCCAAGCTTCAGGCTACACAGAGTTCGGCTATTACCAAAAGAAAAGAGGACAGATTTAGATGGAAGAAGAAAGGAGATTCGACTAATGGGGAAAAGACTAGAGAAGAAATGGAGAAGATGTGAAGTTTCAGCTAGGGTGAACACAAGAGAGAAAGGTGAGAGGAGAGTAGAAAAGAATGTGTAAAAAGAGGTGGAATGGAGAGATTCGGCCAAGAGGTGTTTAGGTAACAAGTAGAGAAACAATGTGAAAAAGAGAAGAAAAGCAACTGAGAATTCGTCAAAAGAGAGTTGAGGGAAAGACCCCGAAATGCTATAGTCAAAATGCCCCCAAACAACACTCTCCCAATTGGACTTGAGAAAAAATACACTTCCCTTACACTGACCAAATATGCACTTTCCAAAATGCCAAAATCTCTGCCAAAATTCCCTATACTCTGCCCCATATTCGGCCAACTCTCTTCACTCATCCATCCCCCTGATTTCCTCCATAAATCCCCCATTAATTCACTCTCCATCTCTGTAACATCCCGGTTTAGGGCCTAGTCAGAATAGTGGTGTGAGACCACAAATCCAAGGGCTATGTATGAGTTTTTGAGGTTTATCCTATGTTTGCATGTTAGTGTGAAAGTTTCATGAAGCAATTTTGTGAAATTTCGGTTGAATTGTCCAAAAGGACTAAATTGCAAAAGTTACAAAAGGCGAGATTCTAGAAGCTATTTGTGTGAAATAGCTTTAGAATATTAATTAGAGGTCCTTAAATAGAAATTTACCCAAATTCTATTTTTTGGACAAATGGGCATGGATGAGTTAAAATAGAAAGTTTATCAAAAAGGGCATTTTGGTCATTTAACAATTAAATGATTAAAAAGGAGGAAAAGATGACAAAATTCATTCATCTTCTTCTCCAAGGCTTCCGAAATTTTCAAGAGCCATTTTTAGGGTTCTTCAAAATTTTAAACCTTGCTAGTAAGTGCATCCAAGCCCCGTTTTTGATATTCTTCGTATTATTGAAGTCCTAGTAGCATGAATAAGCTATTATTAGCTATTTGATGAGCTATATTGAATGTTCAAAAATGTGGCCATGTATGACATGCATGTATGTTGATGTTTCATGGAAGATTATGAAAGCTTGATGTAGTAGAAACATCTTTTGCTAAGTGATTTTCCATGAAAATGCATGTAGGGACTAGTTTGTGAAAGTTTTAAGTTTGGTCATACATGTGTGATTTAGTGAGAATTGGTGAATGCTTTAGTTGAGTAAGTGATTCGGCTAAGCATGAAAGGCTAGAAAGTTGAATAAAAATCACTTTACGAGCCTTGGGGGAAAAGTGTAATTATGAGAAAGATTAGGGGTAAAAGAGTAATTTTTGCCAAAGTATGATATAAGTGTCAATTTAGTCAATGTGCGTATTGAATAAGCTGATTTATTCATTATAGATCAAGAAAGACGAAGCCCAGATCTAAACCGAGGCAAGAGCAAGGTGATGGACTAAATTGCATATTTCTATACTTTTGAGTATCGAGGTAAGTCTATGCTTAAACAATGCATTCATACTTACAATTTCTTAATGCTAGCTAGTGTGTAGCATGATTAAGAACCTATGTGGGATGAATGTTGTAGAAATTGTGAATGGATGTATGGTTAAGTAAGTAGATATGTTAATGTGTGGTGAGAATGCTAAATGGTGGGCTAAGTGCGATACCATCTTAATGCATATTGACGATAAGTTGGCTATGTGCGATGCTATCATTAGGTATATCGTCTAGTGGGCTACGTGAGAAACCACTATGAATACCTTTATGGTAGGCTAAGTGCAATACTACCTTATTAATTGATTGTGGTGGGCTAAGTGCGAAACCACCGAGAAATTAGCTGTGTGGATTAGCTGTGTGGTTGTATTATTGAGTTAATTAGCTGTGTGGATGATTTATCGAGATATGATGTTGTGTTGTATATTGTGTAAATGTGATATTGAATGCAGGGGTGCATTTCAATGGTTATGAGTATGTGACTCATGATGGGTTGGGAATGTGGTAAGGGATAGAAAGAGTAAGCATAGTTGTACATTATATGTTAGTATGATGCTAATTGTTGTTTAGCTTATACTATGATGCTTAATTGTTTATGTGTAAACTTACTAAGCTCAAAGCTTACTCCCTTTCTTTTCCCTTTTTTTATAGAGTAAAAGTGTTGAATCCAGATACGAGGATCAATTGGAAGATCGCCCACACTATCAGCACACTCTGGTACATAAGACTCAATGTTTTGTATATGGCATGTATAGGGGCTAGACAAGTTAGTGAATTTTGTTGTAAATGGCTAAGATGTGTTGGCCTTTAGATGGATAGTCTATTTTGTGTTATGCCATCATTGTTGGCTACCATATTATATGAAAAGATGTAGTTATGTATGTGAGGTTGCACTTTAATTTGAGTCGCTTATGGATGTGTTAAATGAGTGCATGTCATGTATGCTAGAGGGGTGAGAAGAGCTTAGCATATAGCTTTGTTATTGTCCATGTGGATAGACACACGGGCGTGTGTCTAGGCCATGTGTGACACACAGTCAGCCCATGGGCGTGTGACTTGGCCGTGTGTCCCCTACATGTTGATCTTTTAAGTCAAAATTGGCCACGAGATAGCCACACGGGCGTGTGTCTAGACTCTAGGCTGTGTAAGTAAAGTCAGTGTTCACCACGGTTGGAGAGCACGAGAGTGTACCCTAGCCGTGGGGCATTGGTAGAATGCTTGAGTTTTTATGCACGGTTTGTGGACATGGGCGTGTGTGACTATACACGGGCGTGTCTTATCTTACACGGGCGTGTGAGCCCTGTATAAAAGAGGAAAATTTTAAGAATCGAAAAGGTTCCGGAATAGTCTCGAGAGCCCTCATGTGTATGAGTGAGGCCTCGTAAGTCGAGAAAGAGGTTACAGAGGTAACTTAAGAGAGTATTCATGGTGAGCCTAAGTGGCGATCATGAGGTTTTAATACAACAACTCCTCGGGCCTAGTTCCGGCATAGAACCCGAGTAATGGGTGTTACAATCTCTCATTCAAATTCACCCAACCATCTTGACCAATTCAAATACTGTTCCATCAGTATTTGATTCCAACACAACCTCTTGTCTTCTCTTGAGCAAAATAAAAGCCTCCAACTTGCCAACTGTGGGATTCGAACTCCTTCCCTCCTTGCTCTCCTATTGACGCCACAACCACTCCACCAAATGGCCAACTTGTGTCTCCTAATTGCACCTAATTATTCTTAAGCCCTACTACTAACAACCCTATCCACTTAAAGGTCAAAAATCAAAATTTTCCCTATGGCCCAACTTGAACCCGGGGCTTCATAGTACCCTCTAAACACTCCAAAATCACATACCTATTAGGTTCAACTTGCATTAGTGCTGTTCTCTTGTTCTCCAAAAATTTTAAAAGCTCCTACGCCCAAGGCCCTATAGGCCCAATTCTCCTAGGCTCAATTTTTGGGTGTTACATGTGATGATCCTTGATGACTCCCTAGTCTTTCTTAGCTTCGACGATCTATAGAACAAAGCAAACACACACAAAGTAAGCTTTCAAAAGCTTAGTAAGCCATATACAAATAAACTTAACATAAAATGCACGTAATCATATAATACAATTTCATTTATGCTTCTCAATTGCAAACTCATAACATTTTCTTTGGCTCACTTATTTAGCAATTTCTTATCAGCCATCATATCTCCAACTATCTCATTTGATCATATCACATTCATACATGTTTCATATTTTAGCTCATTGAATCTATGCACATAATTCTCTTTTACAAGTTCACATATATTTACCTTTCATGCTTAAACAAACCATACACATCAAACGTACCTGAAATGCTTACACATTTCACATAGTCTTTCATTTCTTGGATTTGCCCGTTGAACTATTCGAAATCAAATAGGATACTCGGAATACTTGGAATAGTCGTACAATGCCAAGTCCTAGACGTGGTCTTACATGTAATCAAATATCGATGCCACTGCCCCAGACAGGGTCTTACACGAATCAGATACGATGCCAATGTCCCAGACATGGTCTTACACGTAAATCTCATATCAATGCCAATGTCCCAGACGTGGTCTTACATGATCCCACATATCGTAAACCTATGTCATGACATATGTAATCCTATCTATTCCTAGGTTCGTACGGGACTTTTCGGACCTTGACACATTGTCGATATTTTCTCGAATATCACACTAATATCATCCAAAGCCATTCTTCACAATTCAATACTAATTGACCATTAATAATTCAATTTAACAACATTTATTTATATATAGACTTACCTCAGATTCGGATAAACGGAAACAACAGCTATTCAACTATTTTTGACTTTCCTCGATATAAATCCATTTTCTTTGGTTCTTTATCTATACACATTCAAATTTGATCCATTTATTCACCAAATCATTCAATTCAATCCAAAAACACATATTTAGGGTAATTTACAAATTAGCCCCCACATTTTCACATTTTCACATTTTAGTCCCTATTTCAAAAAAATCACAAAATACACAAAATTTCATATTACCCATGCTTGGCCAAATATTCATGTAGTTTATTTGAGTCCATTAGTCCTTCAAAATATTATTTTCTTAATTTAGTCCAAATTACTCAAATTCACTAAAAATCCAAAAACAAAACATGTTAATCTAACACATATATTTCATATTTCATCCTCAAACATCATAAAACTCATGAATTCATCAATGGCACTTTTCCAAATCATCATCAATTTACAAAATTAAAGCATGGGTTTTGAAGAATACGAAGCAGCGATTACAAAAATGTAGAAGTTATCAAAAACCGAGCAAAAACTAACCTTGAATCAAAGAACATCAATGGCCGAATGTAACCTAAGCTTAAACTCTCTTTTCTTTTCTTATTTTCAGCACCAAAAGATGAACACCTCCACCATTTTCATATTTTGTTTTATTATATTCATATTATTATATTATTTACTATATTAACCTTTTAGTTAATATTTGAAACTTGTATACATTAAGGTCATATTTGTCCATTGCCATCCACTAACTTATAAAATGGCTTAATTACTTCATAAGGGCACTTCATTTATAAAGACATAACACATAGGTACTTCTAACACATGGCATATAAATTTTACATTTCATGCAATTAAATCCTTTTCTCAAATTAAACACACCAACAGATAAATTAATTCACGAAACTTTCACGCATACTAATTTACATGTTATAGACTCGAAAAATAATATTAAAATATTTTTTTCTGACTCAGATTTGTGGTCCCGAAACTACTATTCTGACTAGGGTCTAAACCGGACTGTTACACCATATATACCAAGATGGGCTGATGGATAGTGTGAGTGATGTCTGCAATGCTTCCAATCCAATGAGCTTCCGAATTACTATAGAACAGGGGAAAATAAAACAGAGTAAGCATATTATCCTTAGTAAGTCCGTATCACATGGTAATAAACTTACCATTCATTTAAATTCAATATAAACATACAAGGCATATTCAATCAACTAAATCACGAGCCCTAACACATATCCGCATCACCCGTGTTAGTTATACATTCCACTATAATATCAAGAAACATATATGGGATCAACAATAATCAGATTTCCATATTCAAATGCTTTTCACATCATGTATTCATGTAAAATGTACAAATCATATCCCTATCTTTCAAGTTCAATTTCATAATAATTTATCTTGAGCTCAGATTATTCCATGTCAGAACTTTATTCATTAAATCATTTGAAATATCAATGTCACACAAATTGTACACTCAAGGTGTACAAATCTATAATCATGGATGAACGTATTTATCAAATAAATTCCATTTACAAATATCATCATCTCATATTTCCATATATCATGTATCATCATTTTCATGTATTACTCATGTCAAGATTTTTACCCATTGAATTTATTTGAAATATCAATGGATACACAGGTAGCACACTCGAGGTGTACAAATTAGGATCCGTCAATTCATATTCAAGGGTACCCATTAGGGCACATAACCAGGGAGCACACTCTCGAGCTACAGATCAGGATGCTAAGATGAGACATGTAACCATGTAACAAGACACTTATCCGGGCAAATCAGGAAACTCATAAGAGTTTTACTCAAGAAGCTCATAGAGCTTATCAGATATCTCTAAAGAGATACTATCCAGAAGCACCAGATAAGGTAGTAGAGAGTTCAAGTGAGCTTAACAGGACGCTCATGAAGAGCTACGTTTGTGTCCACATTATATGCAGGATCACAACCGATCGCATATGAGGACGCTCACAAAGAGCTGCGGTAGTGCGCAACACATACTAAATCATTATCGATCAGGATGCTTGTAGGAACTATATAACAGGATGCTCGAGAGGGCTTTTATTAGGATTACTCATCCAAGCTAAATCCCGTCCGCAACATATACAGGACCTTAATATTAATATGGGAAAATAATGTATCCATTGACATTCATTTATTCAAATAGGATTTAACATTTTTTAGGCATTATTAGGCATGTGATTATTTCATACATTTATAATATTCACAATACTTAAATAAACATATTTCTCATTCATCTCAAGCATAAAAGTAACATTTTTAATCATTTATCATTTATCGGGTTTTGTCAGATATGTTTTCAATGTCATACATATATGATATTTATACAATTCACATACACAACATCTAATTCAAGCAGATAAATATACATAATTTAGTTACACGAAATTACCTCGACAAATGTTCGTATACATAAAATCTACTAATTTGATATTCGGCTATCACCAAAGAAACAAGAAGGAGAAGAAATGAAGCTACAAGGTGTTTCGATTTTGGTAGAAGAGAAATGAAGCAAATGTTAGAAAATGCAAAAGAACAAAAAAGAGAGTTTCTAGAATAGATTTGGCTAACACTAAACTCAAAATGACCACTTGAAGAAAACGGCACTCCCCCCTTCACTAATGACCGAAATTGCTCACCAATGCCTAAGCACCCAAAAGGAAATTCGACCCTACCTAACCCAAACTAAAACCACACATGCACTCCCCCCACACTTCCCTCATTCGGCCAACCTCTCTCCCTCTCTCCACATCCCACAAATTCCTCCACCTTTCATTCTCCACTCCCCGTTTCAAATGAGTTGACCGATTCTTACTCCACCAACCCCTCTCCTCCTTCCAATTCAAATATGTTGACCCATTCCACAACTAACATGCAGAGTCTTGGCCGAATCCACATCTTCTCCATCCTTAGCAAAATAAAACCCCCAAAAATGTAAGTTGTGAGATTCAAACCTGCTCCATTCTCCTCCAAGCTCCCATGAGGCGTCATTCCCCCTTGCTTCCTAGGCATCACTTACCACTCTTCCACACCCTTTTTTGTGACATCAACCACACACAAATATACATAAGGCCTACCTCTATAAGCTCTTCCCCCTAAAGTGCCCTAAAACTAAAATTTAACCAAGACCCCGGCTTGAACCTGAGCTTCCCTAAAACCCCCAAACACATCCAAATAGCAAGTGGAACAAGCCAACACAAAAAAACATGAAATGCAGAACCCCCTAACTTGGGATGTTACACTAAATCATTGCTCTAAACTCCCTTTCCATCATTTAATCTGTAATATCCTAAATTAGGGGCTGTGCGTTGGAGCAAAAATTCACGAGTCGATAGGCCTTAAGATTTGTTTTGATGAGTTTTAGGGGTTATTAAAGCTCGGGGATAAAAGGGGAGTGTTTTTTAAAATTTTGAAATTTTGGGTCAAAAGTGAAAATTTGGTTGATGGAGGCCTTAAGAATAAATTTTGGTAAGCTATGGCATATAAAATGCCCTGGTAAAGTGGCTTGGGGCGCTGCTTTAAGGGTCTGGGAAGCCTGTGCAAGAAGGGAGGAGGTTCGAGTTGCAAGGGAAACAAAGAGAGAAATCATGTTTTTGCATTATGAGGCGCGGCTAAGGAGGCTTTAAAACAAAATCGAGGTGTTTCATGTCACAAAACGGCACCTGGGCGAGTTGGCGAGGACGCTGGCAGCAGGAAGGCTCTCGGGGTCGGGGGTTCGAGTCCTAGTGGAGGCACGCTGGTGATTTTATTTTGGCTTTGGCGATTCAGGCAAAGGGAGCCAAGGAAAGAAGGGTTAAAAGAAAATTTGCGGCGTGTTGTGTCACGAACGACGCACTGGCAGACTGGCTGGGAGCTTGGAGAGCTTTCTCCAGGTCTCGGGTTCGAGACCTGGGGGCTGCAGTTTGGCTTTGTTTTATTTTGGCCAGCGTGAGGAGCTAAGCCTGCATGGCACATGCATGCGTGAACAAAGCTTCATGGGTGCTGCATTATTATTTTCTTTATTTTATTTTTTGCTGCTAGGTAGTATGGGCCAACTTTAATTATTTTATTATTATATTATTATTATTATTAATTTATTTCTTTGTTTTAGAAGTATGGATCATTGTTTTATTTTATTTATTAAGTTATTTTATGTGGGAATAAGCAATGCATTATTCTTTTCTTTTTCAATGAGCATGGGTGGATTATTTTTTTTACTATGTTTTATTAGTTTTATTAATTTATTAAAGGAAGCATGGGTTTTATTTTATTATTACTAGTATTTTAACTTTTATTATTGGTATATGCGTGAGGTGTATGGGGATTAGTTGTTTTTTTTTTAGTTTCATTATTTTAATAGGGATGGTAGTTGATATATATTATTATTATTATTATATTATGGAAATGGTGAGGTATGAGAAATTATTAGTGTTAATATTTTAGTTTATCAATGGCGATGGGCATGCCATTAAACAAAGAATTTTCCTTTTTTTATTATGATGCATGGGGTTTTATTATTATCATTATTATTAGTTTATGCAAATTGGGTCTTGGCATTTGGGAAGGAAGCATGTGCGGCATAGGGGTTATGAATGTATGGCCGTTTGAGGTATGAGAATTAGTTGGCTTTTATTTTATTAGTGATGGAATAATGATTAATCAATATTATTGGTAATTGGAAATGAAGCTTGGGGAAAAAAGGGGAGGCATGGCCGGCTAATGGTTTAGTAAACATGGCCAAAAATATTTTCTTTGAATTTGTTTTTGTTTCCCTCCAATGAGAGTGCATGGCCGGTTTAGGGAGACTCCTTGGGGGCTTGTTTGTTTTCGATTTTGAAAGGGGAAGGGGGGTTAAGTGCCGAATTTGTGTAGCATAATAAGGGGTGCTCACCTTTTTGGTAATTCCTTTCTCCATTTTAACTTCTTCCTGCCGAAAATTTATCCTCTCATTTCACCCTCTCTTTGTGCCGAATTTCTTCACTATCTTTCTCTTCCTCTTTATTTTCTTTCAACCCGAATCTACCTCTATTTCTTGAAGCCGATTGCCTCTTTGCCATTGTGAGCCATAGCCGAATATGTATAACCATCATTTAAATGGTTGGCCGAAACCCCCACCAGTGTACACCATTGCCAAATCTTGTGCTTGGAAGAATATTAAGATATGGTAGCCGAAACCTTAATCTAGTGGCCGAACCTTCAAGAACTATTTTGGTATGCTCTTTCGTGTAGTTGAAGGTGTGGTCAACTATGTGTTTGTGAATCTCTTCGAACGTTGGTAAGTACTCCTTTTAAGAAGTTGGTTTCTTCTCTTTTTTCTTTTGCTTGCCGAAATCAAGGCTAGACTTTGATTTCAAGAATGGCCGATTATGTTTAGGGCCATATTGATGTGTTTCTATTGTGCCAATGTTAGGGAGCAGTAAAGGAATCCTTCGAGTTTTACAGAGATTAAGGTGAAGAAGTATGACTTTCAGCCTTAAGACTATGTTTTGAGTTTTGATGATAAACGAATGTTTGACCTTTGTTTTAGGGGGGTGGCCGAAAGTGTATAAGGCCATGGTCAAGTGCTCTTTTTGGTGTGGCAAGTGTTAGGGCTTTAAAAAGGAGTCTTCTATTCAAGAAATGGTAAGTGCAATATTCGGCCAAGAGCTTTTGTTTATAGAGTTGTGTATGAGCCTTTTCTAACAACGTTTTAATAGGACATTCGATGACTTCGAGAGCTAATCTACGAGAACAAGTGGTGTTTCGGGATCGAAAGAAGCTAGGTAAATGACTCTTGGCATTCGGCCTAAGGCCATTTTAGTGCTAAGTGTGACCGATTTCGGTTATGTGTTTTAGGGGCTAATCGATAGAAGTAACAAAAGCTTTCGGGATTTTAGTCGATATTAGATTCGATAAGTCAGGATCTCGCTATAATCAAGTGCGTAGTTATCGCACTGTGCTCTTGCTTGTTCATATGTGTTATTTGTATATGTACATGTTGTGCATGTTAGCCGAAATAAGGGCTAAGATGTTGGATACCCAAGTTGGGTGATCGTTTAATCAGGTGTGTAAGCTCTTACACACTTTATTAGTATAAATTGTTATTATAATGATATTTTATCACCTATCATGTAGTATCTTTGCCTTGTGGGCATAAGCTTGGTTTTCGGGTAAGTCCCCTAATACTCGATCTATGATATATGTTGTGTATGCCACCATATGCTGTTAAATGTTATGCTATATACAAATGCATGATATATGGGATCATGATACTTGTTATGTGAGCATGATGATGTGGGATAAATGAGTGGAGGGGGCAGTGATATTCGTGTCGACGGACACCAGTGTTTTGGTAACACATTATGACTACGGTCACCAGAGGTTTGGTACCTCCAGAGGTTTGGCACCTCATAGCGTCTCGTCCCTGTGGCTTAGTACCACCGTGGGTTGGCCCCACTATGAGATACGGGATCGACCCAGTGATTTGGTATCACACGATGGGTTGGCCCCATCATTTGATTGTGACTTCGGGTCACCAGTGGTTTGGCACCACCAGTGGTTTGGCACCACACGTATTGACGGATATCGTGACTTTAAGTCACCAGTGGTTTGGCACCACCAGTGGTTTGGCACCACACGTATTGACGGATACCGTGACTTTAAGTCACCAGTGGTTTGGCACCACCAGTGGTTTGGTACCACACGGGGTAGAAAAAGGAGTATGGATGGCTAGGTTGGGCTGCATAATTGCATATTCATGTGTATGAACTGTGTGGATATGGGCTAAGCCCGTATATGGGGACATGTGTATTAACTACGTACTGAGTCTTGGTGACTCACCCCCTTTTTCCTATCTTTTCAGGTGAGTAGATCGCGGAGACGGAGCCGGAGAGGACTCGCGGTGGCCATGCTTGTTCCTCGGTTTAGAAGTCTTATTTTGTACCATTAAAGTTTACTATTTGCTAAATTCGATTGGGTTGTAATATGGCCGCTTATTATTTTATTACTATTCGTATGATTAAGTAGTTTTTACCTTATTTCTAACGAACTTATGAACTGTTAAGCGAATCGGTAAAAGCAACGTTTTCAAAATTAGTACTTGTACGCGTTTTCAAGGACGTTACCATCGGGTAGCAAATTTTACCAAGTTATTAATAACCCCGACATTTCTAAAAATCTAAATGATCAAATGGTTTCAAAGGAAAAGAAAAAGTTTTCAACCCCATCGTGTTTATCAAATTAATCCACTTGAGTTTTAGCAAATACCGTTTTATACCCTTAACAAATTTTTAAATTTCTACTATTAGTCCAAACCTTTCAACCTCCTTTTTACTCCGTGACATACCAGATCCGGTCAAGGCTTGTGGGCCAGGTTTGGGGTGTTACAAGTTGGTATCAGAGCCTGGTTCAAAACTCGGCTGTGGGGGCCCAAGACCCAAAAATGTTTTCTTGATAGGCTTTTATGGAATATTATGAAAATGGTTTGCTTTAAACAGCATGGCACTGAGTCTCCGGCACCGATCCGCTCGGGTAAGTACCTCTGGCTATTGAGGTGATATGAATATGTCTCTGTTTATGAGCATGAATGCGACTTTCTGTACTAGAATATCAAACTTGAACTGAACCTATGTGTGATCGAAAGAACCACTTCTAAATACTTTATTTCATAAAATTGTTCGCGATTAATCAGTGGAACAAATTTTCTAATGCATAAAACTTTTAAGTCATATTACGCGATAAGAGATGAGTTCTAGATGACGTGGTCGAGGCAAAATGGCCGTACCGGAACTCGTTAGATCGGGTCAAGGGTTGATAAAAGGTATCACCTCTACCACCAACTCTTGATAATGAGCAGCAAGATCAGTCGGGGGATGATGCTGTATCTCAGGCGGTGCTGCGAGTTTTAGAGATGGTGGCTGGAGCGGGAGGAAATATGAGAGCTCGAAAATCTGTTCCCGAGCGACTTCGAGCCAATGAAGCGGAGTTGTTCCGTGGTTTATCCGGCATGGCACCCAGTACGGCTGAATATTGGTTGAAAGCAACCGAGCGAATTATGGATGAGCTCGATCTGAGCCCGGAGGAAAAAGTGAAAGGTATGGTGGCGCTACTTCGCGACGAGGTGTATCAATGATGGCTCACGGTTCGAGAGAGTGTCACAGCTGAGGACCTCACTTGGGAGTATGTCAAGACGGCGTACCAGAAGAAGTATGTCGGTACTCACTACATTGATGCTCAGAGGAAGGCATTTCTGGGGCTGGTTCAAGGGAACAAGTCCGTGGCGGAATACGAAGCGGAATTCCTAAGGTTAAGCCGATATGCTTGAGGGGTAGTTGCTACGGAGCATGAACGATGTGTCCGGTTTGAGGACGGATTAAGGGACGACCTGAGATTGTTGATAGCTCCTCATCAGGAACGGGAGTTCGCGGTGTTAGTCGAAAAAGCTAAGGTAGCTGAATGGATTAAAGACTCGATGAGACAAAATAGAGATAAGGATAGGAACCGGGATAGGAGAAATTTTGGATCGTCTGAATCATCTGATGGTCTTCGGAAAAGACCAAGGATTGAAAATTTTGCTCGTGTGACTAAGCCAGCTGTGGGAAATCGTAGCTGTCCGTGTGCTCAGTGTGGAAGGTATCATGACGGCGAGTGTTGGAACCGGAATCGAAGATGTTTTAGGTGAAAATCTAAGTCTCACTTGATTAAAGACTGTCCTCAAGTGATGGATAGGGTGTGAAGTCAAGGACGTGGAACTTCAAGCTGAGATGCTAAACGTTTGGATGCGAGGCAACCGAGGGTGTGATAGCAGGTGAGTTTCTTGTTATGGAATATCCTTTATTAATTGAGTTTTACAAGATCGGTTCATACTTGTACTACTGGTGAAGTGCTTGAACATTGGATGTGAACTTAGAAACTGTGCTTAGAAGGTAAGTTAGTTCGTGTTTGTATGCTAGTGGAGTATAGAACCTTGAATACGAATCCCGAGATAGTATATAAGGAATGTGTTAGTTTTGTAGAATCAGAGTGCGCAGCATAAGCGTAGTGCGGTGAATTGAAATGTACGGATGTTCGTTTGTGAGCAATTTCGAGGACGAAATTGTTTTAAGGGGGTAGATTTGTAATATCCTAAATTAGGGGCTGTGCGTTGGAGCAAAAATTCACGAGTCGATAGGCCTTAAGATTTGTTTTGATGAGTTTTAGGGGTTATTAAAGCTCGGGGATAAAAGGGGAGTGTTTTGTAAAATTTTGAAATTTTGGGTCAAAAGTGAAAATTTGGTTGATGGAGGCCTTAAGAATAAATTTTGGTAAGCTATGGCATATAAAATGCCCTGGTAAAGTGGCTTGGGGCGCTGCTTTAAGGGTCTGGGAAGCCTGTGCAAGAAGGGAGGAGGTTCGAGTTGCAAGGGAAACAAAGGGAGAAATCATGTTTTTGCATTATGAGGCGCGGCTAAGGAGGCTTTAAAACAAAATCGAGGTGTTTCATGTCACAAAACGGCGCCTGGGTGAGTTGGCGAGGACGTTGGCAGCAGGAAGGCTCTCGGGGTCGGGGGTTCGAGTCCTAGTGGAGGCGCGCTGGTGATTTTATTTTGGCTTTGGCGATTCAGGCAAAGGGAGCCAAGGAAAGAAGGGTTAAAAGAAAATTTGCGACGTGTTAGTGTCACGAACGACGCACTGGCTGACTGGCTGGGAGCTTGGAGAGCTTTCTCCAGGTCTCGGGTTCGAGACCTGGGGGCTGCAGTTTGGCTTTGTTTTATTTTGGCCAGCGTGAGGAGCTAAGCCTGCATGGCACATGCATGCGTGAACAAAGCTTCATGGGTGCTGCATTATTATTTTCTTTATTTTATTTTTTGCTGCTAGGTAGTATGGGCCAACTTTAATTATTTTATTATTATATTATTATTATTATTAATTTATTTCTTTGTTTTAGAAGTATGGAGCATTGTTTTATTTTATTTATTAAGTTATTTTATGTGGGAATAAGCAATGCATTATTCTTTTCTTTTTCAATGAGCATGGGTGGATTATTTTTTTTACTATGTTTTATTAGTTTTATTAATTTATTAAAGGAAGCATGGGTTTTATTTTATTATTACTAGTATTTTAACTTTTATTATTGGTATATGCGTGAGGTGTATGGGGATTAGTTGTTTTTTTTTTTTTTAGTTTCATTATTTTAATAGGGATGGTAGTTGATATATATATTATTATTATTATTATATTATGGAAATGGTGAGGTATGAGAAATTATTAGTGTTAATATTTTAGTTTATCAATGGCGATGGGCATGCCATTAAACAAAGAATTTTCCCCTTTTTTTATTATGATGCATGGGGTTTTATTATTATCATTATTATTAGTTTATGCAAATTGGGTCTTGGCATTTGGGAAGGAAGCATGTGCGGCATAGGGGTTATGAATGTATGGCCGTTTGAGGTATGAGAATTAGTTGGCTTTTATTTTATTAGTGATGGACTAATGATTAATCAATATTCTTGGTAATTGGAAATGAAGCTTGGGAAAAAAAGGGGAGGCATGGCCGGCTAATGGTTTAGTAAACATGGCCAAAAATGTTTTCTTTGAATTTGTTTTTGTTTCCCTCCAATGAGAGTGCATGGCCGGTTTAGGGAGACTCCTTGGGGGCTTGTTTGTTTTCGGTTTTGAAAGGGGAAGGGGGGTTAAGTGCCGAATTTGTGTAGCATAATAAGGGGTGCTCACCTTTTTGGTAATTCCTTTCTCCATTTTAACTTCTTCCTACCGAAAATTTATCCTCTCATTTCACCCTCTCTTTGTGCCGAATTTCTTCACTATCTTTCTCTTCCTCTTTATTTTCTTTCAACCCGAATCTACCTCTATTTCTTGAAGCCGATTGCCTCTTTGCCATTGTGAGCCATAGCCGAATATGTATAACCATCATTTAAATGGTTGGCCGAAACCCCCACCAGTGTACACCATTGCCGAATCTTGTGCTTGGAAGAATATTAAGATATGGTAGCCGAAACCTTAATCTAGTGGCCGAACCTTCAAGAACTATTTTGGTATGCTCTTTCGTGTAGTTGAAGGTGTGGTCAACTATGTGTTTGTGAATCTCTTCGAACGTTGGTAAGTACTCCTTTTAAGAAGTTGGTTTCTTCTCTTTTTTCTTTTGCTTGCCGAAATCAAGGCTAGACTTTGATTTCAAGAATGGCCGATTATGTTTAGGGCCATATTGATGTGTTTCTATTGTGCCAATGTTAGGGAGCAGTAAAGGAATCCTTCGAGTTTTACAGAGATTAAGGTGAAGAAGTATGACTTTCGGCCTTAAGACTATGTTTTGAGTTTTGATGATAAACGAATGTTTGACCTTTGTTTTAGGGCGGTGGCCGAAAGTGTATAAGGCCATGGTCAAGTGCTCTTTTTGGTGTGGCAAGTGTTAGGGCTTTAAAAAGGAGTCTTCTATTCAAGAAATGGTAAGTGCAATATTCAGCCAAGAGCTTTTGTTTATAGAGTTGTGTATGAGCCTTTTCTAACAACGTTTTAATAGGACATTCGATGACTTCGAGAGCTAATCTACGAGAACAAGTGGTGTTTCGGGATCGAAAGAAGCTAGGTAAATGACTCTTGGCATTCGGCCTAAGGCCATTTTAGTGCTAAGTGTGACCGATTTCGGTTATGTGTTTTAGGGGCTAATCGATAGAAGTAACAAAAGCTTTCGGGATTTTAGTCGATATTAGATTCGATAAGTCAGGATCTCGCTATAATCAGGTGCGTAGTTATCGCACTGTGCTCTTGCTTGTTCATATGTGTTATTTGTATATGTACATGTTGTGCATGTTAGCCAAAATAAGAGCTAAGATGTTGGATACCCAAGTTGGGTGATCGTTTAATCAGGTGTGTAAGCTCTTACACACTTTATTAGTATAAATTGTTATTATAATGATATTTTATCACCTATCATGTAGTATCTTTGCCTTGTGGGCATAAGCTTGGTTTTCGGGTAAGTCCCCTAATACTCGATCTATGATATATGTTGTGTATGCCACCATATGCTGTTAAATGTTATGCTATATACAGATGCATGATATATGGGATCATGATACTTGTTATGTGAGCATGATGATGTGGGATAAATGAGTGGAGGGGGCAGTGATATTCGTGTCGACGGACACTAGTGTTTTGGTAACACATTGTGACTACGGTCACCAGAGGTTTGGTACCTCCAGAGGTTTGGCACCTCATAGCGTCTAGTCCCTGTGGCTTAGTACCACCGTGGGTTGGCCCCACTATGACATACGGGATCGACGCCAGTGATTTGGTATCACACGATGGGTTGGCCTCATCATTTGATTGTGACTTCGGGTCACCAGTGGTTTGGCACCACCAGTGGTTTGGCACCACACGTATTGATGGATATCGTGACTTTAAGTCACCAGTGGTTTGGCACCACCAGTGGTTTGGCACCACACGTATTGACGGATACCGTGACTTTAAGTCACCAGAGGTTTGGCACCACCAGTGGTTTGGTACCACACGGGGTAGAAAAAGGAGTATGGATGGCTAGGCTGGGCTGCATAATTGCATATTCATGTGTATGAACTGTGTGGATATGGGCTAAGCCCGTATATGGGGACATGTGTATTAACTACGTACTGAGTCTTGGTGACTCACCCCCTTTTTCCTATCTTTTCAGGTGAGTAGATCGCGGAGACGGAGCCGGAGAGGACTCGCGGTGGCCATGCTTGTTCCTCGGTTTAGAAGTCTTATTTTGTACCATTAAAGTTTACTATTTGCTAAATTCGATTGGGTTGTAATATGGCCGCTTATTATTTTATTACTATTCGTATGATTAAGTAGTTTTTACCTTATTTCTAACGAACTTATGAACTGTTAAGCGAATCGGTAAAAGCAACGTTTTCAAAATTAGTACTCGTACGCGTTTTCAAGGACGTTACCATCGGGTAGCAAATTTTACCAAGTTATTAATAACCCCGACATTTCTAAAAATCTAAATGATCAAATGGTTTCAAAGGAAAAGAAAAAGTTTTCAACCCCATCGTGTTTATCAAATTAATCCACTTGAGTTTTAGCAAATACCGTTTTATACCCTTAACAAATTTTTAAATTTCTACTATTAGTCCAAACCTTTCAACCTCCTTTTTACTCCGTGACATACCAGATCCGGTCAAGGCTTGTGGGCCGGGTTTGGGGTGTTACATAATCTATTTCATAATTTTTTTGGAAAAATCTTCCATGTTCTTAATCAAATTCGAATTTCTCTAAATTAATCCATAAAACGTGTTTGATCTTTTGGTTTAAGATTAAAAACCTCTTATTAGACTTATTTTAAGCTTAGACATTCATAATATTTGGATTCCAATTCAAAATTAAAGATCCACCATTGTTGATCCTCAAGTTCAAAAAAGAAGAAATTAAAGATGAAAATCCATTATAATCACTTTAATTAACAAATAATGATTGAAATAAACTTAAAAAAAGTTTAGAGATGAGGATTACCTTTAATTGAATTCAAATCATTGATTTGGAAGCTTCAATTCCAACTTTGAAAATTATTTCGAGAGATTTTAGAGAGAATTTTGGGAGAGAAAATGTTCAGATCTATTCTCTGATATTTGGTTTATGTAAACAAGCAAAAGAAACAAGAGAAAAAGCTCTCAATTCGGGTGTAAAATGAGTGAAAAGTGAGGTAGTTGTAGAATTTTTAAAATTAAAAATCCTTACCGAATTTTCAAAATTTAGGGAATCTGCCATCAGGCCACTCCCCCTTTTCCCTTCTTTTACAATTTGTTCCTTTCCCTCCAAAATTTTGAAAATATGGTTTATTTGCTATAAAACCTCTTACACATTTCCCTTTTTTTTCAAATTAGTCTCATTTAATTTATAGTTTAAATCACCCAATTAAGCCCCTATTTTAAATTATTTTTAAATTCCAATTTAACCCAAAATATTTATTTTTACCCAAAAATTATTTAAAACCATAAAATTAATTTTTCTAAAAATATTTTTATTTTTTGGAATATTATTTATAGATTTTTTAGATGAAATTAAGCTAACTAATTAAGGATATAAATCGCTAATTAACCCGATTAATTCCCAATTTTCACTAAAACTTGGTAAGCTTACCCGAAACTACTAGGCCTATTTTTGGGGCCTTGCACAGTTACTTGAAAAAAAGTATTTAGTGCTATTCAAAGACAACAAATGCTTAATCTTTGATCCAAGTGGATGCGAGCTAATTTCGGCAAAAATTGTTGATATAAGCTTTATTGTCAATTGGAATTTAGCAACTTCAATAGCATATACCAGCTTGTTGGATGAAACCAAGTTATGGCATAGAAGAATGGGACATGTTGACTATAAATCCTTAAGTCAGATGTCCAAGAATAACCTGGTTGAAAATTTATCAAATATGGTTGATCATGAAAATGTATGCGAGGTGTGTCAGCTTGGGAAATAGGCGAGGTATCCATTTTTTGCGAACACAACATGGTGAGCCACTAAAAGATTGCACTTAATACATAATGACATTTGTGGACCCATGAAAACAAGTTTGCTGAATGGAAGTAAGTACTTTGTGTTGTTTATTGATGATAGTACAAGGTTCTGTTGGATGTACTTCATGAAGAATAAATCTGAGGTGACTGAAACCTTCTTCAAATTTAAAGCTATGGTTTATAACCAAAGCGACTGCAAGCTCAAAATGGTAAGATCAAATGAATGGGCGTAATAAACCTCAAAAAAGTTTTAAAAAAATCTGCAAAGAGTTTGGTGTCCATTGTCACACCCCAAAATGGGGCCTGTGAGTTTTAGGGGTGTTTTAGGAATTTAAGCTTATATGTGTAACACCCCAAACCCGACCTAGAAGTTAGGCCCGAGTCTGGCGTGTCACATTGAAGTGTTTCTCGAAAACCGTGTTTTCATTTGCTTTCGTTTATTTTCAAAACGTGGTTTATAAAAAAAATATTCCCTTTCCAAAATGTTATTAATCACTTAGTAAAATCTTTTTCAATTGTGGAAGCTTAATTAAAATAAATGATTTATGGAAACATGATGTTTAAAAATTGGGTTGCAGAAGCATTTTGAAAACGTTGCGAAAACGTAGTGTTTCGAAAACAATTATCGTTTTGGAAATCGTATTCCACTTTTAACAGTTAGAAAACATCATAACTAAATATCAGAAATAATAAGTTAGGATAGAGAGGCCTTATTACAACCCAACTCAAAAATCGAAGTGCTTAAATATGTGAACAAGATAGAAAACATGTGTGGCTGTATGGTCTTCTCCGAGTCCCTCGCAGCACTGATCCTCCTAATGCTAGGGATTACCTGCGCAGTTAAAAACGGGGTGAGTTTATGAAAACTCAGAGTGTAATCCCCTTACTAGAGTAATAGTTAGTATACGGAAATAGAACTTACTAGAGTAATAGTTAGTATACGGAAATAGAACCCAAAATAGTCTGGGCCAAAGCCCTTTAACAGTAACAGTACGGTACAGATCAGAGCATACATGAGTCAAAGCCCACTACAATATCATTTGGGTCACAGCCCATAACAGAATCAATTGGGCCTAGCCCATTTTAGAATCAATTCCATATGCATAATGTGTGATGCATGCTAACCCATCCCATCCAACCCTGCACTTGCCTCCGTCCAACCCTGCACTACCTGCGGGGAATAAATCACCCACGCCATCCCTACACTACCACTGTTAGCACCGGTTGCGGCCCTAACTGAAATCACAGCAAAGCTGCTAGTATATATATACGGCTCTAAGCCTTCAGTAGCGGTATTATAATTGGCACAAAGCCATCAGTAACTGTATTATGTTTGGCACATAGCCATCAACGACGGCAATATAATCAGCACACAACCTTGGGTAAATACGATCGACACAGAGTCATCAATATATATGTTAGGCACATAGCCACGGGTAAATACGAGTGGCACAAAGCCATAATCAAGATGACAAAGAGCCATGTTTAGGTTGGCACAGAGCCATATTTAGGTTGGCACAGAGCCATAATCAAATTACGCGGCTTTAAGCCGTCCGTTGGTCCACAGTCGTCATGCTACCCGTGCGACCTCAACAGATCAATATTGGATCCACAGTCGTCATGCGACCCGTGCGACCCTATCAGATCAATACTGGATCCACAGTCGTCATGCGACCCGTGCGACCCTATCAGATTAATACTGGATCCACAGTCGTCATACAACCCGTGCGACCCTATTAGAACTTCCTCCATATCAATGTCCCAACCCCATGCAATATGTTGTGTATGTCATGCTCAATCATTACAAGTGTATGCAAAATGGCCACGCTCAGCAACAATCATTTAAACATGTAATAAAAGCATATTAGCCATACAACCACAGCCAAATTAGTCAACTCATAGTCTAAGTCAGTCATTTACCCCCAAGGGCAAAATAGTCATCTTACCCTATAAAGGTATTTCGGTGATCCTACCCTACAGGGGTAATTCAGTAATTCTACTCTATAAGGGTATTTTAGTAATTTGCAAACCGAGGGTATTTTAGTAATTTTACAAACCGAGGTTATTTCAGTAATTTTGCAAATTAGAGGTATTTCTGTATTTTCGCAAACAAGGGCTATTTTGGTAATTTTATAAACTGTGGGTATTTCGATAATTTTGTAAATCGAGGGTATTTTAGTAATTTTTCAAACCAGGGGTATTTCGATAATTTTGCAAACTGAGGGTATTTCGATAATTTTGCAAATCAGGGTATTTCGGTAATTTCATAAACTGGGGGTATTTTGGTAATTTCACAAACCATGGGCATTTCTGTAATTTTCCAAACTGAGGGTATTTCGATAATTTTGCAAATTAGGGGTATTTCAGTAATTTTGCAATCTTAGGGTATCTTGGTAATTTCACAAATCATGGGTGTTTTGGTAATTTTGCAAATCGGGAGTATTTCGGTAATTTCACAAATCAAGCGTATTTCGGTAATTTTGCAATCTAAGGTATTTCGGTAATTTCACAAATCAGGGGTATTTCGATAATTTTGTAAACCATGGGTATTTCAGTAATTTTGTAAACCAAGGGTATTTCAGTAATTTTGTCAACCCCTCAGAAGGTCTATAGTCGCCTCGAGTGGCTAAAGTATTCTAAGCAGAGATAATGATGCGAATGGGCCTAAGGCCCATTCTCGGCCCAAGTGGGCCCACACGCTCGTGTAGCCCTTTTAGCCTAAATCTAGCCACAAATATGAGATTCACATAGCCCAGTCCAATATTTACTACACAATCATACAACTTATCCGATTGGGCCCACAGGCCCATTGGCCCCACATGGCCCCTTTCGGCCCAAACAGCCTAAACCCACAAGAACACTCAAATGGCCTCAACTATCGCGTCGAAGCTCCCACACTCATGACCGGCATTTCGGCATGTGCCGCTCTACAGCTAGAGTAGTGGGAAATACACACCTGATAGGAATCTGGAGTTAATCTATGCTCCGAACACTCCTATGCCCAAACGCCAACCAAGATATGCTTACTCTCCTCATAGATCGCTCTATTTAAAGCCAGCTTCTCGCGCACTCTCATGCTAGCTTCTCGATGTGGGATTTCACCTTCAGCAGAGTTTAATTCCATCACAACCACCTGCTGTCCCAACTTAGCAAAATAAATATCCCTTTTTGCTTGCAATGGGATTTGAACCCTTGCCCTCTCCTATGCTCCAGACGCCACATGCCACCACAACATAAAATCCTTTTGTGACTTAAAACATGCGCAACTAAATATAAGCCTATGGGCCAAAATCTAAGTTCATTAAAAAGGAAATCAAAATGAATTGCAAGCACCATGAATTGAACCCAAGCTCTCCCTTACACTCTCAATGACGCCTTGCCACTAGACCACTCACTTCCTTATGTCATTTTTTTCCACAATTTATTCTTAAAGCCTACTTACTTACTCCCAGGGTTTTATTCACCTAAAACCAAAATTTTTCCTAAAGCCCAGGTTTGAACTCGAGACTTCATGGAAGCCCTCTAACCTTCCAAAATCACTCACCTAGCAGGTCCAACTTCCATTAGTGCCGTTCTCTTGTTCTCAAAAAATTTAAACACTTCCATGCCCAAGGCCCAATAAGCCCAATTCTACTAGGCCCAAAAATTTGGAGCGTTACAATATGAGCTCAAAATTTTGTAAGGTTTGTAACACCCTTTACCCGTATCCGACACCGGGATAGGGTACGAGGCATTACCGGAATTATCATAAGCAAACATTCAAAACCGAGACATGAATTTCCACTAAAATTTTAAAACTTTTCAAAAACATTCATATCGTCCCTCAAACGAGCCTACGAGGCCCAAAACATGCATCAAATGTGGTTCGGGACTAAACCAAGAACTTTGGAAACTTCTATAAAACTTAGAAAATTTTTAATGAAAAGGGGTCACATCTCGTGTGGGTTAGGGACACGCCCGTGTGACCCTAAGACACGCATGTGCATCAAGTTGTGTTCAAATTAGGAGCTTTTTGTTTATGACATCATCATCAAATTGAGGTCACACGCCCAAGTCACACGCCCATGTGCTTAGGCCGTGTGATCGATTAAATTTTCTTAATTTTTCATAAAATAGGTGCAGACTTCATACGGCCAGGGCACACGCCCGTGTTTGAGGCCGTTCCGTCCACAATTAAGGTGTAGGGGACACACGGCCGAAACACATGCCCGTGTGGCAGACCGTGTGTCGCACACGGCCTAGACACACGCTGTCTACCCGTGTGGACTAATATAAGGCTATTTACCCATCCTCTTTGCCACCCTTCCATGCACCAACCTACACAACAAAACATAGCACCAACCTAAGCATATACTTTCAACCCAATCAGCCATACACAAGACATCCACATATCATTTACATGCTATCATTTATCACATACAAACATCACATACTTAGCATCTCAAACCATGCAATTTCACACATTCATGAAACCATCATCATATGTATATATACTTAACTAACATTAGCCAATATCAAATGGCCATTTACAAAATGAATTACCAACTATTGAAGCCACACATATGGCCAAATCAATTATGACACGTAACAAAAAGACCAAGTCCTTATACATGCCATAATTCAAAATATTGAAATCATAAGTATTGAAATAATAAGTACCCAAAATGATAATTTGATAGTGTAAATGGATCTCAGACAGTCTCCGATCCCCGAGCTGGCTTAGTGACACTATAAGACAAAAGAAAAGAAAGGGGAGCAAGCTTTAAAGCTTAGTAAGTTCCTATGCATATAATAAGCATCATAAACACCCATTTATCATGCAACTAGCATGAAATGAATTAACATAGATGTCATTACAAATCTCATAGTCCAACTTCGCATGGATATTATTAGAAACTTTAATATCATATCTTGCACAATCATAACCTTACCGAGAGATTCTTCACATATCGAGCTCATTAGGCATAAGTTCTACATACATACCTGTACCAATTAGCAACATACCATGGTCTTTTGCAACCTTAACATTTCTGTTAAGTTTCCCGTTGAACCACTTGGAATACTAAAAAATACTCGAGAAATCTCACACATGGGATCTCATATTGATTTCATATCCCAGATATGGTCTTACACGAAATCTCAATAACCCTAATGTCATGACATTTGTATCCTAACTATTCCTAAGGTTCAACCGGGATTTTCTTGCTTGTCGAACTTTGTCGATTACGTTCATGGAGTTGATCATAATTCATACAATATTAAAGCATTTAGAACATAAATAAAACAATGCATTATTTACATACGAATTTACCTCGGTACAAAAATAGTTGGAATAGGACCTAATCGTCAAATACTTTATTTTTCCCCCGATCTAGAGCCGAACCTCGTTCCTCTTGATCTATAATAGCAAATTAGCTCATTTATTATTCACATTATTCAATTCAATCCAAAATCACAATATGGAAAAATTACATTTTTGCCCCTAATCTTTGACATATTTACATTTTTGCCTTAGGCTCAAAAAATGAAATCTATTCAATTTCTTTGATTCCCAAGCATAGCCGATCCTCTTTTATACTTATTGCAGTCCACATTTTTCATTTAATCACACTTTTACACACATTTTATATTCTTTTTACAAATAGGTCTTTTTGACATTTTCATCAAAAATCACATAGAAAAAGTTATTTATCACACAACAAACATGCATAATCTACCATTAGACATCAAAATACACAAATATCCAACATGGGTCAAACCCTAAACCTTGATTATTCCTTAAATTAATGGTAGAAATAGATAGATCGAGTGATAAAGACTTCAAAAATGTAAAGTGCATTAAAAACGGGGCTAGGATGTACTTACAATCAAGTTTGAAAGATGACAAAACCTAGCTATGTTGTTCTCCCAATTTTCGACCAAAAGATGAGCAAATTTTGGCTTTATTTTCCCTTTTTATTCTTTTATTTACCAAATGACCAAAATGCCCTTCACTTAAAACTTTGAAATTTTATCTCACCATGTCCATTTTTATCCGCTAATTTATCCAATGGTCTAATTACTAACTAAGGACCTTCAATTTAAAATTTTATAGCAATTAGACACCTCTAGCATGTAGAACTCCACTTTTGCACTTTTTACAATTTAGTCCTTTTGACTAAATTAAGTGCCCAAACGTCAAATGTAACACCCCAAACCCGACCTAGACATTATGATCGGATCTGGCATGTCACATAGAAGGGTTGTTTAAAACTGCGCGTTCGTTAAAAAGTTCGTATTCTTTTTGAAACATCGAGCTTTGTGTTTGTGAAATTTAGATTTGCTTTTATGGTCTTCTTGTAAAAACATTATTATTATTATTTCCAAAAACTTTGTTTATAACAGAAATCAGATTCAGTGAATTACGATATTGTGATATTTTGAAAACAGTTATTAACTTTTTAAGAAAACCCAGTGTTTAATCATTTATAGTTTGAATATAACTGAAGTGAAAGTTTAAAAGAAAATTAAGTCCAATGGCCTTATTACAAAAAAAAACAAACCCAAATTAAAATAATCTTAAAATGAAGCAAAATCGTAATTTATTAAAGTTCGAGAGAAATACTCCAACGTATGGCCACCACAGAGTCCTTCGCAGCCCCAAATCCTTTAACGTTGGGGATCACCTTCAAGGTTAAAGCAGAGGGGTGAGTTACAAGAACTCAATGTGTAATCCCTTAATCGGTCATTAACTGGGCTTGAGCCCATACAAAAGCAAACTGGGCCGAAGCCCATACAGAAGCAGTCTGAGCCAAAGCCCTATTTGGTAACAATCTGGGCCTTAGCCCTATAACATGATAATGCAAACAGAGTATGTAGCCCAACCCAATAATCCATCCGCTACACACCCCTGTACTAGCCCTACACACCTGTGGGGATCAAGTCAACCCACCTAGCCCTACACACCAATATGGGAGACAAGCTGCTAATCACAGAATTTGTGGCGGAGCCACCAGAATAACAGAATATACGTGGCATAGCCACCCGATAGAATGTGGCAGAGCCACCAGAATACACTTCCTACGATCATCAATATCCCAATCCCATGCAGAATGTCATGTATGCAAAGCACATATACAAATGATGTATGAAATAAATTACCATCATAACCAGTTAAACAGAATACACATAATCATACTAATCAGCCCTTAAGGGTATTTTAGTAATTTACCCACCAAGGGTATTTCAGTAATTTACCCTCCAAGGGTATTTCAGTAATTTGCCCTCCAGGGGTATTTCGGTAATTTTATCATTTAACGGCCTTTCCGAAGGCCTGCTGTCGCCTCGAGCGACATAGGACCCTTTTTGGGTCTCGACGGAGCTATTGGGCCTAAAATCCACTTCAGGCCCAAACGGGCCCACACGATCGTGTGGCCTATTTCGCATGGTTTCGGTCTCAGATTTGCAGATTTTGCAATCGAACCTATCGTTTGATAGTTTTCCAACAATTTTGCCTAAGTGGGCCGAATAGCCCATTGGGCCCATTTAGCCCGTTTCGGCTCGGTCAGGTCCATTGCAGCCTCAATTCCGCGAGAGTTTCCACGACACTCTCAACGGCTTAACGTCATTAGTCGTATCTTGATTTACCACTACGAGCGCTTGCACGCTCGAGAGGTCACAATTGCCGGATTTTCGGCTTTTCAGCTTTTGGCTGAGTCACAAAACGATGCAAGCATTCATTCAAAGGGGTGTGAGACTACACACCTGTTTATGATTTGCGGCACTTGGTACCTTTCCAATCACCTGAGATCAAAATTGGCTAACAGTTAGTCCCCCCGTTCGTTAATCCCAAAATGTGAATACGTAGGACTATAGCTTAACTTACCCACCAATATTAGCCTTCCTTCTGCAGAGGGTTTTCAATCCACTTCTACCGTTCAGAGATCCTCCCCTCTAATGAAAGAAAGTGTGTTAGATCGCCAATCCAGATAATAATAACAGAAGTGGCCTTTAGGCCCTAACGAATTCAATCCAAATAAGCGAACCATCACCCCCAATCCACCATGTCCTCAACTTACCAACAATAAGACAATATCCCGAAGCAGTTGAACCAACACGACACGAGTTTGCAACCTAGAGAATTCGACCCTTACCAAAAGAGAGAAAGAGGGGTTCAAAATAGAAAGAGTGAGCAGATTTGGCCTTGCAAAAAGAGTGAGAGTTTCGGCTTTAGAGAGAAGAGGAGAGAAAGAAAAGATGGAAAAGAAATAAGAGAAAAGATATTATCTTGTGAACACAGACGAACCGAATAGACAAGATAGGTTCGACGATCAAGAGGAAACCAAGCTTTAGACTAGTCAATGTTCGGCTATTGGCAAAAGAAAAGAGAAACCAATTCAAATGGAGAAATTCTAGAGAAAAGAGATGAGGGAGAGTGGGAAAGGATGGATGAAAGAAGATGGAAGAATGAAGCTGAAAAAGATTTGGCACAAGTCAATTGAGGAAGAGAACCCGAAATGTCTCCGGAGAAAATGCTAAGACCCGAAATGACAAGAAGAAGAAAATGCTCAAATGCACAAATGAAAGTAAAAACACTAAAGAATTTCCGGCACTCTTTTCCCCCTCAAGGCCGAATCTGCACTCATCCAAATGACAAGTATTCACCGAAACTCCCCCATGCACTTCCCCATATTTGACCACTACTACCTCTCACCCCCAATCCCTTGATTCACTCCTCTTTTTGCCCCCCAACTTCCTCTCCATCACTCATTCAAATCGTTTGACTGAGTCTCCAACTTCCTTGCAGAGTTCTAGCTGAACTCTACTTCTTCCACCTGCTTAGCACAAAATAAAAGCCACAAATTACGGCTTGAGAGATTCGAACTCCCTTCCTCCAGGTTCCCCTTGTGACGCCACAACACCTTGCTACAAGCCCATTTTTGTTAACAAAATACACCCAATTAAACTTAAGTCCTGTTACCACTAGCTCTCCCCACTAAAGTGCCCAAAACAAAAATTTTTCCTATGGCCTAACTTGAACCCAGGACTTCATAGAAACCTTATAACCTTCCAAAATTACCTTCCTAACAGGTCCAACTTGAAATAATGCCGTTCCCATATTCCCAAAAAATTTTAAAATGCTCCTACGCTCGGGGCCCAATAGGCCCAATTCTCCTAGGCCCAATTTCGGGGCGTTACATCAAAATTTTTGAACAAAATTTTCATGAAATCATTCCGTGAAAGTGTAGACCATAAAAATATAATAAAAATGGACTTTAATACATCGGATTTGTGGTCCCAGACCACTGTTCTGACTAGGCCCAAAATCGAATTGTTACAACTCTCCCCCTTAGGGATTTTCGTCCCCGAAAATCTTACAAAAGAATAGGTTTGGGTACTGTTTTCACATAGCTTCCTCAGGTTCCCATGTAGCCTCTTCCTCACCGTGTCTTTGCCACAAAACTTTCACTAGGGCTATACTTTTATTTCTCAACTGTTTAACTTCTTGAGCCAAAATCTTGATCGGTTCTTCACCATAAGTCATATCAGGTCGAATCTCAACCTCTGTAGGAGAAACCACATGTGAAGGGTCTGATCGATAACGTCATAGCATAGACACATGAAACACATTATGGATTCTTCCCAACTCTGTCGGTATAGCTAACCGATATGCCACTGGCCCTATTCTTTCAATAACTTCATACAGCCCAATGAAACGTGGACTCAACTTCACTTTACGGCCAAATATTAGAATCTTCTTCGACGAAGATACTTTCAGAAAGACTTCGTCACATTCCTGAAATTCAATCTCTTTTCTTTTCAAGTTTGCATACGACTTTTGTCGATCTAAAGCGGCTTTCAAGCAATCTTGGATTACCTTTACTTTTTCTTCAGTTTCCCTAACCAAGTCAACCCCGTGAATCTGTTTTTCACTGAGCCCGGTACAATACAAAGGTGTTCAGCACTTGCGGACATACAATGCCTCATAAGGCGCCATCTTTATACTCGACTGAAAACTATTATTATATGCAAATTCGATCAATGGTAGATATTTCTCCCAACTACCTTCTAATTCCAGAACACAACATCGGAGCATATCTTCAAGAATCTGAATTGCTCTCTCGAATTGACCGTCGATTTACAGATGGAAAGCGGTAGTAAAATTCAATTTCGTACCCAACGCTTCTTGCAACTTCTTTCAAAATCGTGAAGTGAACCTCGGATCTCTATCTGAATTAATTGAAGTAGGCAACTCGTGCAATCTTACAATCTCAGAAACGTACAACTCAGCTAGCTTATCAAGTGAATAATTAGTACGTACCGGAATAAAATGAGTCGATTTTGTCAATCTATCAACAACGACCCAAATGACATCTTTCTTTTTCAGAGTCAGAGGTAATCCAGTTACGAAATCCATCGTAATTTTGTCCCATTTCCATTTAGGTACCATCACTGGCTGAAGTAAACCCGAAGGTACTTGGTGTTCGGCTTTTACTTGTTGACAAATCAAACATTTCAAGACAAACTCTGAAATATCTCGTTTCATACCTGGCCATCAGTACAATGCCTTCAAATCGTTATACATTTTCGTAGTACCATGATGCACAGACAAGCAACCATTATGTGCCTCACGAGAATTTTCAGAATAAGTTCATCATTTTTTGGTACACATATTCTACCTCGAAACATCAAACAACCATCAGATCCGATATGAAAATCTGAATCACTGTCCAGTTCACACTGAGTTCTTTTAGCTTGCAAATCACTGTCACATTTCTGAGCTTTACAAATCTGTTGAAGAAATAATGGTTTAACTCTCACCTCAACTAGGATTGAACCATTCTCGGACCAAGTCAATGTCGTGTTCATTGCTCTCGAGGTAAACAAGGATTTCCTACACAAGGCATCTGCAACTACATTCGTCTTACCCGGGTGATAATCAATCACCAACTCATAGTCTTTCAGTAACTCAAGCCATCTTCGTTGCTGCAAATTTAAATCTTTCTGAGTCATCAAATAATTCAAACTCTTGTGATCAGTAAAAACATGGCATTTCTCAATGCACAAATGATGTCTCCAAATTTTTAGAGCAAACACAATAGCGGCTAATTCCAAATCATGCGTCGGATAATTCTTCTCGTGCAATTTCAACTGTCTCATGGCATAAGCTATCACTTTGCCCTCTTGCATCAACACACATCCCAATCCATTCAGTGACGCGTCGTTATAAATCACAAACTCCTTTCCCGGTTCAGGTTGCACTGGAATCGGTGCTACAGTCAATAAAGCCTTCAACTTCTCAAAACTTTGCTGACATTATTTGGACCATACAAATTTGACATCTTTTTGCAACAGCTTGGTCATAAGGGTAGCAATCATCGAAAGCCCTTTGACAAACCGACGGTAGTAACCGGCTAAGCCCAAAAAGCTTCTAACTTCAGATACATTCCTTGGCGGTTTCCAATCAACAATTGTCGAAATCTTACTTAGATACCATCACCTGAGACAATATGTCCTAAAAAATCTAACTTCTCGGAGGCAAAACTCACTTTTACTGAACTTAGCATACAACTTCTTATTTTTTGAAGTTTGCAAAACAGTTCTCAAGTGTTCGGCATGCTCGGACTCATCACGAGAATAAATCAAAATATCATCAATAAACACAACCACAAACTTGTCCAAATACGGTCTAAAAATTTGATTCATTAGGTCCATAAAATTTGTAGGAGCCTTCGTTAACCCAAAAGGCATAACAAGGAATTTATAGTGTCCGTACCTTGTTCTAAAGCGGTTTTTAGCACATCTGACTCTTTTACTCTCAACTGATAGCAACCAGATCTCAAATCTATCTTTGAGAACACTGTCGCTCCTTTCAGTTGGTCAAATAAATTATCAATCCTCGTTAAATGATACTTGTTCTTAATGGTTACCTTATTGAGTTGTCATAATCTATACAAAGTCTCATGGATCCCTCTTTCTTCTTTACAAACAATACTGGAGCACCCCAGGGAGAATAACTCGGTCTCGCAAAACCCTTATCTGCCAACTCTTGCAACTGAGCTTTCAATTCTTTCAATTCAGTCAGAGCCATTCTATATGGAGCAATAGATATCGGCGAGGTCCCTGGGACTATATCAATACCAAACTCAATTTCTCTAACTAGAGATAACCCAGGTAACTCTTCCAGGAACACATCCAGATATTCACAAACTATAGGCACTGATTCAACTTTCAATTCAGATTCTTTTGTATTCAACACATAAGCAAGGTAAGCTTCACAACCTTTTCTTACATACCTTTGGCAGTCATCGAAGAAATCATAACAGGTAACACACCCGACTCATCTGAATCAATCCAAAGAATTTCACCATTTTCACATTTCAGTTCAATAATATTTCTTTTATAGTTCACTACGACATCATGCAATGTTAACCAATCCATACCCAAAATAACATCAAATTCATCAAATGGCAACAACATTAAATCCGCCGAAAAATAGTGACCTCGAATCATTAATGGACAATTCATGCAAACACTATCAACTAGTACATGTTTGCCTAAGGGGTTTGACACTCTAATCACAAACTCAGTAAATACAACAGGCAAGTTCTTACTAGTTACCAATTTCACACAAACATAAGAATGCGTCGATCCAGGATCGATCAATGCAACTACATTAGCATTATAGAGAGAAAAAGTACCAGTGATAACATCGAGAGATGTCGCTTCTTCGCGAGTACGGATGGCATAAGCTCTAGCAGGTGCTCGAGCTTCGGATCTCACAGTTGTATCTTTCGTCACACCTTTACTACTAGCTCCATTTCTGGTATTTCTCGATGGCCTACCTCTATTAGCAGTATTACTCGACCTCACACTCTGAAATTTTTCCTTCTCAGCCATTTCAGGACAATCTCGAATAAAGTTCTCTTCAGAGCCACACTTGAAACAAGCCCGGTCATTCACCCTACACTCACTGGGATGTATTCTTCCACATTGTTAACATTCGGGTCTGTTAGACTTTACATTGCCCACATTCGCCATTGAGGTGGCTTGAGATTTAAAACTCGAATGTTGCTTCTAGCGATCTCCGCGTGCATGCCCCGCTGAAAAATTCGAACGGGATTACATTTCTTTAGACTTCTTGGACTGAAATGGAAACGACTTACTCATCTATCCTTTCTTTAAATCTCTAGCTTCAAGATCAGTGTTTCTCTTCTCTTTGTTCAACTCTTCGGCCTTACAAGCCCGTTCAACGATACCATAAATTCTTTCAGCTTTAAAATCCCAACTAACACACGAATATCCTCATTCAATCCATCCTCAAATCTCTTGCACATGATAGCCTTGGTGGAAACACACTCTCGAGCATATTTACTAAGTTTGACGAATTCACGCTCATACTCGGTCATTGCCATACGACCTTATTTCAGCTCAAGAAACTCCTTACGTTTCTGATCGATGAACCGTTGACTAATATTTGTTTCGAAACTCCTCTTAAAAGAATTCCCATGTAATCCTTTCTCTCGGTACCATTGATACTAGTGTATTCCTCCAGTGGTATGCAAAATCTCTCAGAAGCAAGATAGCACATTTTAAACACTCATCCAGTGTGCAGGACAACTCATCGAATACCCTGATGGAGTTTTTAAGCCAAAACTCAGCTCTCTCGAGATCATCATCCACATTAGCTCTAAAATCTTAAGCCCCATGCTTTCGGATCTTATCAACCGGGGGCTTATTCATTCTTACAAAGTCCATACCTTGTCAGGCTATGGGAACCGGTCAAGGAATGGGTGGGGCTAGAGAAGGTTGGACATTCAGATTTGTTCGAACAAATTCCGTATACCACTCATTCATCATATGGAGAAAGGCTTCCCTGCCTCCTTCTCCCTGACTAACCGTAGGAAGTCTACTATCAAACGGCGCTGCCCCTTGTGCGGGAGCCGACACATTACTTTCGACTTCATCAGCCTCAGCTCGATTGGGATCCATTACTATATGAAAACAAAATTTAAAGTTGTCAATAGTCATCACACTATCACAGTTCATTTATGGCATGTAAAGCTTGACTTTACACACGCTACGTTAGTCCAAGGATCGACTAAACTGTAGCTCTGATACCACTAAATGTAACACCCCTTACCCGTATCCGACGCTGGGATAGGGTACGGAGCAATACCGAGCTTATTCACAAGTAAACATTCAAAACCGAGACATGAATTTCCACTCAAATTTAAAACCTTTCAAAAACATATATATCGTCCCTAAAATGAGCCTACGAGGCCCAAAACATGCATCGAAAGTGGTTCGGGACTAAACTGAAAACTTTGGAAACTTTTAGAAAACTTAGAAAAACTTTCATGAAAAAGGGGTCATACGCCCGTGTGGATTTGGGACACGCCCGTGTGACCCTAAGACGCGCTCGTGCTTCAGGCCGTGTTCAAATTAGGGAGCTTTTTGTTTATGACGTCATCATCAAATTGAGGTCACACGGCCAAGTCAAACACCCGTGTGCTTAGGCCATGTGATCGATTCAATTTTCATAATTTTACATAAAATAGATGCAGACTTCACAGGGCCAAGGCACACGCCCGTGTTAGAGGCCGTGCCGTCCACATGTCTGAGACACACGCCCATGTCTCTATCTGCGTGCTCATTACTGAGCATTCTGTTTTACAACAATTAAGGTGAAGGGGACACATGGTAAAAACACATGCCCATGGGGCAGACCGTGTGTCACACACGCCTAGACACACGCCCATGTGTCTACTCGTGTGGACAAATATAAGGCTATTTACCAAGCCTTTTTGCCACCCTTCCATGCACCAACCTACACAACAAAACATAGCACCAATCTAAGCATATACTTTCAACCCAATCAACCATACACAAGACATCCACATATCATTTACATGCTATCATTTATCACATGAAAACATCACATACTTAGCATCTCCAACCATGCAATTTCCCACATTCATGAAAGCATCATCATATGTATATATACTTAACTAATATTGGCCAATATCAAATGGCCATTTATAAAATGAATTATCAACTATTGAAGCCAACACATATGGCCAAATCAATTATCATACAGAACAAAAAGACCAAGTCCCCATACATGCCATAATTCAAAATATTGAAATCATAAGTACCCAAAATGATAATTTGATAGTGTGAATGGATCTCCTATAGTCTTCGATCCCCGAGCTGGCTTGGTGACACTATAAGACAAAGGAAAAAAAAAGAGAGTAAGCTTTAAAGCTTAGTAAGTTCCTATGTAAATAATAAGCATCATAAACACCATTTATCATGCAACTAGCATGAAATGAATTAACATAGATGTCATTATAAATCTCATAGTCCAACTTGGCATGGATATTATTAGAAACCTTAATATCATATCTTGTACAATCATAACCTTACCGAGAGATTCTTCACATATCGAGCTCATTAGGCATAAGTTCTACATACATACCTGTACCAATTAGCAACATACCATGGTCTTTCGCAACCTCAACATTTCCGTTACGTTTCCCGTTGAACCACTTGGAATACTAAAGAGACTCGGGGAATCTCACACACATAGTACCATACTAATGCTATATCCCAAATATGGTCTTACATGGGATCTTATATCGAAGCCAATAGCCCAGCTATGGTCTTACACGAAATCTCATACCGATGCCATATCCCAGATATGGTTTTACACGAAATCTCAATAACCTTAATGTCATGACATTTGTATCCTAACTATTCTTAAGGTTCAGCCGGGATTTTCTCGCTTGTCAAACTTTGTTGATTATGTTGACGGAGCTGATCATAGTTCATACAATATTAAAGCATTTAGAACATGAATAAAACAATGCATTATTTACATACGAACTTACATCGGTACAAAAATAGTAGGAATGAGACCTAATCGTCAAATACTTTGGTTTTCCCCAAATCTAGGTCCGAACCTTGTTTCTCTTGATCAGTAATAGCAAACTAGCTCGTTTATTATTCACATTATTCAATTCAGTCCAAAAATTATATTATGGAAAAATTACATTTTTGCCCCTAATCTTTGACATATTTACATTTTTGCTCCTAGGCTCGAAAAATGAAATCTATTCAATTTCTTCGATTCCCAAGCCTAGCCAATCCTATTTTATACTTGTAGAAGTCCACAGTTTTCATTTAATCACACTTTTGCACACATTGTATAATCTTTTTACAAATAGGTCATTTTGACATTTTCATCAAAAATCACCTAGCAAAAGTTGTTTATCACACATCAAACATGCATAATCTACCATTAGACATCAAAATACACAAATATCCAACATGGGCCAGACCCTAGACCTTGATTATTCCTTAAATTAATGGTAGAAATAGATAGATCGAGTGATAACGACTTCAAAAATGTAAAGAGCATTAAAAACCAGGCTAGGATGTACTTACAATCAAGCTTGAAAGATGAAAAAAATCCCTAGCTATGGTGTTCTCCCAAGGTTCGGTCAAGGTTGAAGAAAGATGAGAAAATTTTGGCTTTATTTTCCCTTTTCATTCTTTTATTTACCAAATGACCAAAATGCCCTTCACTTAAAACTTTGAAATTTTATCTCACCATGTTCATTTTTGTCCACTAATTTATCCAATGGTCTAATTACTAACTAAGGACCTTCAATTTTTCATAGCAATTAGACACCTCTATCATGTAGAACTCAACTTTTGCACTTTTTATAATTTAGTCCTTTGACTAAATTGAGTGCCCAAATGTCAAAATTTTCGAACAAAATTTTCATGAAATCATTTCGTGAAACTGTAGACCATAAAAATATAATAAAAATTAACTTTACTACATCGAATTTGTTGTCCCGAAACCACTGTTCTAAGTAGGCCCAAAATCAGGCTATTACAAGGTTGATACTCGATAATGTTCTCGAAAATGGTTTTCATAAAATTAAGTCAAATTTTGGAAATGAGTTTTGAATTTCTTTAATTTTTGAAATAGAAGTGATTCTTGAAAGAGTCAAAGTTGTGAGTCTTTATGAAGAATTAAACCAATTTTTAAAATTGAACCTACTAAACCCCCAATTTCAGTTTTCTTTCACATTAACTTTGCTCTCTTCTTGCATGTGCCACATCTTGCTCACCTCTTACTTTCCTAATAGTTTTTTATCTTTAATTCCTAATTCACTTCGATTTCTATCATCTTTGAACTATAAACCTCTATTAAAACCAAGAAAATCACCCCAAAACTTCATCATCTTCCTCATCCTCTCCAAAACATGAGTTCTCAGGTTTGTGTCAAAATTAATGTTTTTTCTTGCATTCAAGGTAACTAATCATCTTCCTATTAGTTTAAAATGTTATTTAGTTCTTTAAATCAAATTATTAACTTGTAAAATGCATGATTTTGATAAAAGCTAAAATTTTGGTCATTAATGGTGGATTTTGGATTTGTAGATAAAACTTGATTTTAAAGTATTTTTCAACTTTTTTTAACATGATTATAAGCTTTCTAAAGAGCTTTGAAGTTTAGTTAAGAGATTCTTGAGTCTTAATGAATTTTCATCATAAAGGCCAAAACTTGTCAAAAATTTCTGATACCTTAAAACTCGCAGTTTTGTGTAGTTTAAAGGTTGGAAATTAGCCGCAGATGAATATATAAATGAATGGAATTCGTTTCTTAAGAAAATATTAAGTGTAGACTGAGTTATTCAAATTTTAAGTTTGTTGTGCTAAAGGTTTTAGTTAGAGAAGAATATAGCTTAGGCTTGTGTTTGTGGCTGTTTGAGGTGATTTATTGACTGAATATTTGTGGTTTGTCTTGTTGAAGTGTCGGAGTCAATAGGACCTTCAATGAGTAGAGATAATAGCAAAGGAAAGCTTGTCCAAGCTCTCGATTTTTTAGCTAAAGCAAATATTTCAATGACTGTTTTGGAATAGCTGCTCGTAAGCAATTCGTTCTATATTTGGGAATTTAGAGGTAGCCTAAACCCCTTCTCTAAATTCCTAGTGTAAGTGTTCTTTTACCTATGATAAATATATGATGAATATGTTTATGAATTGTGACAAAGAAAATTATGATGTGATGAAATATGAACATGTTGTGATGTCTATTCTGACGATAAATATAAGGGTATGTTATCAATGCCATGTGATTGTGTGTATAATGTGCTAATGATATAATTATGCACTGAATGTGTGCGGATGATCTGTAAGTGTTATTTGATGACATTGTGGATATTTTTGCTTTGAAACTTAATGAGACCATTGGATATAGTTGGCATGCCATAGGATTATGAATACTCACTTATATATGTTGCGATATGTGAGCAGTTGAGGCCTAGGGACAGTTTTGGAGAGATAAGGGAATGTGGGTTAAGCTCCATTCATTGGGATATGTATATGTGGTGTGTTGGAGGGCGTTAGCTATATGCTTCACTTATGGGATATGTTTGACTCTACGAGTCTATGTGTCGTGTGTTAGAGATCCATGTATCCGATAAGTTGTGATAGAGTCCACTTTATGTTTCATAATCTCAAGAGTCAAATTATCATACATTATGATTATATGTGATCATATGTGCTTGTATGTGATTAATACATGTTGGAATATATATATATGCCTAAATGTTCGTGTAAGTAATGTGTGGAAGAATGCATGGAATATGACTAAATATGTGAATCATGACACTTAGTTAATGATGTTTTGGGAATATGATGTATGTTGTTTGGTTGATGTGTGACGACTTGTTTGCATGGTGGTTGTTCTAGGCATTTATTGAGCTTGTTAAGCTCACCCACTCCATTTTATCCTTTGCAAAGTAGTTACGTTCCCGTTGTGAGCGATGTGGCCGTCGAGGGATTGATCCAAGCCATTCTTTACTCTTTACAGTAGGTGTTTTGCTTATTCTAGTTTTAGGGAAAAAAGTAATGTAGTATACATTTGTATCAGTTTATTAAGACATATTGAGGATTATTTGTATATTGCTTATGTTTTGGAAGCTTATGAACTTGGACATGGTGTTTGGTTTACTATTTTGACATTTTGATGCATATGCGACTAGGTAAATGAAGCACGATGTTTAGGGACTAAGTTTGAATGATTTAAATGCTCTTATATGCTGAATTTTTGTAACTAGAAGCAAAGGTATCGATATTAAGGCTTTTAGAACGATACCTCTGTATTGTTGAAAGTGCAGGGAGTCAGAATATCGATTTGGTATTGATATCTTGGCCCGAGTATCGATACTCGTGGTGTAATTATCGATACTTTGCAAAAGGTACCGATATTTTCCAATGTTTTGATATTTGGCAAGAAATAGAATGCTAGTTTGGTATTGATTTTCCAGGTGGTATCGATGTAACAATCCATTTTCGATAAAATCAGAATAGTGGTTTCGGGACCACAAATCCGATTTCGAAAGAAAAATTATTTTTATATTATTTTATGGTCTACAGTATTATAGTAATGTCATATAAAAAATTTCGTAAAGAAATTTTACCAATTACATGCTTAATTTGATAAAGGACCAAATTGCACAAAGTGTAAAAGTTGAGTTCTAATAGCTAAAGTGATTAAATAGCTATAGAAATTTAAAGCGGAGGTCCTTATATGGTAAATAGACCATTTAAAAATGCTTAGTGGTTAAGGATGATGATTCATCCATGGAAAATAAAATAAAGAAAAGGATGAAATTGGAAAGTGAAAAAAATAAAAGATGATAATGAATTAAATAATGAAAATATCATCTTTTTCATCATCTTTCCCAAATTATTTCCATGGAAACCTTAACTAAGAGAAAGTAGCTCAAGCAAGCTTACTTTGATCAATTAGGTATGTTTTCTTATTCTGTTTTTAATGATTTTTATATTTTCGATATCGTAATAGCTTAATCTAGCTATCTCGGGGACTAATTTGTAAAGTTATCAAACATCTAGGGTTTTACCATGGATGAACATAGATGAATTATGAAGTTTTATGGTAGAAAATGAAATGTTGTTGATAGACAAACAACTTTTGTAAAGGGAAATTTGATGAAAAATTGATTTAGGGACTAAATTGAAAATATTTAAAATTCATGGAAAAAATTCTAAATTTTATGAAATGCATGGGCTGTAAATTTTACATGTAAAAATCGGGTAGGCTTGGAATAAGGATTAAATTGCATGAATTTTATTTTTCGAGCCTAGGGACGAAATCGTCATTAACTAAAAGTTTAGGGGCAAAATGGTATTTTTGCCTAAGATGTGAATCGAATTGAAATGAACATGAGTTAATGTTAAATTTGTTCATATAGATTAAGATAGACCAAATTAAAAGTTAGAACGAGGAAAAGATAAAGTGTCGAACTAGTAGATTTTACGTACACGAACACTTGTCGAGGTAAGTTTGCGTAACTAAGTTGTGTATATTTATATGCTTGAATTCAATGTTGTGTATGTGAATTGTATAAATGTCAAATATATGAAATTGGTTACATATTCGACAAAGCCCGATAAATATTAAATCCCGTTTGAATAATGGAATTCGATGGATACAGGATTTCTTGAATTGGTTGTAGTCTTGCATATGTTGCAGACACACCACAGCTCCTACAAGCATCCCGTTATAAGCCCTCTCGAGCTTCCCGTTATATGGTTCCTGTGGGCATCGTAATCGGTAGTGATCCTACTTGTGTTGCGGACTACCGTAGCTCTTTGTGAGCGTGCTGTTATATGATCGATTGTGATCCTGCATATGTTGCAGACACAAACGCAGCTCTTTGTGAGCGTCCTGATATGGCTCGCTTGAACTTCCCAATATATGGCTATCTAGAGCTCCTGATTAAGGGCTCTTCATGAGATTCCTAATTAAAAGTTCATTGTGAACTTCCTGATTATGGCTCTTATGAGCTTTCTGTTATATAGCCCGGATAAGCTTCCTGATAGGCTCTTTGTGAGCTTCCCGATTAATGGCTCTTTGTGAGCTTCCTGTTATATGGCTCGAGCGAGGATTTCCCGATTATGTGCTTTAAAGTGCACTCCTGAATATGAATTGACGGATTTCTGATTTGTACACTTCCAGTGTACTACCTGTGTATCCATCAATGTTTTCAATGATTCAATGGGCAAAATCCTGACATGAGAAAATATGAACACGAAATGAATTATTACACGTATCTGTTTGAAATACATGAAAATGATACTACATGATATATGGAAATATGAGATAATGCTATATGAACATGGAATTTTTTTGATGAATATGTTCATCTATGATTATATATTTGTGCGCCTCGATTGTACTACCCGTGTAACCATCGACATTTCGATTGATTTAATGGGCAAAGTTTCGACATGAAATAGTCTAAACTCGAGATGAATTATTATGAAAATGTACTTGAAATACATGGATATTATTTGTATATGTTATATGAATACATGATGTAGAAAGCATATTTATATGGAAATCTGATTACTGTTGAGCCCATACATATTTCTTGATATTTCAATGAAATATATGACTAACAAGGATGATGAAGATATGTGCTAGGGCTTGTGATCAAATTGGTTGAATGTGTCTTGCATGTTTATTTTGAACATGAATGAATGGTAAGTTAATTACCATGTTATACGAACTTACTAAGCATTACATGCTTACTCCGTTTTATTTTCCCCTATTCTATAGTAATTCAGAGGCTCGTTGGATTGGAAGCTTAGCAGAGATCACTCACACTGTCCATCTGTAACACCCCTTACCCGTATTCTATGCCGAAACCGGGTACGAGGCGTTACCGTACTTGACTCACATGGTTATACAACTTTAGGTTATCAAAATCCATTCCAAATTAAAACTTTTCCATTCTCATATCTAACCTCCTTATAATGGGCCTACAAGGCCCTAAACATACTTCCAGAAGGTTTCAGAAATAAATCGGAAACTTTTACACACTTAGAAAAATTTTACCTAAACAGGGGTCACACGCCCGTGTGAAATGGGACACGCCCGTGTGGGCATGCTGTGTGGTCACACACACCCATGTCCCTCACCCGTGGTTAACACTGACTTATTTCACACGACCAGACACACGCCCGTGTCCTTGGCTCGTGTCCCTCACACGGCCTCGACACGCCCGTGTCTCAGCCCGTGTGCCAAAACCTTGGCATTCTGTTTATGATGTCATCACCTCACTATGGTCACACGGCCAAGGCACACACCCACGTCCTTAGACCGTGTGTCGAATTAAATTCCTAAATTCAGGTGCGGACTTCACACGACCTGGGCACATGCCTATGCCTTTAGACATGCCTCCCACACGGCTGAGACACACGACCGTGTCTCTGCCCTTGTGTTTACTACTGAGCTTACTGACTTGCAATTCTAACATGCAAGGGGACACATGGCCTGGTCACACACCCATGCAATTGATCGTGTGTCACACACGGCCTAGACACACGCCCGTGTGCTACCCGTGTGGACAAGAACAAGGCTATTTGCCAAGCTCTTTCATCACCCTAACTCACTCAAGCATAATTCACCCTCTACCATCAATACATTCAAGCATATTCATACCCAAACAACCCAACCATATACTCTACACACTTATGAATAACCTTTCATTCCATTGATTGATAGTAAAGAGCCATTTACTATGGCAATATACAAAAGATTTCATCTATAAGGAGCCAACACATTTGGCCAAAATAACAAAACAATATACCTAGTCTAGCTCCTATACATGCCATTGCTATACTCAAAATGCTAGTTCTAAATATACCAAGATGAGCTGATAGTGTGGGTGATCTTCCAATTATCTCCGTATCCCAACTTGACTCTTTGTCACTATAAAACAAAGGAAAAGAAAAGGGGTAAGCTTTAAGCTTAGTAAGTTTACATGTAAACAATAAACATCATAACATGTGCTAATCAATAAATAACATTTCACAATCCAAGATCATGCTTACTCATTCATCTCTTAACACAATCCAACCATATTACAACCAAATGCTCTTATTATTTAACATACATCCCTGCACTTGATCACCACATGATCACATGAAACAACACATCACAATTACACAATAAACCATTCTTAGTAATACCAAACCCTCGGTGGTATCGCACTTAGCCCACCATTTATTATTAACAGGGTGGTATCGTACATAGCCCACTAACAAGAATATTTACAGTGGTATCGCACTTAGCCCACCAAATAATAATACTAACGATGGTATTGCACACAGCCCATCGTGAATAAGCGATAAGCTGGTATCGCACATAGCCCACCAACAAAAATAATTAAGGTGGTATCGCACTAGCCCACCATTATTTACTACGGATAATATTCCACACCCACATATTTATTTCAACGTTCATATGGAGTTTATTCACTTTCTACCAAATTTCCATCCATTTAAATTGTAAGTGTTCTCAACCATACAATGCACCAATAAGCAATTACATGTGTATTTAAGATGCATCGTTTACACATAAACTTACCTCGGTGCAAAACTCGTTAATCAACGGTCTATTTTGTAACCCTGCCTTTTCCTCGGTCAAGGTTGATTCCATGCTCTTCTTGGTCTATAACAACAAAATTCACTCATTCAATCATTTTATAATCATAATACATCATAATCTCTACTTAGGCAAAAATGACCATTTTGCCCTTGTACTATGGCAAAATTACGATTTTGCCCCTAGGCTCGTAAGTCAATTTTCATCACATTTTCTCATTAAACAAGCCTAGCTGAACATTCATTACTCTTAAAACTACTCATAGTTCCAATTATTTCATGCATTTATTACACATTTTCAATCTTTGCATTCAAGTCCTATTTAGGTGTTTTCATGCTAACACCTTTCACAAAAGTTGTTCCTCATCACCCTAACATTCATTTTCCTCCATAAAAACTCAGCAACCAACATGAACACTCTCATGGAAAGTCCCTAAACTTTCAACCATTTAGCAAATTAGTCCCTTCATTAGCTAGCTTAAGCTTTGGGGACTCCAAAAGTACAAAAATTATCAAATAAAACCACCAAAATCACTTGTAGAGAAGATACGTTGCTGAAAATTTCAAGCTTCCAAAACCCTTACTCTTGTTTGAAATTTCGATGGGAGAGGAAAGATGAATAGTGAATATGATAGCTTCTTTTCTTCATGTAACAACCCAAACCCGGCCCAAACACTACAACCGGATATGGTATGTCACTAAGGAAATTTTATAAAAAGATGTGGCACTTTGGAAAACAATTATCAGGTTTTAAGTATTTATACCGAAAACTTAATAATTTATTAATTCATATAAGATATAATTTATAAAATGCCTTGGTGAATTTTAAATAAAAACCGAAATTTTGTACATGTCTTAGCTTAATTTAAACATAAAATTTAAATGCCCAGTAATAAAAGCCCAACATAAAACCAAAACATAAATAAAAGTCTAGTGGCCGAAGGCCTTATTACAATGGAATTTAAAACCCTTAATCAAAAATATTAAAATCAATATTCTAAGTAAAATCTTCTGCTGAATCATGTACTCTCTTGCATGGCCACCTCGCGCTCTTCTCCAGCCCGGTTCGATGCACTATGTGCTACCTGAAATTGTTAAATAATAGGGTGAGTTGCGAGACTCAGTGTGCAACCCTCATGCACCATTAGATTTGGGCCTTAACCCCACATAACATATAACAGAATATAATATATATGAAAATATGCAAAGCCCAACCCAAATCCTAGGTTTCCATCCGCTACACACCACCCTTACCTGCCGATCACACCATTGGGGATTTCTACAATCAACCCACACCGCTACACACCATCGATGGTAGTCATGCTGCAGTTAGCTGCTCATCGTCAAGTTGTGACAGAGTCACCAGGCTGAAATGGCAAAGGCCACCAGAAACAGAGTTGTGACAGAGTCACCAGGCTGAAATGGCATAAGCCACCAGAACAGACCACTTCCTCTTTTCATCAATCACCCAACCCCAAGCATGCATAGAAATCGACATATAAAACATATCGTTTTAACAGAGACATTCACTGACGAATGGCAGAAATCACTAACCTGATATATAGCCTTTACCCTTCTCGGGTTTTCAAACATTATGCCGGGATTTCGGCATTTAACAAAGTATAGCAGATTTATTACACATATATATATTAGCATTCAGTCTAATGGTGTGAAAAATTATACACCTGATATCGCGTAGGTTTACACCCTTAGCCAATATCCTTGCTATCCGGATCTACAACCCTTAGTCTAAAGCCTTGCTCAAAAGCTGGAAGAATATGAAGATTTGGCCTCCCCTATAATCGGCCAAAGGTTAGTAAATCTCGAATTTACACACTAAAATCAATAGATATCCTTACCTTGAAATCCCGAAAGTGGCACGATTCGAGTGTTACCAAACAATGACTTAGAGATCTATGCGATTGGCTCCACTTCAGGTCCCGGAATGCCGAAAATAAGAGAAAAACAATAGATTAGTCACTAAATAGCCATTCGGCTAGAGACTTTGAAAAGCTGGAAAAGATTTGGATCCCACAAATCAATACTTACCTACAATTTCCTTCAGATTTCGGCACAAGCAGACACCCCAAAGTGATTTCGGCAATCACAGGAGACGGGATCTCACGATTTTGGCTTTTGTGAAAATCCCGAAAAAGATGAACTGATGGGGTTTCGGCTAAAAAGAAAAGTGAAAAGAAAGCAAAGAGAGGCTTGAAGATTCGGCTAAAGTGTCTGAAAGAGATGAGAAAGGAATTTGTTAGAGGATTCGGCCAACTGAAGAAAAAGAAAAGAGAGGGAGAATGGAGTAGGAATTTCGGCAGAGAAAAGAGAAAAAGATGAGAACTTTGACAGCAAATTTCGACACATACTCAGCCTATACTAAACCGATTCCTCCCCTTTACAGAGTTTAATTTTCGGCCAACACTCCAATCCATATGATAGCTCCTATCTTCTCCCTTATCTTATTCTATTCACTTCTCAAAAATAGCCCCAATCTAGCACCAACTCCTCATTCTTTTATCTGCTTATTATCCACATATTTTAAACATAAAATAAACCCCTAAATAATAGCCTTGTGCCGTCCCCCTTACTCTTTTTAGTGCCAAAATTTAGCCCTAAAACTTGGGCTTCAAGCAATCACAATTTGGGCCTTCCTCATGACTAGTGACGCCACCCTCTTCCTTCCTTGTGGCGCCTCCTAACTTTGGGCCCCAAGCCCAATTTGTCAATTTAACTACTAAAACTTTATTTTAAACCCAAGCATGTCTAAACAGAATATTTAATCAAGGCCTCAGCCCAAACCTGAGCCCCATTTTGGACCCCTAACCCTTAAATTAATATTTTAAACATACAGTACACAAAATGCACAGGCCCATAAATTCAGGATGTTACAGTTCTACCCCCCTTAAAATAAATTTCGCCCTCGAAATTTATCTGATCAAAAGAGATGGGGATACTGTTGTAGCATAACATCCTCTGGATCCCACGTCGCCTCCTCTGCGTCGTGATTTTGCCACAAAAACTTTGACCAAAGGGACGGACTTCCTCCTCAACACCTTTACGTCTCGATCCAAAATTTGCATTGGCTCCTCCTCAAAGGACAAATCTGGCCTTACTTCAATCTCTTCCACCGGCACCACGTGCGATGGATCAGAACAATTTCGCTTTAGCATCGAGACATGGAACACGTCATGTATCTGCTCCAATTCTGAAGGCAACTCCAACCGATAAGCCACTGGCCCCACACGTTCCAATACTCGATAAGGTCCAATAAACCGGGAACTTAGCTTACCCTTCCGCCCAAACCTCATTACCTTCTTCCATGGAGATACCTTCAAAAAGACTTGGTCTCCCACTGCAAATTCCACCTCCTTCTGCTTTAGATCCGCATAAGACTTTTACCGATCAGACGCTTCTTTCAACCGAGCCCATATTAACTTAACTTTCTCCTCTGTTTCCAAAACTAGTTCTGGTCCCAACACCTGACGTTCACCTAACTCTGTCCAACAAGTAGGGGTACGACATTTCCTTCCATATAACGCTTCGTACGGCGCCATCTGAATACTAGCTTGATAGCTATTATTATACGCAAATTCTGCTAAAGGTAAATACTCCACCCAATTACCCCTAAAATTGATGATGGAACCCCTTAGCATATCCTCCAAGATCTGAATTACCCTCTCAAACTGACCATCAGTCTATGGGTGAAAAGTGGTACTAAAGTCCAACCTTGTTCCCATTGCTTGATGAAGAGCCTTCCAAAATCGTGACGTGAACCTAGGGTCCCTGACAGAAATGATCGACACCGGTACCCCATGCAGTCTCACCACCACAGCTACGTACAGCTTAGCCAACCTTTGCAGAGTATAGTCCACTCGAACTGGTATGAAGTGAGCAGACTTCGTCAACCGATCCACGATTACCCAAATCGAATCCTTCTTAGTGGGCGTAAGAGGTAACCCACTAACGAAATCCATCGTGATTCTTTCCCATTTCCATTGGGGAATCTTCACCGGCTGCAACAATCCCAAAGGCACTTGATGTTCAGCTTTCACCTGTTGGCACGTCAAACACTTCTCCACATATTTTGTAACTTCTCGCTTCAAACCTGGCCACCAGAATTGCTCTCACAAATCCCGATACATCTTAACTCCTCCAGGATGTATAGTATAAGGGCTACTATGCGATTCCCAAAGAATCATCTGCCTTAACTCCACATCAATTGGCATACAAATCTTCCCACGGAAACACAAAACTCCATCACCATTCCAACTATAGTCCTCTCCTTCACCATTCTACACTTGTCGGATTCGAGTACTCAAAACATCATCCAAAAGTTGCTTCTCTTTGATCTGTCTTGTCCACATAGGTCTTACTTGAAGTTCAGCTACCAAACTGCCATCTTCATACAGACTGAGATTAGCGAACATCGCCCTCAAATCCGCAATCGCCTTCCTACTCAACGCATCTACCACCACGTTAGCCTTACCCGAATGGTATTCGATCGAACAGTCATAGTCCTTCAAGAGTTCAATCCACCTACGTTGCCTCAGATTCAATTCCTTCTGGGTAAGGATATACTTCAGACTCTTATGGTCCGTGTAAATAACCGACTTCTCCCCATACAGGTAATACCTCCAAATCTTTAGAGCAAACACTACCGCCGCCAATTCTAAATCGTGCGTAGGGTAGTTCAATTCATGCAATCGCAACTGTCAAGACGCATATGCAACAACTTTTCCGTCTTGCATCAACACAAATCCTAAACCCGTGTGTGACGCATCACAGTAGACGGTAAATTCTTTTCCCGCCTCTGGCTGAATTAACACTGGCGCTTCCGTCAAGATTTTCTTCAGCTTCTCAAAGCCCTCCTGTTGTTTATCAGTCCAAACAAACGGTGCTCCCTTCCTCAACAACTTAGTTAAAGGGGCCGCAATTGAAGAGAACCCCTCGACAAACCTCTTGTAATACCCTACCAATCCCAAGAAACTTCGAATTTCCACCACAGACTTCGGCGGTTTCCAATCTAATACAGCTTCTACCTTCCGAGGGTCCACTCTAATTCCCTCTACGGAAACTACATGCCCTAAGAAAGTCACCTCTTTCAGCCAGAACTCACACTTACTGAACTTTGCGTACAACTGCTTCTCCCACAGAATTTGCAACACCACACAAAGATGTGCATCATGCTCCTTCTCGGACTTGGAATAAACCAGGATATCGTCGATGAACACCACGATGAATCGATCAAGGTATGGTTAGAACACCCGGTTCATCATATCCATGAATGTTGCTGGCGCGTTCGTTAACCCGAACGGCATCACCAAGAACTCATAATGACCGTACCGAGTTCGAAATGATGTCTTATGAATGTCTCTTTCCTTCACCCTTAGCTGATGATATCCCGACCTTAAGTCAATCTTAGAAAAGACCGAAGCTCCTTTGAGTTGATCGAACAAATCGTCGATTCTCGGCAGCGGGTACTTGTTCTTAATCGTTAACTTATTCAGCTGACGATAGTCCACGCACATACGCATGGATCCGTTCTTCTTCTTCATGAATAAGACCGGCGCTCCACATGGAGACACACTTGGTCGAATGAAACCACGATCCAGCAGTTCTTGGATCTGAGCTTTGAGCTCCACCAGCTCCTTCGGCGCCATTCGATAAGGAGCAATGGATACCGGAGCCGTACCTGGAAGTAGCTCTATTCCAAACTCCACCTCGCGATCCAGGGGTAATCCTGGCAACTCCTCCGGAAAGACATCTGTGAAATCCTTGACTATTCGAACCTCATCGACAGCCACCTCCTTAGCATCCAAAGCACTAATAAAAGCTAGGAATGCGTTGCATCCTTTCCGAATCGTCTTAACAGCCTTCAATGCCGATACTACGTTGGACAAATAGTTCCTTCTTTCCCCTAACACAACCACCTCCCCGCCTTCCGGGGTACTCAACACCACACGCTTGGTCTCACAATCCAACTTAGCACAATGCTTAGTCAACCAATCCATTCTTAGGATAAGATCAAACTCTCCAAATGGCAATTCCATTAAGTCTGCCGGAAACACTACCCCTTGAGTCTCTAACGGTACATCCTTAAATAGCTTGTCCACTACCCTAGATTGTTCTAGGGGACTAACCACGGTCATCTTCCTAGTAGTTGTTTCAGAGTCTATACTTAGGGTCTCAGATATCGAACATGCAACGTAGGAATGGGTTGACCCAATATCAATCAAGGCAAGTAAAGGGTTATCAGCAATAAGAAACGTACCGGTTATGACATGCGGTGCGTCACTATCCTCCTCTCGACGAACTGCATAAACTAGACCCGGCTACCTTGCATCTACATTACCTGCACCTCTACCAGGTGCTCCCCACCTCTACCTGAACCACGACCCCTCGGTCCAGGCTGGTCACCTCTCCTAGCCTGGTCAGAACCTCGGCCCGTTGGTTGTACCTGATCCACTTGTGAACAATCATTAATCAGATGCTCCGTGGATCCACACCTAAAACATCTACCCGTTCTTCTTCTACACTCCCCAAAATGTGCTTTCCTGCACCAATTACACAATCGATTCTGATTCCCCGCAGTAGGTGTCGGAGCACGAACTGGCCCATTAGACCTAGGCCTTTTTTGCGAATTCCGAGATGCTCCTGCCAGCCCAAAATTTCTCTTATTCCTTCCCCGCTCTTTATCTCTTTCCTATCTTTCAGTCCGTTTTACCTCCTCAGCTATCTTAACCTTCTCCACCAGAACAGCAAAATCTCTCTCTCTCTCTCTGCAGTGCTATCAAAACCCTTAACTCATTCCGCAATCCATCCTCGAACCGTACACAACGTTCATATTCGGTTGCTACCATTCCTCGAGCGTAGTGGCTCAAGCGCAGAAACTCAGCCTCATATTCAGCCACAGATTTACTTCCCAGCACTAGATTCAGAAATGCCTTCCTCTGTGCATCCACATAGGTGGCCCCAACATACTTTCCCTGGAATGACTCCTTAAAGAAGTCCCAGTCAATTCGGTCTGTGGCAGTACCCTCCTTCATCGTGAGCCACCACTGATAAGCCTCGTCTCGAAGAAGAGACACGACCCCTTTCAACTTCTCCTCCACCGTGAAATCTAAGTCATCCATTATGCGCTCAGTCACTTCCATCCAATACTCAGCTGCGTTAGAGGCTACGCCAGAAACTCCCCTAAACACTTCTGCCCCATTGGCCCTAAGCCGCTCCGGCACAGATTTTCGGGCTCCTGTGCCCATGCCTACTCCAGCAACTCTTTCGAGAACCCGCAGCATTGCCTGAGATACTGCATAATCTCCGGTCGCCTGATCCCGTAACTCTCCCTCCACAACTAGAGGATCCGGCATTTTGTTTCCTGACCCATGGCCAGACCCTATTGGCTCAGATAGAGTCATCCTACCCCAACCGCGTCCACGCGGCGAACGTCCGCGACCCCTTGTACTCATTCTTCCGAGTGACGTTTATCTGATTAAGAATTTTATGAATCATTAATTCTTTCCACTAATTAACCACAAACAATCTTATGAAAAGAAAATTTAAAAGTGATTCTTTCAAATTCGAACCTATCTACGATTTCAGTCTCAAGTTTACCTCCTAATTCTAGAGGCCACATACATTCAACAATCAACATACGGACAACATCCATGCACCCACATTCAACACATAGGGGTATTTTTGTCATTCCACTACCCAGGGGTATTTTTGTAATTTTATCCTACATGGGTATTTTCGTAATTTTCAAAATAGAGTTCCTTGTTGATTTCATGAAATAAGGGTATTTTGGTAATTTTGCAATTCGGGGGTATTTCGGTAATTTTGAAATCCAAGGGTATTTCGGTAATTTTAAGATCAGGGGTACTTTGATCATTTTACAAATCAGGGGCAATTTAGTAATTTTTATAATCGAGGATATTTTGGGAAATTTTACAAATCAAGGGTATTTTCAAAAAAAATTTACGAAACTAAGAAGATTTTTTTTTAAAACCGGGGTAACTTGGAGAATTTGATTTCAAAGAAAATAGTAGTGTTCAGGTGTTTGTGGGTTTTTATTTTTTAAATAAGGTGGCTGGTCCCTTTCGGGTTTTAATTATAGAGTTAAGCCCTCAACAAATCCTCATGGCTAGGGTGAGCAGTCACTACGCACCAGGTAGGATTCCATCGAAGAGGAGGTGAGTCACTCCAACTGCTTAAGTACCAGGCTCTTCCGGATCCAATCCTAGACATGCGCATGCCTGTTGCCACACCCTAGTCTTGCGACTTGTTCACGGGTTTGTTTAGTGAAATTAAGTCTTATGAGATTTTAGGAGTTTTTTCAGCTAGGCCTAGAGTCCATCAGGTTCTAATCCAACTAATCTACGTCCCATAAAGCCTATCAAGCCCACATATACTTCACCCAATGGATTAGAATACTTACCTGGAGGACTTGGGCCGGAGACGCAAGTGCCATGCCGAGCTAACAGACCTGTATCATTTACAAATATGCATGCTTCGAAAACCCAACTTTAAAAAACGTTTTGAGCCCAAAAACCCCAGAGCCGAGTTTTGAACCGGGCTCTGATACCAATATGTAACAACCCAAACCTGGCCCAAACACTACAACCGGATCTGGTATGTCACTAAGGAAATTTTATAAAAAGATGTGGCACTTTGGAAAATAATTATCAGGTTTTAAGTATTTATACCGAAAACTTAATAATTTATTAAGTCATATAAGATATAAGTTATAAAATGCCTTGGTGAATTTTAAATAAAAACTGAAATTTTGTACATGTCTTAGCTTAATTTAAACATAAAATTTAAATGCCTAGTAATAAAAGCCCAACATAAAACCAAAACATAAATAAAGATCTAGTGGCCGATTCCTCCACTTTACAGAGTTTAATTTTCAGCCAAAACTCCAATCCATATGATAGCTCCTATCTTCTCCCTTATCTTAATCTATTCACTCCTCAAAAATAGCCCCAATCTAGCACCAACTCCTCATTCTTTTATCTGCTTATTATCCACATATTTTAAACATAAAATAAACCCCTAAATAATAGCCTTGTGCCGTCCCCCCTTACTCTTTTAAGTGCCGAAATTTAGCCCTAAAACTTGGGCTTCAAGCAACCACAATTTGGGCCTTCCTCATGACTAGTGACGCTAGCCTCTTCCTTCCTTGTGGTGCCTCCTAACTTTGGGCCCCAAGCCCAATTTGTCAATTTAACTACTAAAACTTTATTTTAAACCCAAGCATGTCTAAATAGAATATTGAATCAAGGCCTCAGCCCAAACCTGAGCCCCATTCTGGACCCCTAACCCTTAAATTAATATTTTAAACATACAGTACACAAAATGCACAGGCCTATAAATTCAGGATGTTACAGTTCTACCACCCTTAAAATAAATTTCGCACTCGAAATTTACCTAATCAAAAGATATGTGGATACTGTTGTCGCATAACATCCTCTGGCTCCCACGTCGCCTCCTCTGCGCCGTGATTTTGCCACAAAACTTTGACCAAAGGGACGAACTTCCTCCTCAACACCTTTATGTCTCGATCCAAAATTTGCACTGGCTCCTCCTCAAAGGACAAGTCTGGCCTTACTTCAATCTCTTCCACCGGCACCACGTGCGATGGATCAGAAAAATTTCGCCTTAGCCTCGAGACATGGAACACGTCATGTATCTGCTCCAATTCTGAAGGCAACTCCAACCGATAAGCCACTGGCCCCACGCGTTCCAATACCCGATAAGGTCCAATAAACCGGGGACTTAGCTTACCCTTCCGTCCAAACCTCATTACCTTCTTCCATGGAGATACCTTCAAAAAGACTTGGTCTCCCACTGCAAATTCCACCTCCTTCCGCTTTAGATCTGTATAAGACTTTTACCGATCAGGCGCTTCTTTCAACCGAGCCCGTATTAACTTAACTTTCTCCTCTGTTTCCAAAACTAGTTCTGGTCCCAACACCTGACGTACACCTAATTCTGTCCAACAAGTAGGGGTACGACATTTCCTTCCATATAACGCTTCGTACGGCGCCATCTGAATACTAGCTTGATAGCTATTATTATACGCAAATTCTGCTAAAGGTAAATACTCCTCCCAACTACCCCTAAAATCGATGATGCAACCCCTTAGCATATCCTCCAAGATCTGAATTACCCTCTCAGACTGACCATCAGTCTGTGGGTGAAAATCGGTACTAAAGTCCAACCTTGTTCCCATTGCTTGATGAAGAGCCTTCCAAAATCGTGACGTGAACCTAGGGTCCCTGTCGGAAATGATCGACACCGGTACCCCATGCAGTCTCACCACCTCAGCTACGTACAGCTTAGCCAACCTTTGCAAAGTATAGTCCACCCGAACTGGCATGAAGTGAGTAGACTTCATCAACCGATCCACGATTACCCAAATCGAATCCTTCTTAGTGGGCGTAAGAGGTAACCCACTAACGAAATCCATCGTGATTCTTTCCCATTTCCATTGGGGAATCTTCACCGGCTGCAACAATCCCGAAGGCACTTGATGTTCAGCTTTCACCTGCTGGCACGTCAAACACTTCTCCACTTATTCCGTAACTTCTCGCTTCAAACCTGGCCACCAGAATTACTCTCGCAAATCCCGATACATTTTAACTCCTCCAGGATGCATAGCATAAGGGCTACTATGCGATTCCCGAAGAATCATCTGCCTTAACTCCACATCAATTGGCATACAAATCTTCCCACGGAAACACAAAACTCCATCACCATTCCAACTACAGTCCTCTCCTTCACCATTCTACACTTGTCGGATTCGAGTACTCAAAACATCATCCAAAAGTTGCTTCTCTTTGATCTGTCTTGTCCACATAGGTCTTACTTGAAGTTCGGCTACCAAACTGCCATCTTCATACAAACTGAGATTAGCGAACATCGCCCTCAAATCCGCAATCGCCTTCCTATTCAATGCATCTACCACCACGTTAGCCTTACCCGGATGGTATTCGATCGAACAGTCATAGTCCTTCAAGAGTTTAATCCACCTACGTTGCCTCAGATTCAATTCCTTCTGGGTAAGGATATACTTCAGACTCTTATGGTCCGTGTAAATAACCAACTTCTCCTCATATAGGTAATGCCTCCAAATCTTCAGAGCAAACACTACCGCCGCCAATTCTAAATCGTGCGTAGGGTAGTTCAATTCATGCGGTCGCAACGGTCGAGACGCATATGCAACAACTTTTTCGTGTTGCATCAACACACATCCTAAACCCGTGTGTGACGCATCACAGTAGACGGTAAATTCTTTTCCCGCCTCTGGCTGAATTAACACTAGCGCTTCCGTCAAGATTTTCTTCAGCTTCTCAAAGCCTTCCTGTTGTTTGTAAGTCCAAACAAACGGTGCTCCCTTCCTCAACAACTTAGTTAAAGGGGCCGCAATTGAAGAGAACACCTCGACAAACCTCCTGTAATACCCTGCCAATCCCAAGAAACTTTGAATTTCTGCCACAGACTTCGACGGTTTCCAATCTAATACAGCTTCTACCTTCCGAGGGTCCACTTTTATTCCCTCTGCGAAAACTACATGCCCTAAGAAAGTAACCTCTTTCAGCCAGAACTCACACTTACTGAACTTTGCGTACAACTGCTTCTCCCTCAGAATTTGCAACACCACACAAAGAAGTGCATCATGCTCCTCCTCGGACTTGGAATAAACAAGGATATCGTCGATGAACACCATGACGAACCGATCAAGGTATGGTTGGAACACCCGGTTCATCATATCCATGAATGCTGCTGGCGCGTTCGTTAACCCGAACGGCATCACCAAGAACTCATAATGACCGTATCGAGTTTGAAACGCTATCTTATGAATGTCTCCTTCCTTCACCCTTAACTGATGATATCCTGACTTTAAGTCAATCTTAGAAAAGACCGAAGCTCCTTTGAGTTAATCGAACAGATCGTCGATTCTTGGCAGCGGGTACTTGTTCTTAATCGTTAACTTATTCAGCTGACGATAGTCCATGCACATACGCATGGATCCGTCCTTCTTCTTCACGAATAAGACCGGCGCACCCCACGGAGACACACCTGGTCGAATGAAACCACGATCCAGCAGTTCCTGGATCTGAGCTTTGAGCTCCACCAGCTCCTTTGGCGCCATTCGATAAGGAGCAATAGATACCGGAGCCGTACCCAGAAGTAGCTCTATTCCAAACTCCACCTCACGATCTGGGGGTAATACTAGCAACTCCTCCGGAAAGACATCCGCGAAATCCTTGACTGTTCGAACCTTATCGACAGCCACCTCCTTAGCATCCAAAGCACTAATAAAAGCTAGGAATGCGTTGCATCCTTTCCGAATCATCTTAACAGCCTTCAATGCTGATACTACGTTGGACAAATAGTTCCTTCTTTCCCCTAACACAACCACCTCCCCGCCTTCCGGGGTACTCAACACCACACGCTTGGTCTCACAATCCAACTTAGCACGATGCTTAGTTAACCAATCCATTCCTAGGATAAGATCAAACTCTCCAAATGGCAATTCCATTAAGTCTGCCGCAAACACTACCCCTTGAGTCTCTAACGGTACATCCTTAAATAGCTTGTCCACTACCCTAGATTGTCCTAGGGGACTAACCACGGTCATCTTCCTAGTAGTTGTTTCAGAGTCTATACTTAGGGCCTCAGATATCGAACATGCAACGTAGGAGTGGGTTGACCGAATATCAATCAAGGCAAGTGAAGGGTTATCAGCAATAAGAAACGTACCGGTTATGACATCCGGTGCGTCACCATCCTCCTATCGATGAACTGCATAAACTAGACCCGGCTGCCTTGCATCTACATTACCTGCACCTCTACCAGGTACTCCACGTCCGCGACCAGCCCCATTTCTACCTCTACCTGAACCACGACCCCTCGGTCCAGGGTAGTCATCTCTCCTAGCCTGGTCAGAACCTCGGCCCGTTGGCTGTACCTGATCCACTTGCGGACAGTCCTTAATCGGATGCTCCATGGATCCACACCTGAAACATCCACCCGTTCTTCTTCTACACTCCCTAGAATGTGCTTTCTTGTACCAATTACACAATCGATTCTGATTCCCCGCAGCAGGTGTCAGAGCACGAGCTGGCCCATCAGACCTAGGCCTTTTCTACAATTTCCCAGATGCTCCTGCCAGCCCAAAATTTCTTTTATTCCTTCCCCGCTCCTTATCTCTTTCCTGTCTTTCAGTCCGTTTTACCTCCTCAACTATCTTAACCTTCTCCACCAGAACAGCAAAAACTCTCTCTCTACGGTGCTATCAAAACCCTTAACTCATTCCGCAATCCATCCTCGAACTGAACACAACGTTCATATTCGGTTGCTACCATTCCTCGAGCGTAGCGGCTCAAGCGCAGAAACTCAGCCTCATATTCAGCCACAGATTTACTTCTTGCACTAGACTCAGAAATGCCTTCCTTTCTGCATCCACATAGCTGGCCCCAACTTACTTTCCCTGGAATGACTCCTTAAAGAAGTCCCAGTCAATCCGATCTGCGGCGGTACCCTCCTTCATCGTGAGCCACCACTGATAAGCCTCGTCTCGAAGAAGAGACACGACCCCTTTCAACTTTTCCTCCACCGTGAAATCTAAGTCATCCATTATGCGCTCAGTCGCTTCCATCCAATACTCAGCTGTGTTAGGGGCTACGCCAGAAACTCCCCTAAACACTTCTGCCCCATTGGCCCTAAGCCGCTCCGGCACAGATTTCCGGGCTCCTGTGCCCATGCCTACTCCAGCAACTCTTTCGAGAACCCGCAGCATCGCCTGAGATACTGCATCATCTTCGGTCGCCTGATCCCATAACTCTCCCTCCACAGCTGGAGGATCCGGCATCTCATTTCCTGACCCGTGGCCAGACCCTACTGGCTCAGACAGAGTCATCCTACCCCTACCGCGTCCACGCGGCGGACGTCCTTGACCCCTTGTACTCATTCTTCCGATTGACATTTATCTGATTAAGAATTTTATGAATCATTAATTCTTTCCACTGATTAACCACGAACAATCTTATGAAAAGAAATTTTGAAAGTGATTCTTTAGAATTCGAACCTATCTACGGTTTCAGTCTCAAGTTTACCTCCTAATTCTAGAGGCCACATACATTCAACAATCAACATACGGACAACATCCATGCACCTACATTCAACACATAGGGGTATTTTTGTCATTCCACTACCCAGGGTATTTTCGTAATTTTATCCTACAAGGGTATTTTCGTAATTTTCAAAATAGAGTTCCTTGTTGATTTCATGAAATAAGGGTATTTTGGTAATTTTGCAATCAGGGGGTATTTCAGTAATTTTGAAATCCAAGGGTATTTCGGTAATTTTAAGATCAGGGGTACTTTGATCATTTTACAAATTAGGGACAATTTAGTAATTTTTACAAATCGGGGATATTTTGGGAAATTTTACAAATCAAGGGTAGTTTCAAAAAAATTTTACGAAACTAAGAAGATTTTTTTAAAACCGGGGTAACTTGGAGAATTTGATTTCAAAGAAAATAATAGTGTTCAGGTGTTTGTGGGTTTTTTTAAAAAAAAATAAGGTGGCTGGTCCCTTTCGGGTTTTAATTATAGAGTTAGGCCCGTCAACAAATCCTCATGGCTAGGGTGAGCAGTCACTACGCACCAGGTAGGATTCCATCGAATAGGAGGTGAGTCACTCCAACTGCTTAAGTACCAGGCTCTTCCGGATCCAATCCTAGACATGCACATGCCTGTTGCCACACCCTAGTCTTGCGACTTGTTCACGGGTTTGTTTAGTGAAATTAAGTCTTATGAGATTTTAGGAGTTGTTTCAGCTAGGCCTAGAGTCCATCAGGTTCTAATCCAACTAATCTATGTCCCATAAAGCCCATCAAGCCCACATATACTTCACCCAATGGTTTAGAATACTTCCCTGGCGGACTTGGGCCGGAGACGCAGGTGCCATGCCGAGCTAACAGACCTGTATCATTCTTAAATATGCATGCTTAGAAAACCCAACTTTAGAAAACATTTTGAGCCCAAAAACCCCCAGAGCCGAGTTTTGAATCGGGCTTTGATACCAATATGTAACAACCCAAACCCGGCCCAAACACTACAACCGGATCTGGTATGTCACTAAGGAAATTTTATAAAAAGATATGGCACTTTGGAAAACAATTATCAAGTTTTAAGTATTTATACCGAAAACTTAATAATTTATTAAGTCATATAAGATATAAGTTATAAAATGCCTTGGTGAATTTTAAATAAAAACCGAAATTTTGTACATGTCTTAGCTTAATTTAAACATAAAATTTAAATGCCCAGTAATAAAAGCCCAACATAAAACCAAAACATAAATAAAAGTCTAGTGGCCGAAGGCCTTATTACAACAGAATTTAAAACCCTTAATCAAAAATATTAAAAACAATATTCTAAGTAAAATCTTCTGCTGAATCATGTACTCTCTTGCATGGCCACCTCACGCTCCTCTCCAGCCCGATCCGATGCACTATGTGCTACTTGAAATTGTTAAATAATAGGGTGAGTCGCGAGACTCAGTGTGCAACCCTCATGCACCGTTAGATTTGGGCCTTAACCCCACAGAACATATAACAGAATATAATATATATGAAAATATGCAAAGCCCAACCCAAATCCTAGGTTTCCATTCACTACACACCACCCTTACCTGCCGATCACACCATTGGGGATTTCTACAATCAACCCACACCGCTACACACCATCGATGGTAGTCATGCTGCAGTTAGCTGCTCATCGTCAAGTTGTGATAGAGTCACCAGGCTGAAATGGCAAAGGCCACCAGAAACAGAGTTGTGACAGAGTCACCAGGCTGAAATGACATAAGCCACCAGAACAGACCACTTCCCCTTTTCATCAATCACCCAACCCCAAGCATGCATAGAAATCAACATATAAAACATATCATTTTTAACAGAGACATTCACTGACGAATGGCAGAAATCACTAACCTAATATTTACCCTTTACCCTTCTCGGGTTTTCAAACGTTTTGTCGGGATTTCGACATTTAACAGAGTATAGCAGATTTATTACACATATATATATTAGCATTCGGTCTAATGGTGTGAAAAGTTACACACCTGATATCGCGTAGTTTTACACCCTTAGTCAATATCCTTGCTATCCGGATCTTCAACCCTTAGTCTAAAACCTTACTCAAAAGCTGGAAGAATACAAAGATTTGGCCTCCCCTATAATAGGCCAAAAGTTAGTAAATCCCGAATTTACACACTAAAATCAATAGATCTCCTTACCTTGAAATCCCGAAAGTGACACGATTCGAGTGTTACCGAACTATGACTTAGAGATCTGTGCGATTAGCTCCACTTCAGATCCCGGAATGCCGAAAATAAGAGAAAAACAATAGATTAGTCACTAAATAGCCATTCAGCTAGAGACTTTGAAAAGCCGGAAAAGATTTGGATCCCACAAATCAATACTTACCTACAATTCCCTTCAGATTTCGGCACAAGCAGACACCCCAAAGTGATTTCGGCAATCACAGGAGACGGGATCTCACGATTTTGGCTTTTATGAAAATCCCGTAAAAGATGAACTGATGGGGTTTCGGCTAAAAAGAAAAGTGAAAAGAAAGCAAAGAGAGGCTTGAAGATTCAGCTAAAGTGTCTGAAAGAGATGAGAAAGGAATCTGTCAAAGGATTCGGCCAACTGAAGAAAAAGAAAAGAGAGGGAGAATGGAGTAGGAATTTCGGCAGAGAAAAGAGAAAAAGATGAGAACTTTGACAGCAAATTTCAGCACATACTCAGCCTATACTAAACCGATTCCTCCCCTTTACAGAGTTTAATTTTCGGCCAACACTCCAATCCATATGATAGCTCCTATCTTCTCTCTTTTCTTAATCTATTCACTCCTCAAAAATAGCCCCAATCTAGCACCAACTCCTCATTCTTTTATCTGCTTATTATCCACATATTTTAAACATAAAATAAACCCCTAAATAATAGCCTTGTGCCGTCCCTCCTTACTCTTTTAAGTGCCAAAATTTAGCCCTAAAACTTGGGCTTCAAGCAAAATTTAGGCCTTCCTCATGCACTAGTGACGCCACCATCTTCCTTCCTTGTGGCACCTCCTAACTTTGGGCCCCAAGCCCAATTTGTCAATTTAACTACTAAAACTTTATTTTAAACCCAAGCGTGTTTAAACAGAATATTTAATCAAGGCCTCAGCCCAAACCTGAGACCTATTATGGACCCCTAACCCTTAAATTAATATTTTAAACATACAGTACACAAAATGCACAGGCCCATAAATTCAGGATGTTTCAATTCATCTTATTTTATTCATTTTTGTCAACTAATTTCACCAAATGTCGACCAAAAATAAATGCCCTTGTCTCCCTTGTTTACATGGCCGGCCAACACACTTATAATGGCCTTATTACACTTTAAGGACCTCCAGTTTCATATTCTATGGCTATTAGACACCTCTACTTTGTCTAATGGAACTTTCGCACTTTATGCGATTTAGTCCTTTTTCGCAATTAAGCATTCAATCGTTAAAATTAAAGCACCAAAATTTTCATGCATTATTATAAACATGTTACAATACATAAAATAATATCAAAATAATTTTCCTCAACCTCGGATTAGTGGTCCCGAGACCACTTGTAACACCCCAAACCCAACCTAGAAGTTAGGCCCGAATTCGGCGTGTCACATTGAAGTGTTGTTGCGAAAAACCATGTTTTCATTGAAAACCCTTCTTAAAGAATTTTGATTAAAAACTCAGCTCATAGTTTCCTTCCAAAACGAAGTGTACTAGGAAATCTTTCTTTTCGATTGTAAGTTAATAATTATTTAAAAATAAAACTTTTTACCAGCGGAAGCTTAATTTTGAATAAAACACTTGTGTTCAGAAAAAATTAATATAAATCTTAAAAGAAATAAAGTAAAACATTCAATGTAAAGTTAAGCAGAGGGAAAGCCTTATTACAATCCAACTTAAAATGATCAAAGTACTTAAAACTATAATGAAAATCAAGTAAAATGAAACGTCTTGCTAGTTGGCCACCTCTGAGTCCCTCCATTCGTCAAACCGTCTACTGAAGATCTCCTGAGAAAAATAAAAAAGGGGGTGAGTTTCGAAACCCAGTGTGTACAACCCTCAGCAAACAAATAGCATACAAGCAATCAATTGGGCCTAAGCCCTTTTCATAATAGTAACATAGCAACATCATACATGCAATGTTGTGCAAACCCTCCCCAAATAATCCATCTGGTACACATCATCTCCGTCCCGCCGAAACACATCTATGGGGATTTCTAAATCGACCCACCCATCTGGTACACATCAATGGTAGCCCGGTTGCGGTACTACCTATGTTGCAGCAAAGCTGCTAATGGGCTTAAAAGCCATCGGTGGATCCACGGTCATCAAGCAACCATGCGATCCTCATATACTTCCTCCGTTCCATAATTCCCACCCATATGCAACCTAGGCAGTATATCATATGAATGCAGCATGTAACATACACAAATCCTAAGTTTAACAAATAGGGGTATTTTAGTCTTTTTCGCCCTTAGGGGCATTTTTGTCATTTTTAAGTTTTATGGATTCCGTACCTACCTGGGCCCGTTAACAAGTCCCCATCGGTCAAAGTGAACAGGCACTATGCACCAGGTAGGATCCCAGAGAAAAGGAGGTGGGTCATTGAGACCGCTTAAGTACCAAGCTCTCCCTAGATCAAATCTTAGACATGCATATACCTGTTACCACACTTCAACCTTATGACTTGTCCATGGTTGCAATCAAGTTTTTAAGTTTTATGAAAGTTTAGCAGTTATCAAGTACTAAGCCCAAATCTATATACAAAGCCCATTCTCTATCATATGGCCCATTAGGCCCAAACGACAATCGTATGGCCCATTAGGCCCAAATCTCTATCATGTGGCCCATTAAGCCCAAATCCAATTCAAATCATGTAACATGCATGACTAACTCAATTCATATAACCAAATCAATCAATTTCACAAAACTTAGCCTTAGGGCCCATCGGGTCCATTTAGCCACTTTCGGCTTTTCGGCTTTTCGGCATAGCAGATATCATGTGTGTGTAGTGTTTGTACACACTTGGTAATAACGCGTGCTGTGATTTCCTCTTAGTCGCGAACCTACATTTGATATTACTTAACAATTAATCATAGGCTAAATATAAACTTTATCAAAAATCGAAGTCTCATCGTAACATTACCGTGTGCAACAAGCCTTAATAGCTCACAACATATATGACCATTCGGCCAACCCTTAAACCGAAGTAAAGAACACTTACCCAAAACCTGAAACGCAACAAGAGTGAAATGGTAATGACCATGGAGGGAAGAGATCGATGTTAAATCCCAAGAATCAATTGGCCAAAGCTGAAGAAAAACACAGAGAAGATTCGGCCAAGGTGTATTCGGCCTAAAAATCGAAGTGGTGCAAAGGGATATTTGGCACCTAAATGCAAGGTAAAGGAAGAAGATGAAATCGTAAAAATCAAAGAAGATCCTTGAGGGAGAATAGAGGCTATTCGGTTTGTCAAGGAAGAAGAGAAGAGTCGGCTAAGAAGCAAGAATAAAGGTTTAGAGGGTAGAAGAAGAGTGAAGAATCGACAACAAGGCAAGGTATTTTCGGTTGTGGAAAAATAAGGTTTCGACAAGGAAAAGAAAAAGAATGGAAAATATGGCATTACCTAGGACCCCAGATTCGACACACACACATTTATATAGCCTATAGTCGAAACTTAGCCACCCCTAAAGTCCAATTCGGCACCACTTCATCCACTGCTCATCTCCTAGTTTTTCTCCATGATATCTCCCTTATCCTTCTCCTAAATTCTCTCTACTGATCCTTCTCCATAGAGTCCCTCTACACGCCACTTCCAGCCTTCTAGAAGCCTAAAATTAAACTCTAAAATAAAACTAAGCAAGCACTCGAACCTCAGACCTCCCTGCATGCATATGTCGCCACCTCTCTACACCCTAGTGGCATCACTTAGCCACTTCACCATAGGCCTCTTTGTGCCATTTTTCACTTATTTTTGTTTAAAAGCCCACTACCCACAACCCTGATTCCTTAATTAATTAAATTAAAAATCCTCCACCATAAAACTCGAACCCGGAACTTCTCCAACACACCTAGACACTCCAAATTCATTAAACCCTTAAAGACATCCTGTCATTTGTCAATTTCTTGCTCACTTAAAAATTTTATAAGACCCAAAGCCCAAAGCCCAATTCATCTAGGCCCAAAATTCGGGGCGTTACACCACTGTTCCGACTAGCCCCGAAATTGGGCTGTTACACCTTTGACCCATTTCGGTATATATATGGTAAATTAATTATGGTTATAATGGCATATATAGGTTATTTAGCCAATAATGGCATGTAAATGTTTTGAATGAAACTAGCCATTGGAATGGCTTGTGTTTAACATATTTTGATATATTTATAAGTGGATATGTCATGTTTGAAGAATGAATGTAGTCATGCATATATGCATTTGGTAACTAGATAAGTATGAATGATAGATTCACATGATAATAAATTATCATCTGAGGTACCTAAGGGTACATTGGTTGTATGTGATATTATGTCATGTTTAAGGCATAATTTGGACTTGTTTTGAATGCTTTGATATGGTTTGTGAATGTGTTTGAGATGGGTGAGAAATGTGGCTTGGAAAATATCCTATTTTCATCCACACGAGCAGAGACATGGGCGCGTGTCTCATCCATGTATGACACATGACCTGGCACACGAGCGTGTGACTTGGCCGTGTGCCCCTGTACCTATACACGGCCTAGCACACTGGCGTGTCACTTGACTGTGTGACCCAAGTCAGAGAGTTACACGGCCTGAGACATAGGTGTGTCCCATGCGGCCTGACCACACGGACGTGTGACCCCTGCACCTTGGAAAAATTTTTAGATTTTGCGAAAAATTCTCTGAGTACCCGGTTTAGTCCCGACTCATTTATAATACATGTTTTGGACCTCGAAGGTTCATATAAGGGACTTTATGTTTGATTTCTGACATGAATACTGTATAAAATGAAATATCTATTTACTTTATTTGTATATTTTGGTAATGCTTCATAACCTTGTTTCGGCGACGGATACGGGTTAGGGATGTTACATTTATTGGTATCAGAGCTACGATTTAACTGATTCTCAGATTGAACGTAGCATATATGAAGTCTAGAAATACATGCCATTATATAAACTATGATAGTGTGATATCTCCCGACTCTGATGAGAATTGTTTTACTAATAGACAGAGATGCTTTCCAACCGAGCTAATTTCGATAATGTTGCTCAAGTATCTGATTGAAAAGGTTGCTTATGATGAGTAGAGACTCATAAAGGTATGAACAAATGTTTGTAATGAACATGTTGACAATAAATGTCATGTTATATGTGTGTATATATGAAAGTCAAATTTTGAGGCTTTACGACTTCTACTCCCTCACCAGTACATTCTTACACAATGAAATTCATAAGATTTATATTGATTAAGTTCTCAAGTGTGAAACTAAAGAGTTTAGTGGATGAATAATTAATAATGCAATCAGAACTGAGAATGGGTTAGTAAATAAAGATGGTTTTAGAAGAGATATCAGATTATTTTGAAAATTTATTTGGGATACACAATGTCACTGTTAAGGAAGAAGTTATTCATGAGTAATTAACTTATTCAGGTATGGTATCTATGGAATGGATTCACTAAAAATTTCTTTTGAATTGGTTCCTTTAGTGAACTGAATAATGTGAGATTATTGATGACTTTAATAGTCAGTGGAATAGTGATGAAGTTGCAAAGATATCTAAATACAGCTGTTATAATCGGGTATCTTACAGCAGTCTCCTCTGGGTATTCTATATGTTCTGTTATTCTTAGAAACATATGTAATTGTTCATGTTCAGATGTGATACTTATCATATAGAAAGGCTGACTAATTATAATAATAGATGGAATTACTGTAATTCTGGTTTATTCATGAACAGTATTACTCTATTTTTCTTTGGTTTTCTAATCAATTATGTTTGAGAGAAGACTTGATGATAAGATTCATATGATACTATTTTCTACTTCTACTAGTTGAAGCTCTGAATTGCAAATATACAATTTATATTGTCTTTATCACAACTATTTCTACTGCGTATGTGCAATAATACTCTTCTGGATTTTCTCAGGAATATCATCGATCTTTTTATTATTCAATGTGGTCTGTATTATCAGAAATTCAGTATAGCTTCACATTTTGGATTTCATTATCTCGATTTTCTTGTTATTCTTATGATCTAATCTTATCTAGCAAACACGGTTTATCTGTGAAAGATGTTCATTGGTAGGAGGTAATTACATTTAGTACTGTTATAAATCCTGACTTGATCATGGGAGCTCAGTTGTAACAGCCCGATTTTGGGTCTAGTCGAAACAATGGTTTTGGGACTACAAATTCGACGTAGTAAAGTTTATTTTTATTACATTTCTATGGTCTACAGTTTTGTAAAATGATTTCGTAAAAATTTTGTTCGAAAATTTTCATGTTTGAGCACTCAATTTAGCAAAAAGGACTAAATTGTAAAAATTGAAAAAGTTGAGTTCTACTTGTTAAAGGTGTCCAATTGCTATGGAATTTTAAATTGAAGGTTCTTAGATGATAATTAGACCATTTGTTAAGTTAGTGGACAAAAATGGACATGGTGAGATAAAATTTCAAAGTTTTAAGTGAAGGGCATTTTGTTCATTTGGTAATTAAATTAATTAAAAACCAAAAATGAAGCCAAAATTTAGTCCATCTTCTTCATTCTTGTGCTGAAAATTAGAAGGGAAGCCATAGCTAGGGTTTGGCCACTTTCAAGCTCGATTGTAAGTCCGTTCTTGTCCTCTTTTTAATGCTCTTTACACTTTTGAAGTCGGTATCATCCGATCTATCTATTTCTACCATTAATTTGAGTTATAGTTGATGCCTAGGGTTTGAACCATGTTAGACATGTATGTGTTTTGATGGCTAATGGTAGGATATGCATGTTTGATGTGTGATAAACAACTTTTACTAAGTTATTTTTCATGAAAATACCTAAAAGGACCTATTTGTAAAAATTTATAAAATGGGTAGTAAAAATCTAATTTAATGGAAATGTAGGCTATTATAAGCATGAAAGAAGTTCAGCTAGGCTTGGGTCTGGAAGAAATCAAATAGATTTCATTTTACGAGCCTAGAGACTAATTTGTAAAAATGTGAAACTTTAGGGGCAAAAAGGTAATTTTTCCATAATGTGATGTTTGGACTGATTTGAGTAATGTGAATATTAAATAAGCTAAATTTGCTATTATAGATCAAGAAAAACGAAGTTCGGACCTTGATCGGGGAAAGAATAAGGTGTTTGACGATTAAATCCTTTTCTACTATTTTGTACCGAGGTAAGATCATGTGTAAATAATGGAAATGTTATATTTGTATTTTTATATGTTTCATTATGCATGAATTGTATAAATGACAATGTGGATACATTGACGATGAAATGACAGGTGAGAAATCTCGATTGAACCTTAGGAATAGATTAGGATACGAGTGATATGTCACTAGGAAACCATATGATATATAAGATTTATGTGATCCGGGTGCTGCTCTCGTACGTCAACTAGTGGCTGCGTACTCTGGCATGTGTTGCAAATACCTGACAGCTTGTGTGAGCAGCACTGCGTAGTTACGTCTTGACTGACATCTTGTGTCAGCAGTCCCGTAATTAGCTCGAGAGCGAGCCCCTATGTGTTGTGAGAATGAGGTAGCATTGGCTACGTATTTGGCACTTATGTGCAAGACTTTCCATGTATCCTATTAGTATTCCAAGTGTTCAACGGGTATGTCAAAAACGAGAAAGAGTATGATATGTTACGAGTTGGTACAGGTATGTACAAAAAACTCATAAGAATGAGCTCGGTATGTGATGAACACTTGGTAAGATTAAGAATGATTAAGTTATGTTTATGAACTTATGATGGCAATTATGTAACTTGTGTTATACTGTATGTTATTCATGTTTAATGTTGCTTATTATTTGCATGTGAACTTTCTAAGCTATAAAGCTTACTTCACTTCCTTTCCTTTTTCTTATAGTGTAATCAAGCCAAATAGGGATTGGAGATTTGTCAGCGATCCATACACACTATCTACAACAATTATTTTGGTACCAATGAATTCAAGTATTTTGAGTTATGATATGTATAGGGACTTGGTTATTTTTTTATGTGTCATAAATGATTTGGCCTAAATGTGTTAGCATTGTAATGGTTAATGATTCATTTTGTATATGGCCATTGGAAGTTGGCAAATATGAATTTTATTGGTCATTAGTGTGTTTATGTGATGATGCCTATCATGAAGATGAAATTGGCATGAATGCAAAAGAGGATATGTGATGTTTATGCATGATAGATGTTAGTATGTGTAAATGATGTATTGATATCTTGTTTGTGGCTGAATTGGTTGTATGTATATGCTTGAATTGGTGTTGCTTGTTGTTGTGTAGGTTGGTGCAAGTAAGGGTGGCAAAATGGCTTGGTAAATAGCCTTATTTTTGTCCACACGGGTAGACACACGGGCATGTGTCTAGGCCGTGTTTGACAAACGGTCTGCCCCACGGGCATGTGTTTTAGCCGTGTGTCCTTTGCACCGTAATTAGTGTAAAATAAAATGTCCAGAATTGAGCACACAGGCAGAGACACGGGCGTGTATCTAAGCCGTGTATGCTACACGGTCTTAGACACGGGCGTGTGTCTCGGCCGTGTGAAGTCTGCACCTAATTTATGAAAAATCATGGAAATTAAATCAACCACACGGCCTAGCACACAGGCGTGTGGCATGACCGTGTGGCACAAGTCAGAGAGCTCCCTATTTTAAACACCGTCTGTATCACGGGCGTGTCTAAGGGTCACACGGGCGTGCGAGCCCTGTAACATGAAAATTTTTCTAAGTTTTGTAAAATCTTCTAAAGTTCTTGGATTAGTCCTGAACTACTTCCAATGTATATTTTGGGCCTTGTAGGCTCGTTTTAGGGACAATATGAATGCATGTGGAAAGTTTTAAATTTGGATGGAAATTACTGTTCGATTTTGTAATTTCGCTTGTGTTTAAGTCCGGTAATGCCTCGTACGATGTTCCAGCGTCGAACACGGGTAAAGGGTGTTACATTTAGTGGTATCAGAGCTACGATTTAGTTGATTCTTGAACTAACATAGCGTGTGTAAGAGTCTAGCTATACATGCCATATATGAACTGTGATAATGTGATGACTCCTGACAATTTTAAACTATGTTTTCATATAGTAAATGGATCCCGACTGAGCTGTAGCTGATGAAGTAGAGAGCAATGCACCGGCTGGCGTTCAAGGGGCAACACCGTCTGATTGTAGACCTCCTACGATTAGTCAGGGAGAAGGGGCTAGGGAAGCCTTCCTCCACATGATGAACCAGTGGTATTCGGATTTTGTTCGAACAAATCTGACTGCCCAACCTCCTCCATCCCCACCTATTCCTCAGTAGGTTCCCGTAGCTCCACAAAGTATGAAATTTGTAAGAATGAACAAGCCCCCAGTTGATAAGATCCAAAAGCACGAGGCTGAAGATTTCAGAGCTAATATGGATGATGATCCCGAGAGAGTTGAGTTTTGGCTCGAAAACTCCATCAGGGTATTTGATGAGTTGCTATGCACATCGGATGAATGTCTGAAATATGTTGTGTCACTTCTGAGAGATTCAGCATACCGGTGGTGGAAAACCCTTGTGTCGGTAGTACCAAAGGAGAGGGTTAATTGGGAATTCTTCCAAGATGAGTTTAGGAAGAAATATATCAGCCAACGGGTTTATTGATCAGAAATGCAAGAAGTTTTTAGAGCTGAAACAGGGCCGAATGTCGATAACTGAGTACGAGCGAGAGTTTGTTAGGCTCAATAAGTACGCTCAAGAGTGTGTTTCCACCGAGGAAAGCAAATGCTTAAGTGTGGGGATATTTGATAAGCCATAATTTATACATATTTTAAACCCATGCTTGGCTTTATTTTGGATGAATTTTCATTGGCTTTGATGAATTAGATGCTCCTAATTCTTTAAGTTCATGTTTTACACTCAGGAGAGCTTAGGGAGTCGAAAAGAGCGAGAAACGGGCCAAAAAGGGACAAAATGGGCCTACCTCGGAAATCAAGACGACCTAAACTATCACACACAGGCAGACCACACGGCCGTGTGTAACGAGCAGAATCGAGCACGGCCTAAGCTATTGAACACGGGCGTGTCACACGGGCATGTCACACGGGCGTGTCCCTGCCGAACCCAAGTCTAATTCTATTTGAAAAAGGCTACTTGTGGGCCAAGAAAGGCGTTCTAAAGCCTATATAAACACCCCAGGTGAGGAACTAAAGAGACGTAGAGTAGAAAGTAGAAAATACTCGAAGATAGCCATCGGGAGCAGCTTGGAAGAAGGATCTCCATAAGGCTGAAGATCTCCTATCAATTTCTCTTGAATTTTTTGGGTTTTCTTATGTTTTGTAGTTTTCCTTATTTTAAGATGTTTCCCTCTATCAGTATGAACTGAATCCCTTAAATACCTAAGGGGCTGAAACCTAAGACAGATCTTATTACTATTTGATTTATAAGATAAATACTTGTTCTTATTCTTAATTGTGAGTTCTTATTCTTGTTTTAATAATTCAGGTTATTGATTCAAGTCGAATGTGCTTATTCAGAGGAGCAAAAGTCCCTGTTTAAGAGTAGATCAACACAATTAAGTGGAGTTGAATGCAATCCTAGATATAGGACGACGTAAATCTGCCGGATTAGAGTCAAATCTAATAAGGGAATCCATAAATCGAGTTAATGTGACAATAGGGGTTTTAATTGGAAAAAGATTTCAATTAATAAACCTAGAGTCAGTTGTTTTTAGTCTTGAAAGAGATATTAACATAAATCAGGGATTTCTAATGATTAAGTCAAGTGAATAAATTGTTTGAATCAAAAGTAATAAGTGTAGTCTAGGTGGATTCTTCCTTAGGTATTGTCTCTTCCATAAAGTTGTCTAAAAGTATTTTCCCAATTCATTCTCTGTCGTGCTTTTAATTAATTTTAGTTTAAAAGAAATCACTCCAATTTTTAGGCTAGATAATAAAAAGATAGTAATTACTAGTACTCTTGGTTCTTGTGGATATGATATTTCCGGTCTTACCATAATTATACTATTAAACGATAGGTGCGCTTGCCTTTATTGTGATCATAGTTAGTTAGAGACACATCATGTTGTCCAATTATAGGTCATATCAATTGTTATAAGTTTATCAATCCAGAACAAAACTGCGGAAGCCTTTTCTAGTTGTAAACTTCAAGATTTGAAAAACATGATTTTCTTTAGAAACAATTATTGTTTTAAAAACCCGTGTTTCCTTGTAGCATCCCAAACCCGGTCAAAACGCTACGACCGAATCTGGCATGTTACAGGGAAGAAAATTGAAGAAAACCAAATTTAAAACCGTGAGTTGAGGGAAATTTTGCGTATTACTATGCCTTCGGCGAAGATTTAAAACAAGTGTTTAGCTTTAGTCGTAACATAGTTCCGATTTCTTAATCAAAATCGAGTTTTAGGAAAAATTCCTTTAGGCAAACATTTAAAAACAATACTGCGGTTTTAGTTGGAAATTTAAGTCAATTTGTTATTAGAAACCCATCATTACTTAACCAATTATAAATTCAAAGTTTTTCTTGTTATTAATTTTAGAAAACACTCACTTTGATAATTTGAAAATCATGCCATAACAATTCCATAAGAAAACCCAAGTTTAAGTGGCCTTATTACAACACCCAAAATCCAAAATTAAATAGTAATAATCTAAAATAAGTATTAAAAATAAAATTTCTTAAAGCATTATGCATGGCCACCTCGACTCCACCCCGGCTCCATATCCGCAGTCTAAGGATTACCTGTAAAATTCAACAGAAGGGGTGAGTCACCGAGACTCAGTGTGTAAGTCCCCATTTCAATGAGCTTTGTGCTCTCACACCAATTTATGTATATATAGGTACGTATGTAATGCAACCCAACCAACCTATTATGTCCAATCTCCATATCTCCTGAGTCTACCCAATATCTGTTGCACCTAGCCACTGGTGGTACCTAACCACTGGTGGTTCCAAACCACTGGTGACAAATGTCACAAAGGAGAGTACGTGGGGCCAACCCACTTCTGGTACCAAACCACTGGTGACAATCCCGTAATGCATATATGTGGGGCCAACCCACCGTGGTACCAAACCACTGGGACAAGTCACAGAATAATATATATGTGGTACCCAACCACTAGTGGTTCCAAACCACTGAGACTTAGTCACAAAAAGGTAATATGTGGGGCCAACCCACTTCTGGTACCAAACCACTGGTGACAGTCTAAAAGAGATCATGTTTTCTCCCTCATCACATCATACCCCCAAATCCATGCCCATGTGGAACAATTAATATGGTATGATCATGCTTTCAATACTTAAACAAGCATTCATCTCACTCATACATGCATAAGCCAATAACAGAACATAGTAAACAGAGCACGGCAAAACCTACCCGGAGTCTTCGATCTTACCCACATGGGTATCTCAGTGATTCATGCCATCATTCGGCATTTCCCATCAAGTTAATAACATAATTAAAATACAAAGTGTGTGATTACACACCTGATAACACGTAATACCACGCTCTCTATCTCGACACTATCGCTAATCGGAACTACTGCTATGTGTCTCTTATTCTGCTCAGAAGCCGGCCCACAACCTGGTGGCCAATCTCGAACAGCAGACACAGCGCGCTTCTTAAACTTAGGGGCTGGGTTTACGGGTCTAACCCCCTCCTTCGAATTGCTGCCATTTGAGTCCATGGAATAGATCTTGGTCAGAAGACCGAGTTAACACATAGAATAAAATATGAGTAGGATCGCACGTTTAAATAAATAGATCTCCTTACCTAGATCGACAAAAGTCAAAATTTTTAGGCCTAGTTCACACGTCGAGTGAATCCCGAAAGTCTCCAAAAACAAATGTGAACACCACCCCCACCTATATTCAGCCAAAGCATCCAAATCATTAAGCCAACTAGCCATTCGGCTTTGGCTACCAAAATCTGAAATGGAGATAAAAAAATAGGAGAAATCGCCTCTTACCTTGGCACAGAAGATTCGAATGACACCTAAGAGGAATCAACACAAGCACAGCTATAGCGAAGGTTCGGCAGTAATAGGGGAGAAGATGAAAGAGTCGAAAGAAATAAAAATAAGAAAACTACAAATGGGACTTAGGAATTTCGGTTTCAGCAGAGATCAAGAAGAGAGAAAACTATGGCTTGTAAAAGAAATCAGTGAAGAGAACTATGGACAAGGGACATTTGGCTATAGCATGGAAATGGAGATGAGAATGGAGTTAGGGGTTTCGGCTTTTGAGAAAGAACAATTGGGAGAAGAAGAATGAAAATCAAATGAAAATAAGTGATAGGAATGGTTAAGAAGAAGAATTTCGGAAAGACTTGAGTAAATTCAGCTTAAAAAGATTCGGTTTCCAGGAAGCTAAAAGAGAGAAAAAGATGGAAATAGAGAAAGCTATAGGGGAATTCGGCTAGGGGTTATGTCATGAAAGTGAATACGAATAAAAAAGAAAAGACAGAGTTGTAGTTTCGGCTTTTACTAAATGAGAGCACAAGTGATGCTTACTAAGAAGAGGTAACTAACCGAAAATGAAGAAGGGACCAAGAACATTCGGCTTCTTCAAAGTTTAAGCTACCCGAAATGTACCCAAAACGGCACCCCAACACTCTCCAAAACCGAAAATGGAAGGAACCCACAACTAAATTTTAGCACACTCCTAGACACACAAAAACCGATTCCCCCCTCTACTATGAGTTTGAAATTCGACCAACACCAAGCTCACCATGCTCATCCCTTTCTTTTCTCCTTAAATTCTTCCTGATCACCCGTTTGAAATATTTTGAACACTTCAAACTCCACTTTTTCCTCTCTGCCACTCAATCAAACTATTTGACTCAGTCCACTCCCCTATCCTGAAGTGTCCCAGTCCAATTCGGCCTCTGCTCTCCCTGACGCCAAAAAGAACTCCCAAAATGAGCTCCTTGTGACTTGAACCTGCTCCCTCTCCTACTCCCTGTGACGTCACTTACCAGCATCTCAAGTGGTGCCTCCTTGCCACTCTGCCACTCCTTTTCTTGTGTCAATAACATACAAGCAACAACCCTTAAGTTCTATCCCATCCAGCTCCCCTAAAGTGCCCAAAAATAGAATTTTGCCCAAGACTGTGGCTTAACCCTGAGTCTTTCCTGGACCCCCAAAACACCCTAAACTAGCATATTAAGCATAGCATACGCACAGAAACACATCAAATGCAAAGCCCCTCAAATCAGGATGTTACATTCCTAGTCTAGCAGGTTGAAATAAAAAGAAAACACTAAATAAAAGTTAAAACCTCAAATGGCCTTATTACAAAAATATCAACCCCAAAATGAAATATTAAAAAGGCTAGATATAAATTAAAATACTCGCGAACAAGTGGCCACATCCGAGTCCCTCGCAGCTCCAAATCATCTAAGGCTGGGGATTACCTGTACAGTTAAAAGAAAAGGGTGAGTTACGAGAACTCAGAGTGTAATCCCCTGTCATGCAGTAACAGTCTGGGCCCGAGCCCTATTCAGTAACAGATCAGTCTGGGCTTTAGCCCTATACAGTAACAGAGTGGGTCTAAGCCCAAAGTCATAACAGTGTAGAACAGAGATGCAACCCAACCCAATCCAGCCAACACACCACCCGTACCAACCAACACACCATGTGGGGACTAAGTCGACCCACCCACCCAGCACACCAATATCGCAGCATAGCTGCTAATAGTAACGCAGCAAAGCTGCTAATAATAGTAAACGTGGCCAAGCCACTAAAATCAGAATACGTGGTGAAGCCACTAGAACGGTAAAAATGTGGCAGAACCACTAGTATAGTACTTCCTCCAAATCAGAAACCCAACCCCAATGCAGAATGTCATGTCATAAATATTACATGTATGCAGTACGCCATACTCATAATCATTCATATAAATATCATACACACATCACTTAAACTACCACTACGGGTATAATGGTCATTTTGTCGATTGGGGGTAAAACGGTAATTTTCACCCATCAGGGGTATTTTGGTAATTTTACTCTACGAGGTATTTCAGTAATTTTACCCTTTAAGGGTATTTCGATAATTTTACCCTTCAAGGGTATTTCAGTACAGTTTACAACCTTTCCAAAGGCCTACCGTCGTCTCAAACGACTCGAATATCTTATAGGGCCAAAATAGTGTAATTGGACCCAAAGCCCCCTATTCGGCCCAAGTGGGCCCACATGCTCGTGTGGCCCATTCAGCCCAATTTTAGTCACGACTATGCAAACTTCGCAGCCCAATCCATTATTTGTCACTATCGTGAATTTTACCCAAGTGGGGCCCATGAGTCCCTACATGGCCCATCTCGGCCAAATGAGGCCCCTTCCAGCCTAAGCCCACAGGAACATTCATGGCGGTCTCTACGGTCTATCCCCAACGATTGTCACTCGATCTGTCCCTATGAGCGTTCGTACGCTCATGAGCCCTCAGATGCCGATGTTTCGGCTTTTCGACTTTAGTCGATTCACAATTACGCAGGGGTGTGAATACATACTTTCATCCATTGTTTTTATAGAAACAGCAATGGGTGTACGATTACACACCTGTTATGGGTTGTAGTTTGAAGCATTTCCAAGATTAAACACCTATGATAACAACAACCCCATCAATTAGTCTCAAACCCTTGTTAATCCATCACCATAATATTGAAAACGCTTTAATCAAACTAACGCTACTTACCAATCAACAATCGCAATCTCCTCTAGTTTTGAAACCACGTATCCCTTCAAAACTATTAACTTCACAAGAATCGTTAATTGATTCATAAGAATCTACCATCCCATAAGAATATATTTATACTAGGCTTAAAGCACTTACCACAATCAAAGGATCTCTTGCAGGAGAACAGTAATCGGCCTACCCCTTGGTTAAGGAAAACGAGTCCCTAGAAACATTCGAAAGAAAAAAAAAGGTGTTAGATAAACTTATCACCACGGCAACTAGGGGGAAACAGCCTTTCGGCCCAAGAGAAACAAAACTGAGTATGGAGAGGGAAGCCAACAAGATTAGGCTAAAGTCACCACTTACCAATAAATCGGAAAGATTAAGAAACGGTTAGGAACAAAGAGAAGAAGGTGTTTAGGCCTTAACAGATTTGGTCAACACAAGAAGAACCAAGGTTTTAAGGGAGAAAATATTCGGCTATCTTGAAAAGAAAAGAAAAGAATACTGAGAGGGAAAAGAAGAAGTTGAGTTCGGCCAAAAGAGAAACCGAAAGGAGAAAAACATGATTCGGCAAAGAGTGGGCAGCAATTGAGAATAGAGATGAAAAGAAAAACGACCCGAATGGTCAAAAATGTGCCAAGATGAGAAATCAACACTCGAAAATACCAGAGAAAATTTAGCACCTCTACACTCTCACAAAGTCAAAAATGCACCGAATGCCCTACCCTTGGGCGAATTTCCCTTACTCAACCTATCCCAAATTCGGCTATGACTCCTTCACATCCCAACTCCTTCAAACTCTCCACCAATTTCTCCTCGATTTGCTCCCAGCCTCCCATTCAAATTTGAAGACCAAGTCTCCAACCTCCTCTAAGAGTTTGAATCGAACTCTACCTCTTACGCCACAGAGATGTAAAATAAAATCTCATTATTACATGCCATGGGATTCGAACCCCAATTCCCTTATCACCTTAGTGACGCCACAACCATCAAGCCACAAGCTCTTTTTGTGACATAAAATCACACGCATTTAAACATAAGTCCAAACTACTAACAGCCAATTCCACTTAAGAGCAAAAACTAAAAATTTTCCAAGGCTCAGAGTCAAACCCAGGCTTCCTAAAAACCCCCCAAATACACTCAAATACTTAGCCAATGAAGCACACATGGAATTTCAGCCAAATCATGCAAAATTACAAACCCTACATTTTTGGGGCGTTACATGACTTGTTTGATCAATTGAAAGGGGCATCAATATTTTCGAAGATTGATTTGAGATCTGGCTATTATCAGTTAAGAGTTAAAGAGTCGAATGTGCCGAAAACTACTTTCAGGATAAGGTACGGGCATTATGAATTTCTTGTTATGCCTTTTGGATTAACTAATGCCCCTGCTATTTTTATGGACTTGATGAATCAAATTTTTCAACCGCAATTAGATAAGTTTGTAGTTGTGTTCATTGACAACATTCTGATTTATTCCTGAGATGAGGCCGATCAGGCCGAGCACTTGAAAACTGTAGTGTAGATTTTGAGAGATAAGAAGTTATTTTTTAAATTCAGTAAAAGTGAGTTTTGGCTCTGAGATGTCGGATTTTTGGGACACATCGTTTCAGGTGATGGTGTTTGGGTTGATCCAAGTAAGATTTCGGCAATTGTTGATTGGAAACCACTGAAGAATGTATCGAAGGTCAGAATCTTTTTAGGCTTAGCTGGTTATTACCAATGTTTTCTCAAAGGATTTTCGATGATTGGTACTCCTATGACTAAGTTGTTGCAAATAGATGTCAAATTTGAATGGTCCGAAAAATGTCAGCAAAGCTTTGAGAAGTTGAAAACATTATTGACTAAGGCACCGGTTTTAGTGCAACCTGAACCGGGAAAAGAGTTCGTAATCTATAGTAATGCGTCACTGAATGGATTAGGATATGTGTTGATGCAAGAGGGCAAAGTGATAGCTTATGCCTCGAGACAGTTGAAATTGCACAAGAAGAATTATCTGACGCACGATTTGGAATTGGCCACCATTGTTTTTTCTTTGAAAATTTGGCGCCATCACTTGTACGGTGAGAAATTCCATATCTATACCAATCATAAAAGTTTAAAGTATTTGATGACTCAGAAAGATCTGAATTTGCGGCAACGGAAATGGCTCAAGCTACTAAAAGATTATGAGCTAGTGATTGACTACTATCCCAGAAAGGCAAATGTAGTCGCAGATGCTTTGAGCAGAAAATCCTTATTTTCTTTGAGAGCTATGAGCATGAGATTGACTTTTTCTAATGATGGTTCGATCCTAGCCAAGTTGAGAGCTAGACCGTTATTCCTTCAACAAATTTGCGAAGCTCAGAAATGTGACAGTGATTTGCAAACCAAAAGAGTTCATTATGAATCGAGTAGTGATTCAGATTTTCATATTGGATCTGGTGAATGTTTGATGTTCCAAGATAGAATATGTGTACAAAAAAATGATGAACTTATTCTGAAGATTTTACACGAGAGGCACACAATTGTTGCTTATTAGTTCATCCAGGTAGTACGAAAATGTATAATGATTTGAAGAAATGGTATTGGTGGTCCAGTATGAAACGAGATATTTCGGAGTTTGTTTCGAGCTGCTTAGTTTGTCAACAAGTAAAGGCTGAACACCAAGTACCTTCGGGCTTACTTCAACAGTGATGGTACCCGAGTGGAAATGGGATAGAATTACGATGGACTTCGTGACGGGTTTACCTTTGACTCCTAAAAAGAAAGATGTCATTTGGGTCGTTGTTGATAGATTGACGAAATCAGCTCATTTTATACCAGTACTACTAATTATTCACTTGATAAGCTAGCTGAATTGTACATTTCTGAGATCGTGAGATTGCACAGGGTGCCTATTTCTATTATTTTGGATAGAGATCCGAGGTTCACTTCACGGTTTTAGAAGAAGTTGCAAGAAGCTTTGGGTACAAAGCTGAACTTTAGTAGCGCTTTTCATCCGTAAACCAATGGTCAGTCTGAGAGAGTAATTCAGATTCTTGAAGATATGCTCCGATGTTGTGTCCTAGAATTCAAGTGTAGTTGAGAAAAATATCTACCTTTAGTCAAATTTGCTTATATCAACAGTTTTCAGTCGAGTATAAAGATGGCACCTTATGAGGCATTGTATGGCCGCAAGTGCCGAACACCTTTGTATTGGACTAAGCTTAGTGAGAAACAGATTCACGGGGTTGACTTGGTTAGGGAAACCGAAGAAAAGGTAAAGGTAATCCTCGATTGCTTGAAAGTAGCTTCAGATCGAAAAAATTCGTACGTAGATCTGAAAAGGAAAGAGATTGAATTTCAGATTGGTGATAAAGTATATCTGAAAGTATCTTCGTGGAATAAGATTCTGAGATTTGGCTGTAAAGGCAAGTTGAGTCCATGTTTCATAGGGTTGTATGAAGTTATCGAGAGAATAGAGCCAATGGCATATCGGTTAGCTTTACCGACAGAGTTTGAAAGGATCCACAACGTGTTTCATGTGTCTATGTTACGCCGTTATCGATCAAACCCTTCACATGTGATTTCTCCGACAGAGGTCGAGATTCGACCCGATATGACTTATGGTGAAGAACCGATCAAGATTTTGGCTCGGGAAGTTAAACAGTTGAGAAATAAGAGTATAGCCCTAGTTCAAGTTTTGTGGCAACGACACGGAGTCGAAGAGGCTACATGGGAACCTGAGGAAGCTATGCAAAAATAGTACCCAAACCTATTTTCTGGTAAGATTTTCGGGGATGAAAATCCCTAAGGGGGGAGAGTTGTAATAGGCCGATTTCAGGTCTAGTCGGAACGGTGGTTTTGCGACCACAAATCTGACATATTAAAATTTATTTTTATTACATTTCTATGGTCTACAATTTTACGAAATAATTTCATGAAAATTTCGTTCGAAAATTTTTACGTTTGAGCACTCAATTTAGCAAAAAGGACTAAATTGTAAAAAGTGCAAAAGTTGAGTTCTACTTGTTAAAGATGTCCAATTCCTATGAAAATTTAAAAATTGAAGGCCCTTAGATGGTAACTAGACCATTTGTTAAGTTAGTGGACAAAAATGGACATGGTGAGATAAAATTTCAAAGTTTTAAGTGAAAGGCATTTTGGTCAGTTGGTAATTAAATGAATTAAAAACCAAAAATCAAGCCAAAATTTAGTCCATCTTCTTCATGATTATGCCGAAAATTAGTCTATCTATTTCTACCATTAATTTGAGTTATGGTTGATGCCTAGGGTTTGACCCATGTTAGACATGTATCTGTTTTGATGGTTAATGGTAGGATATGCATGTTTGATCTGTGATAGACAACTTTTCCTAAGTGATTTTTTAGGAAAATACCTAAAAGGACCTATTTGTAAAAAGTTGTAAAATGGGTAGTAAAAATCTAATTTAATGGAAAATTTGGGTTGTTATAAGCATGAAAGAGGTTCATCTAGGCTTGGGTCTTGAAGAAATAGAATAGATTTCATTTTACGAGCCTAGGGACTAATTTGTAAAAATGTGAAACTTTAGGGGCAAAAAGGTAATTTTTCCATAATGTGATGTTTGGACTTATTTGAGTAATTTGAATTTTAAATAAGCTAAATTTGCTATTATAGATCAAGAAAAATGAAGTTCGGATCTTGATCAGGGAAAAAATAAGGTGTTTGACGATTAAATCCTTTTCTACTATTTTGTACCAAGGTAAGTTCGTGAGTAAATAATGGCAATGTTATATTTGTATTTTTATATGTTTTATTATGCATGAATTTTATAAATAACAATGTGGATACGTTCGACGACGAAATGACAATTGAGAAATCTCGTTTGAACCTTAGGAATAGATTAGGATACGAGTGACATGTCACTAGGAAACCATGTGATATATGTAATTTATGTGACCTGGGTGCTTGAAACACCCCAAACCTGGCCCACAAGACCTGACCGGATCTGGTATGCTCCTCAATAAAAACTCGTTTTGTCGTTTTGGAAAAACATGTGATTTTGGGATAAAAGAATAGATTTGAAGTACGAACTTGTTAAAAACCGTTTTGTAACTTAAATTTTGTATTTATAAAATTATTAAGTTTATGTTTTAAAAATTTATTTATCAAAGAAGATCTAAATTTAAAACTTATTATTATTTTGAAAACCATAAGTATTTAGGTGTCAAAACATTTTTATACGATTATCGAAAATATTTAATTATTTAGTTGAAATTGATCGTAGCAGAATATAAGTTAAAACGTAAAAGTAACATAGCTAATGGCGGCCTTATTACAAAAACATATCCCAAATTAAATCCCAAAATATATAAAAAAAAACGTAATAAGTTTAATAAAAAGGAAAACCCAATTACTGAGTTGAGCAATGGCCACCACGTAGTCCTCGCTGACCCAGTCCAAATCATTGTGTATCACCTGAAATGATATCCCACTGAAGGGTGAGTCAACAGACTCAATGTGTAACAATACACTAAAAAGTCCAATCGATCATAGCACTAAGGCCCATTTATAACACATTTAGCCATAAGCTCATATTATAGTAAATCATATAAACACATGCACATATAAAATGAAATGCAATCCCGAGCCCAACCTAAATATCCATCCGCTACACACCACCCGTACCTACCAATCACACCGTGGGGATTACTAAATCGACCCTCCATCCGCTACACACCATCGAAGGCAGTTGTTGCAGTCAACATGCACATCGCCCTTATAATTGTGGCATAGCCACCAGATAATTGTGACAGAGTCACTGGATTCATAGTATGTGACCGAAGTCACCGGATTCATAGTATCGTGACCGAAGTCACCGGATAATGTGGTAAAAACCACCAGAACACTTCCCCTTTCAATATTACCCATATGCCCATGCAATAACATATTATTTCAATATCATGCCATATACCCCCAAAATCATATCGGAATCGTACACATTTCATATTTATGCTTATAGCATTATTAATGATATAGATATCATGCCTTGTACATTATCCCAAATTCATAACCAAATATCGAATATGTCTCATATTAAAAGTTTATACAAAATGCTAAGGAATAACGTACCTGAATTCACTGTACCATTGAATGGTACCCGAAGCCATAATCATTTATATTTCTTTATAAACACACATTTTTATCAATAATACTATTAATCTATTAGAGTTTTAGTGTAAGCTATACACCTTGAAAACACGGAAAGCGATAGAATACTTAAGATTTTCGACTCTTGCCTACAACGTCGACAGTACCTACATATCACTATGTGAGAAATCGATTATCACTAAAAAGATATGGCCTTTGGCCGAATATCATCATCTCCTTACCTTGGTTAATTCAATTCCCGAATGATCCCCCTCTAAACGTTGGCTACAAAGAAACCCCGAACTTTCCTTCAAGTTTCGGCCAAAGATAATAAAAGAACTTAGAGTTTCGCTTTTCAATCGTTAGAAAAAGAAAGAAGTAAAGAAATTAGTCTAGAAGAGATTCTTACCGAAAAAAAATAAAGACCAAAATGCAAATGGTCACTAGCTCCAAAAATTCGGCAAGATGAAATAGAAAAATAGATTCAAATGAAAAAGAACGATAGGTTTTTAGTGCTTAGAAGCAATCGGTTTCAATGGTGTCAATGGAGTGAAACTTTCAGCTTTAGATGAGAATGGAAAAGAAAAATAAAAGGAGAAATGATCAAAAGAGAATGAATGGATTTCGGTTATGGAAGAAATTGAACAAAGAAAAAGTTTTTGGTAATGGTCAAGTAAGAAAGGATGAAAGAAAAAAATGCCTTCAAAAGTGGTAAAATTTTGGTACCAAAAAGAGAGAAAATCTTGAGAGGAAAAGAAGAAAAAGAGTACCAATTTGGTCAAATATGATAGCCAAAACAAAACAAAGTTTTCACCAAATGCAAATGACAATTTCGGCTAAAGAGAAAAGAATTTGGAGAAAAGGAAAAAGATGAACAAATTGTTTAAAGTTTTGGCCATTAACACCCCCCAAAACCCATACCACATTCGGCCAACTCACAAGCCAACACAATCCCCCTTTTTCCTCCTCATTTCTTCCCTATCAACCCCTAATTACTAACACAATTAAACCAACCCCCTTAGCCCCTTATGCGTCTAGGTTCATGGTCAAATGACCATGGAAAAACTTCCAAAACATCACCCACTCTTCAAGCCTTTTGTCCCCTAAACATTCCATAACATATTGATTCCTTACCTTAACTACTAACTTTCCTTTTCCCTTTGGTCTACTATCCAAAAATAAAAGAAGAGTCCATCCATACAAGATAAGGCTTGACCGACACTATAGGAAAGAGAACAAAAATTAAAATTCCTTCCAATTGCTAGCTAAGGGATTCGAACCTCTCACCTCATACATTCACCCATGTGCCATCACCACTTTACCAATTGACTTGTCTTGTGATTAAAACCTCAAATTAATTCTCTTAAGGCCAAACTTGCTTAGCTCCCCTTCTAAGACTAAAAAAAAAATCTAATATTTTTCTAAGGCAATTCCTTACATTCTAAAATTCCCGAAGTCCCTAAAACTCATACAAAGAGCACACAACAAAACAATGCACACATTCAAGCGAAAATTTCATAACCCCTAATTCCTGGATATTACAGTGCTGGTCTCGTACGTCTACCAGTGGCTAGGTAGCCCGGCATGTGTTGCGGATACATGACAGCTTGTGTGAGCAGGACTGCGTAGTTACGTCTTGATTGATAGCTTGTGTGAGCAGGCCCGTGATTAGCTCGAGAGCAAGCCCCTATGTGTTATGAGATATAAGGTAGCATTGGCTACGTATGTCGCAATTATGTGCAAGACTTTCCGTGTATCTGATTAGTATTCCAAGTGTTCAACGGGTATGTCAAAGACGAGAAAGAGTAGGTTATGTTACGAGTTGGTACAGCTATGTACGAAAAACTCATAAGAATGAGCTCGATATGTGATAGACACTTGGTAAGATTAAGAACGATTAAGTTATGTTTATGAACCGATGATGACAATTATGTAACTTGTGTTATACTAATTGTATATTATTCATGTTTAATGTTGTTTAATGTTGCTTATTATTTGCATGTGAACTTACTAAGCTATAAAGCTTACTCCCATTCCTTTCCTTTATCTTATAATGTAACCAAGTCAGCTCGGGATTGGAGATTTGTCAAAGATCCATACACACTATCTACAACAATTATTTTGGTACCAATGAATTCAAGTATTTTGAGGTATGGCATGTATAGGGACTTGATCGTTTTGTTATGTGTCATAAATGATTTGGCCTAAATGTGCTGGCATTGTAATGGTTAATGATTCATTTTGTATATGGCCATTGGAAGTTGGCTAATATTAATTTTATTGTTCATTAGTATGTTTATGTGATGATGCCTATCATGAAGATGAAATTGGCATGAATAGAAAAGAGGATATGTGATGTTTATCCATGATAGATTTAGTATGTGTAAATGATGTATTGATATCTTGTTTGTGGTTGAATTGGTTGTATGTATATGCTTGAATTGGTGTTACTTGTTGTTGTGTAGGTTGGTGTAAATAAGGGTGGCAAAATAGCTTGGTAAATAGCCTTATTTTTGTCCACACGGGTGTGTCTAGGCCGTGTGTGACACACGGTCTGCCCCACGGGCATGTGTTTCAGCCGTGTGTCCCCTACACCTTAATTGGTGTAAAACAGAATGTCCAGAATTGAGAACACAGGCAGAGACACAAGCGTGTGTCTCGGCCATGTGAAGTCTGCACCTAATTTATGAAAAATCATGGAAATTAAATCGACCACACAGCCTAGCACACGGGCGTGTGGCACAGCCGTATAGCATAAGTCAGAGAGCTCCCTATTTTAAACATGGCCTGTAGCACGGACGTGTCTAAGGGACACACGCACGTGTCCCTTGGACCACACGGGCGTGTGATCCCTGTAACATGAAAATTCTTCTATGTTTTGTAAAATCTTCTAAAGTTCTCGGTTTAGTCCCGAACTACTTCCAATGTATGTTTTGGGCCTCGTAGGCTCGTTTTAGGGACAAAATGAATGTAAGTGAAAAGTTTTAAGTTTGGATGGAAATTAAGTCTCAATTTTGTATGTTTTTACTTGTGTTTAAGTCCAGTAATGCCTCGTACCCTATTCCGTGTCGAACACGGGTAAGGGGTGTTACATCAGTAATATGGATCTCAGAGTATAGAAGTTGTATTATTGCACTGGTTGTTATTGGCACTACTGTAACATCCCGATTTAGGGCCTAGTAAGAATAGTGGTGCGAGACCACAAATCCGAGATATATGTATGATTTTTTAAGGTTTATGCTATGTATGCATGCTACTGTGAAAGTTTCATGAAGCAATTTTATGAAATTGCGATTAAATTGTCCAAAAGGACTAAATTGCAAAAGTTGCAAAATGTGAGATTCTAAAAGCTATTTGTGTGAAATAGCTTTAGAATATTAATTAGAGGTCCTTAAATAGCAATTTTCCCAATTTCTAATTTTTGGACAAAATTGGGTACGAATGAGTTAAAACAGGAAGTGTATTAAAAAGGGCATTTTGGTCATTTAAAAATTTAAATGATGAAAATGGGAAAAGATAATAAAATTTCATTCATCTTCTTCTCCAAGGCTGCCGAAAATTCAAGGAGCCATTGTTAGGGTTCTTCAAAATTTTCAAGCTTGCTAATCAAGAAAACCGAAGCCCGGATCGAAACCAAGGCAAGAACAAAGTCGAGGACTAAGTTGCATTACCTACATACATTTTGTACATTGAGGTAAGTTTGCATGATTTCCAAGCTTCATGAATATTTTCCTTGAATTGCTTGTTATGTTGTTAAATATACATTACTTTCATGAGAATGTTTAATAGTATGTTAAACGAAGAAATTAATGAGATTAAGCATGAGAAAGTCCCGATTGAGGTCGAATTACTTAGGATACTCGATCTACCACATGAGATAAGAAAGTTCGTATAAGACCAAGCCAAGGCATGGCATCGGCAATCAAGCAAGTTATCATGTAAGTCCAAGACAAGTCTTGGCATTGAAGAGTTATTATGAGATGAAGACATGAGCCCAAGCCAAGGCATGGCATTGGTGAGTCTCCAAGCAAAGATGTCATGTAAGTCCAAGACAAGTCTTGGCATTGAAAAGCTATCATGAGATAGACATCCCATGTAAGTCCAAGCCAAGGTATGTCATTGGTAAGTATCAAGGAAGATTTCATGTAAGTCCAAGCCAAGGCTCGGAATTGACAAAGTAAAGATACCAAGTAAGACTATGTCAAGACATAGCAATGGTAAGTTCCCAAGGGAACCCACAAGGAAGACTTCGTGTAAGTCCATGTCAAGACATAGTGTTGATATTAAGTTAAGAGATACCATATAAGACTATATCAAGGATATAGCATTGGCATCAATATACATGTGAGATGAGATTCAGTATCCTTTGTTATTCATAGTAATTCATCGGGCAAAAGAGTAAAGATTGAATGAGTAATCAAGAAAGTTAAGTAAGTAAAACTATCAACAAGACATGCGAGTTAAAGTTAATTAAGAGAATTACTCATGTTATGAATGATGAAGTTGAGATTTTACTTAATATAGTAAAATATACTGATCTATGTGATCAAGTGATACAGGTACCTTGTTTACCTCACAAGCACGAGACTAGTAAGTATCATGAGATTTGTATGAATCTTTAAGAGTAAGTAAGCTCAAGCATATGAGTTTTACAATGCTTTTGTTTATGATAAATGGTTTTTGTTAAGCGAATATGTTGCTATATACATTACATGCAAACTTACTTAGCTAAATGCTTACGTCTTTAATTCTTTTCTTTCATGTAGTTCCGCCAAGCTAACTTGTGGATCATTGACGTCAGAGCTCGAAGCACACTATCAATGTAACAGACCGAATTTGACCCTAATCAGAACGGTGGTTTCGGGACCACGAATCCGAGTCCGAGAAATATTTTAATATTATATTTTGAGTCTATTATATGTGAATTGATGTGTGTGAAAGTTTCGTATGAAAATTTTATCGTTTAAGTGCTTAATTTGATTAAAAGGACTTAATCGCGTAATGCGTAAAAGTTGCATGCTAAAGTGAAAAGTGCTTATATGTGGATGGCTTTTTAATATGGAGTATTAAAAGCGAAATTAACCCATTTTATGAGTTAGTGGGTGGCAAAAGTCTAGTATAACCTTACGTATTATATGGTTATTATTTTAGTATAAAGGTTAATTTGGTAAACCAAGTTATTTTTAATATATATGTTAATTAAAACATTAAAAAATGGCCATCATCATCTTTATTTGTTTTGGCCGAATGTTTAGAAAAGAAATGGGGTTTTTCTTCCTTTGAATTTCGGCAACTTCAATCACAAATTCAAGGTTAGTTTGATTTTGATTCTTGATAATTTTTACGTTTTTGAGATTGTTGCTTCGAACCGCAACTGACCCATGTTAAAATTTTTAAATCTAAGCATGCTTGATGTTCGGCCATTGTTGTGTTCATGTGGTTTTTGATATTTGATGATTTTAGATGAAAGATAAGTTAAAAATTAGTATATTATGTATTGGAAGTTTTGATGAATTTTTGTTTTTAGGGCCAAATTGTAAAAATGAAATTTTAGAGGGGCTTAATTGCAAAATAAGTGAAATGTGAGGGCTTGTAAAGTCCCTAGGAATATTCGGCCCTTGTATATTCTTAGCTAATTTGGTGTATTTTGTGTGTTATGCAAATAGAACTAAATTGCAAAGTTGTGAAATATTAGGGGTAAAATAGTAATTTGCCCATTTATGTGTTTTAGGACTAAATTGAGATGAAATGTACTTGAATGAGCTAAATTTTTAATGTGTTTTAGATCAAGAGCAAAGAAAAACGGAATTAGATCGGGGAAAGACGAAGGTTCTCGAATAGCCGATTTGCACGGTCTATCGACAACCGAGGTAAGTCCTTAAGCACTTATATGTTAAAGAGTTAGTTATAAACATGTTAAAGAACAAAATTTAATAATGTTGACTATGGAATTTTGAGTTAGCCGAATGTAAAGTGCTAAATTAGATTAAATATATTTTGTTAATGTGATATGAACAAGTATATGTTTTCGATATGATACGTGGATACAATATGATGTATGTGGTTTGGTTGTGATATTAGTATTTATAAATATGTATTGAAGGTTTAATTGTGTTGTTACTCGGGCTTTGAGCCTAGCAGGCCTTGTGCCGGTGAGTTATTCGGGCTTCGCGCCTAGCAGGCTTTGTGCCGGTGAAATAGTTCGGGCTTTTAGCCTAGCAGGCCATGTGCCGGTGAAAGATTCGGGCTTATTGCCTAGCAGGCTTAATGCCGGTGATATACTTCGGACCTTAAGTCCAGCAGGCCTAGTGCCGGTGAATATGTTCTAGCTCTAAGCGCATGAAAGTCAAGTTATGAATATATCAAGAAATTTCTGTGTAAAAACATGATTCGTATAAATTCGACAGAGAGGTACGTATTTACAGTCGTGTTACTCAATAAAATGACAAACAAGTATTTGAGTAAGTGAAGGTTTTATACATTAACTTGTTTGAGATGAATGAATATGTATATGCAAGATATATTGTGTGACAGTAATTATTTGAAAGCATGAACGTATTTAGTTGAAGGGATAAGCATATGATATGTGCATATGTCTGTGATATACTGAATGATTGGTGTATGTGAATAAGAAAGATAAAGCTTTAGTATCAAGTGCATTCAATGATAATTAGTTGTTTCGGCTATATAAATAAAAGAGGTTATGTATTAATTATGTTCGAATTATTGATAGAAGATATTGACTTGAATAGTTGTATGTATGTTACTTATATAGTATATGTTTACTTAAGGCTTACTAAGCTAGCAAGCTTACCATGTGTGTGTGCTTTTATCTACCTCTGTTTTATAGATCTTTGTTTCAAGCTACGGACTCGAAGGATCATCCAAGAAGTCAATCGCACTATCAAACTTTTGGTATACTTATCTTAGTTTTATTCGAAAGGCATGTATAGGCTAGACTTAAGTGTTAATTATTAGATTTTGGGTGATTGTACATAGCTATAATATAGCCTTGTGAAAAAGGCTTATTTCTTTTGGTTAACTTAAGTTTTTTATGCTATATGACCTAATGGTTGGAATTCAAAAGTTAAGCTTAGTTATGTGTGTGAATGGTTGAATGCTAAATGTGTTTGGTTCATGGCAAATTTACACCTGGTCTGTTCATGCATATCTAGGTTGATGTATGTTATATAGAGGGTATGATTGCGGATAAGATGATTGTATGTGCTTTGAGTTTACTATGTACAGGATGGATAATGTTCATGTTTGAGTTGAGTTCGTTTTATAAGTAATATGGCCATCCGAATATGGCTTTTCTCTTGTGCTAGTTTGAAGTTGAGACATATGAATTGTATTGATCGAATGTTGCATATGTTTATGTTATTAGGATTTAAGGGTTATATAGATGTTGATATAGGTCATAGCTAACTTAAGTATCGAAGATGAGTGGGTATTGGATTTTTATATCAATTGAAAATTTGGTATGTTCGTTAACTTTAAATATTTTATGAAACATGAAATATGTTATACAATATTCATGTGAGTTCGGCTAAGCTAAAGAGGAATATTTAATTGTAACTTATGTGCTATATGAACTAGTTAATTAGGTTTATATTTTGAAATATGACAAATGAGTCGTCATATAAGGTACATATACATACGTCTATCTATATATGTTCTTGTATATTCAGCTAAGCTCTCAATTGCGTTTGTGATAATGTAATGAATTTTTGCATCTTGACTATATAGCATAAAGTTTTGATTATCGAGTTGTTTTCATTAGTAAATAAAAATGAATTGACTTTTGAAATGGTTTACTTGTTTATAAACTTCACATATTATGATCAACTTGTCGAATGTGGTATATGGAATTGGTATTGCTTGGTGACATTGTCGTATCGTATGTTTCAGGGTTATTTTGTGTTCGTTGATGATTACATTGTATATGATTTGGGTTAAAGTATTAAGCATATATTATACGTGTGTGATTAGTCTGTTTATAAATGAATTATTTGATAAAGATGTTTAGATAAGATTTAATCGTTTGAGCAGAAGATATAATGTATCCGGTAATGCCCGTAACCCTAATCTGGCGACGGATACGGGTTAAGAGTGTTACAATCAATCACTATTTTGGTATAGCCAAGTTATTTATATTAAGTATGGCATGTATATGAAGCATTTTATTTTGAAATATGTCTTAAGAAGGGCCAAAGTATGGGCTATCAAGTTTATTATTCTTTTGTATATGGCTAAGTGATTGGCCAAAATTGACTAAGTATGTATGGTTATTGATATCAATGAAGTATGTAGTATTATTCATGTTAGATGAAGTATTTTGAATTGTTGAATTGGGTATGACGTTGATCTTGATTTTCAAGGTGGTAATTGGCTTGGTAAATAGCCTCTAAGTACCCACACGAATGGACACATGACCGTGTGTCTAGGTCGTCTGTTCCCTGCATGTTACCGTCTTAAGTCAGTATAGACCACGGGCTAATCCCACAGCCATTTGTATAGGCCGTGTGAGACACACGGTTAGCACATGGGCGTGTGTGCTCCAAGCCGTGTGAATAAGTCAGTATATCAAGGTATGGCACACGGTCTGTGGCCACGGGCATGTCAAGGCCGTGTGTAATTTGGCAGTGTCCACCACGGGTGGAAGACATGGGAGTGTCTTAGGGGTACGCGGGCGTGTCCCAAACCACATGGGTGTGTGATCCCTATTTTGAGAGAAAATTTTCGGTAGAGTTCAGAAAGTTTCTAGATGTAAGTTTAAGGCCTCGTAGGCCCTTGAAATGTATAATTAGTCTAAGAAAGAGAAGTTTTTAATTCGAAACAAAATTTTATTGCCCGTAAGTACATGTTTAAGAAAGTTCAAGCACAGTAATGTCTCGTATCTGGTCTCAGACTCAGACTCGGGTATGGGGTGTTACAATTGCTTTCGGTTTTCCTCTTCTATTTGGAGAGTACTATTTATATTGAGGTATTGTTCCATCTATACTGTTGAAACACCGGTCCTATTATGGCACTATGGTTTTTAATCTATCTGATGATTGTGGCTTCGGAAAAGCTTCGGTGTTAATATTTGAAATAGCTTTATTATATGATCCCATCTTAATTTTCGTGAAAGGGTTTTCTATGATAGCCACTTCAATGATACAATTATTACAGATAGATGTAAGATTTGAATGGTCTGATAAATGTCAGCAAAGTTTTGACCAGATGAAAGCTCTGTTGACCGAAGCACCAGTTCTAGTTCAGCCAGAATCGGGTAAGGAATTTGTGATTTACAGTGATGCATCATTGAATGGGCTAGGCTGTGTTTTGATGGAGTAAGGCAAAGTAATAGCCTATACTTCTAGACAGTTAAAAACCGTATGAAAAGAATTATCTGATACATGATTTAGATTTGAAAACTATTGTATTTGCACTAAAAATATGTCAACATTATCTGTTTGGTGAAAATTTCCATATATTTATTGATCATAAAAGTTTAAATTATCTAATGTCGCAAAAAGATTTAAATTTGAGACAACATAGATGACTTGAACTATTGAAAGATTATGATTTGACAATTGAATATCACTCAGGAAAAGCGAATGTGGTTGTAGATACTCTGAGTAGAAAGTCTCTGTTTGCCTTGTGAGCCATGGATACCCGATGGTAAATGTCTGATAATGGCTCAATTTTAGCTGAGCTTAAAGCTAAACTGATGTTTCTACAATAGATCTGTGAAGCTCAGAAAAGTGATAATGAGTTGCAAGTTAAACGAGTACAGTTTGAATTAACTTCTGATTCAGAATTTCAAATAGGACCCGATAATTTTCTGTTATTTAGAGGCAGAGTGTAACGCCCCAAAAATTTAGAGTCTGAAATTTGGCATGTTTTGACATAAATTGCTTGTTTGCTTGAATGGCTAAGTGATTTGGGTGTGTGTGGGAGTGAGTGAGGAGCCTGGGTTCAAGTCTTGGCTCTTGCAAAATTTTTATTTTTCTCTTAAATGAACCTAGACACTGGCACTTAGGCCTTATTAGTAATAATACTTGTTTTTTGACACAAAAGGAGCTTGTGGCTTAGTGGCAAGTGGTGTGTGGTGTAACTGAGAGGTTTGAGGTTCAAGTCCTGGGATATGTAATGGAGTGTTTATTTTGCTGCTTGAGCTGGGTAGGTAGAAGAGTTGGACCGAAACACTGTTGAAGAGGTGTTTGAATCGGTTATGGAGAGATTGTATGAGCAAATCGTCGAGAGGATTAAGGAGAGTGTTATGGAGAGAATCAAGGAGTTTGAAGTGTGTGGGGAGTGTTGGTGCCGAATTGGGATAGGGAATTTCAGCTGAGGGGTTTTTCTCTCAGTTTGGTCAATTTGTCACCAATTTCTGAAACTGTTAGGGCTCTTTTCTTTCTCTGCTCTCTTGTGCCAAATTTGCAAGTGGCCATTTGTGCATTTTGGGTGTTCGACTCCTACCATTCTTATAAAGTAAACTATTTTTTTTCAAGTCCATTTCTCTCCCTTCTTTGCACCAACATCTGTCGAAACTTCAGCATTTGAGGCCTCATGATCATGCAATCGCTCGTGTGGTAAATCGAGCCCACAATCATGGGCGATAGACTATAGAGGCCACCATGAGCGTTCTCGTGCTCTTGGGCCGTTATGGACCTCATTAGGCTGAAATGGGTCGTGTGGGCTCAATGGGCTCGTGGGCCCCATATGGAATAAATCCACGACAAGTGGCAAATACTGGACTGGGTTATATCATTCGCATAGCCGTGACTCAATTTGAGCAAAATGGGATACACGAGCGTGTGGGCCCACTGGGGTCGGATATTGGGCTTTGGGCCCATTTACACCATTTTGACCATATATGTTATCTGTGTCACTCGAGGCAACTGTAGACCTTCGGGAAGGTAGTAAAATGACTGAAATACCCTTAAAGAGTAAAATGACTAAAATACCCTTAAGGAGTAAAACGACTGAAATACCCCTAAAGAGTAAAATGACCCGTTATACCCCTAAGGGTAGGTTGACTGATGTGTTCATGATTTGTATATGATTGTTACTGAGTATGACATTCTGCATATACGTATGATTTATGACATGACATACTGCATGGGGTTGGGATACTGTTATGGAGGAAGTATACTGTACTGGTGGCTTTGCCGCATATACTGTTACTGGCAACTTTGCTGCGTTACTGTTACTGGCAGCTTTGCTGCGATACTGTTACTAGCAGCAGCTATGCTGCGATATTGGTGTGTTGGCTGGGTGGGTCGATTTTATCCCCACATGGTGTGTTGGTTGGTACGGGTGGTATGTTGGTTGGATTGGGATGGATTACATATATATGCACCATATTAATACCGTATTGGGCTTAGGCCCACATTGATTATTGTAATAGGCTAAGGCCCACACTGTACTGCTATTAAATAGGGCTCAAGCCCAGACTAATACTGCATGATAGGGGATTACACACTGAGTTCTCGTAACTCACCCTTTTCTTTTAATTGTATAGGTAATCCCCAACCTTAGATGATTTGGAGCTGCGAGGGACTTGGAGGTGGCCACACGTTCGCTAATATTTTATTTTAGACCTAGTTATTTAAATTTTTATATATTGGATTGATATTTTAGACCTAGTTATTTAAATTTTTATTTTAGACCTAGTTATTTAAATTTTTATGGATTTTGTATTGGGATTACCCCTATGTCTGAAAAAGGAAGATGCTATTGGGTAATCGTCGATCGTTTGAAAAAGTCTGCATATTTATTCCAACTATGAATGGATTTCTCACTTAATAGATTGTCTGAATTATATGTTTTTGAGATTGTCAGATTACATGGTGTGTCAGTTTCTATTATTTCTAATAGAGATCTACGGTTCATATCCCGATTTTGGAACAAGTTACAAAAAGCTCTGGGTATGCGGTTACATTTTAGTACCGCATTTCATTCTTAGATGAATGATCAATCTGAACGTATGATTCAGATTCTTGAAGATATACTTCGGTGCCATATTTTAGAATTCGAAGGCAATTGGAAAAGAAATAATTGTCGTTAGTTGAATTCACATATCATAACAGTTATCAGTTAATATAAAATAGCACCGTACGAGGCTCTATATGGTTGTAAATGTAGAACTCCATTGTATTAGACTGAACTCAGTGAGAAAAGATACATAGAGTTGATCTGATTCATAAAACTGAAGAAAGGTAAAAGTGATCCGAGACAGTTTAAAAGTAGTATCTGATCGTCAGAAATCCTATGTGGATTTAAAACGAAAAGAAATAGAGTTTTAAATTAACGACAAGGTATTCTTGAAAGTTTCACCTTGGAAGAAAATTTTCTGGTTTGGTTGTAAAGGAAAATTGAGTCTTCGACATATTGTGCAGTATGAAATTATTGAAAGGATCAGACCTGTTGCGTATCGATTAGCATTACCGCCAGAATTTGACAGAATTCATAATGTTTTTCATATGTTATGTTACGACGGTGTCGATAAGATTCGTCACATTTTATTTCTCCAATAGATATTAAAATTCAGTCTGACATGACTTATAATGAAGAACCAATCAAAATTCTGGCACTTGAAGTGAAAGAACTAAGAAATAAAGGTAGCTTTAGTAAAATTTTTCTGGCAATGACACGATATAGAAGAAGCTACCTGGGAACCAGAGGAAACTATGAGAAAGCAATATCTAAATCTCTTTACTGGTAAGATTTTTTAGGACGAAAATTCTTAAGGGGGAGAGTTGAAACAACCCGTTTTCGATAAAATCGGAACAATGGTTTCGGGACCACAAATCTGATTTTGAAAGAAAAATTACTTTTTATATTATTTTAAGGTCTATAGTATGATAGTAATGTCGTATAAAAAAATTTCGTAAAGAAATTTTACTGACTACATGTTTAATTTGATAAAAGACCAAATTGCACAAAGTGCAAAAGTTGAGTTCTAATAGCTAAAGGGATTAAATAGCTATAGCACTTTAAAATGGAGGTTCTTATATGGTAAATAGACCATTTAAAAATTCTTAGTGGTTAAGGATGATAATTCATCCATGGAAAATAAAATAAAGAAAATGATGAAATTGGAAAGTGAAAAAAAAAATAAAAGATGATAATTAATTAAATAATGAAAATATCATCTTTTTCATCATCTTTCCCAAATTATTTCCATGGAAACCCTAACTAAGAAAAAGTAGCTCAAGCAAGCTTACTTTGATCAATTAGGTATGTTTTCTTGTTTCGTTCTTAATGATTTTTATATTTTCGAGATCGTAATAGCTTAATCTAGCTATCTCGGGGATAATTTGTAAAGTTATCAAAGATCTAGGGTTTTACCATGGATGAACATAGATGAATTATGAAGTTTTATTGTAGAAAATAAAATGTTGTTGATAGACAAACAACTTTTGTAAAGGGAAATTTGATGAAAAATTGATTTAGGGACTAAATTGAAAATATGTAAAATTAATGGAAAAAAGTTTCTAAATTTTACAAAATGCATGGGCTGTAAATTTTACATGAAAAAATCGAGTAGGCTTGGAATAAGGATTAAATTGCATGAATTTTATTTTTCGAGCCTAGGGACGAAATCATCGTTAACTAAAAGTTTAGGGGAAAGATGGTAATTTTGCCTAAGATGTGAATTGAATTGAAATGAACATGAATTAATGTTAAATTTATTCATATAGATTCAGATAGACCAAATTCAAAGTTAGAACGAGGAAAAGATAAAGTGTCGAATTAGTAGATTTTACGTACACGAACACTTGTCGAGGTAAGTTTGCGTAAATAAGTTGTGTATATTTATATGCTTGAATTAAATGTTGTGTATGTGAATTGTATAAATGTCAAATATATGGAATTGGTTACATATCCGACAAAGCCCGATAAATATTAAATCTCGTTTGAATAATGGAATTCGATGGATACAGGATTTCCCGAATTGGTTGTAGTCCTACATATGTTCCAGACACACAATAGCTCCTACAAGCATCCCGTTATAAGCCCTCTCGAGCTTCCCGTTATATGGTTCCTACGAGCATCGTAATCGGTAGTGATCCTGCTTGTGTTGCGGACTACCGCAGCTCTTTGTGAGCGTTCTGTTATATGATCGATTGTGATTCTGCATATATTGCGGACACAAACACAGCTCTTTGTGAGCGTCCTGATATGGCTCGCTTGAACTTCCCAATATATGGCTATCTAGAGCTCCTAATTAAGGGCTCTTCTTAAGCTTCCTGATTAAAAGTTCTTTGTGAACTTCCTGATTATGGCTCTTATGAGCTTCCTGTTATATAGCCCGGATAAGCTTCCTGATAGGCTCTTTGTGAGCTTTCTGTTAATGGTTCCTTTTGAGCTTTCTGTTATTTGGCTCAAGAGAGGATTTCCTAATTATGTACTTTAATGAGCACTCTAAAATATGAATTAATGGATTCCTGTTTTGTAAACTTCGAGTGTACTACTTGTGTATCCATCAATGTTTTCAATGATTCAATAGGCAAAATCCTGACATGAGAAAATATGCACCCGAAATGAATTATTACACGTATCTGCCTGAAATACGTGAAAATGATAATACATGATATATGGAAAGATGAGATAATGTTATATGAACATGGAATTTGTTTGATGAATATTTTCATCTATGATTATATATTTGTATACCTCGACCGTACTACCCGTGTAACCATCGACATTTCGACTGATTTAATGGGCAAAGTTTCGACATGAAATAGTCTGAACTCGAGATGAATTATTATGAAAATGTACTTGAAATACATGGATATGATTTGTATATGTTATATGAATACATGATGTGGAAAACATATTTATATGGAAATCTAATTACTGTTGAGCCCATACATATTTCTTGATATTTGAATGAAATATGTGACTAACAAGGAAGATGAAGACATGTGCTAGGGCTTGTGATCAAATTGGTTGAATGTGTCTTGCATGTTTATTTTGAACATGAATGAATGGTAAGTTAATTACTATGTTATACGAACTTACTAAGCATTACATGCTTGCTCCGTTTTATTTTCCCATGTTCTATAGTAATTCAGAGGCTCGTTGGATTGGAAGCTTAGCGAAGATCACTCACACTATCCATCGACCCATTTCGGTATATATATGGTAAATTAGTTATGGTTATAATGGCATGTATAGGTTATTTAGCCAATAATGGCATGTAAATGTTTTGAATGAAACTAGCCATTGGAATGGCTTGTGTTTAACATATTTTGATATGTTTATAAGTGGACCTATCATTTTTGAAGAATGAATGTAATCATGCATATATGCATTTGGTAACTATATTAGTATGAATGATAGATTAACATGATAATAAATTGTCATCTGAGGTACCTAAGGGTACATTAGTTGTATGTGATATTATGTCATGTTTAAGGCATGATTTGGACTTGTTTTGAATGCTTTGATATGGTTTGTGAATGTGTTTAAGTGTTGGTGTAGGTGAAAGACAAGATGGGTGAGAAATGTGGCTTCAAAAATAGCCTATTTTCGTCCACACGGGCAGACACATGGGTGCGTGTCTCAACCGTGTGTGACACATGGCCTTGCACACGGGTGTGTGACTTGGCCACGTGACCCCTGCACCTATACACGGCCTAGCACATGGGCGTGTAACTTGGCTGTGTGACCCAAGTCAGAGGGTTACATGGCTTGACCACACGGGCGTGTGACTCCTGCACCTAGGAAAAATTTTAAGATTTTGAGAAAAATTCTCTAAGTACCCGGTTTAGTCCCGACTCATTTCTAATGCTTGTTTTGGACCTCGAGGGTTCATATAAGGGACATTATGTTTGATTTCTAACATGAATACTGTATAAAAAGAAATATATGTTTACTTGATCTGTATATTCCGGTAATGCTTCGTAACCCTTTTCCGGCGACGGATACGGGTTAGGGGTGTTACAATCGATACCACTTAAAGGAAATATCGATGCCATAGAGGCGATGTCGATAACTACATAACATTTTTGGGAAATTTTTCCAAGTGGTCCCAATGCTCGAGATATGTACATTTTATGTTTGTTTGTCGTGTGTTAGTATGATTAAACACTAAACTAAGCTTGCTTGACTTGATATTCTTTTAAACGTTAGAATAATTAAAGTAAAACAAAATTGCATGTATTTCAACTCTAATAACTATAATGAAATCGATGTGAGACAGTGGTGTGGCATCTTGATATTCAGCCTAGCGTTCAGGCCAAGTATGGAGTGTTACATCCATCATCAATTGAACAATGTGTACACTCCACAGCAGAATGGAGTAAGTGATAGAAAAAAGAAAATTGTAATGAACATGGCTCACTACTTGTTGTTTGAATGTATATTGCCAAGTGATTTTTTAGCAAAGGTAGTAAAAACTATTGTTTACTTACTAAGTAGACTACCCACAAAAGCCGTTGAAGAGAAGACACCATGTGAGTCCTAGTATGGTTTTAAACCTTCTGTTTCACACTTAAGAGTATTTGGTTGCACTTGTTTTGTTCATGTTCCAAGAGAGAAAAGAAGCAAACTGGATAGTAGATCGCAGCCAGGGATATTTGTTGGATATTCTAGTGTTAAAAATAATATAGAATCTATAGTCCTTTCACCAAGAAAGTGATTATAAGTAGAGATGTGAAGTTTGATGAAGGAAAAATCTGGAATTGGACTTCAACTAAGCAGGAGATGTGCTAACAGGGGGTCCTGAAATTGACGTGCAAGCCACTAGAGACCAATTTGAAAATGATCCAATTGATGAATAGCCAGTGCGAGGAACCAATTCCATCACTAAAATTTGTCAATGATGTAATTTTGCGAAGCTAGTACCAGTCACTTTTGAAGAAGCTGCTCAAGAAGCTGAATGGCGAACAACTCTGAAAGATGAAATCACCGTGATCAAGAAAAATGAAACATGGGAGCTTGTGGATAGACCAGTTCGCAAAAAAGTGATTGAAGTTAAATGGGTGTTCAAAACCAAGATGAATCCTGGTGGACCAGTCAACAGATATAAAGCAAGGTTGGTTGTGAAGGGGTTTAGCCAGCAATATGGAGTGGGCTTCACTAAAACCTTTGCCCTTGTTGCAAGGTTAGACACCATAAGGATGCCAATAAGTCTTGCAACTCAAAAAGGTTGGAGGATACTCAAATGGATGTAAAGTAAGCCTTTCTAAATGTCTTTCTGAAGGAAGATATTTATGTTGAGCAACCTCTAGGGTTCATAGTTGTAACAACCCGTTTTTCAGTGGTATCGAAAACAGTGGTTTCGGGGCCACCAAATCTGACGAGTAAGTTTGTAAATATTATATTTAATACTTACGAGTTAATTATGATTTTAAAAAGGTTTTTGATATTGTGATTTTTGTTTTATAAGCTATTTATTAAGTTCAAGTGGTATGACCCTAAGTTTAAGTGGTTTTAGAAAATGAGGTATCGGGACCTCGTTTCTATAAACCAAGCCGTAAATATTTTTATAAATATTTACAGAGTGTCATTACGGTGGTATTAAAGTTTCATTGAAAAATTTTAACGTTTCCATAATTAATTAAGCGAAAAGACAATGAACATTTGGCTAAGCACAATTTTGGGTAAAAATGGTTAATTTGCATGTTTTGGGCTTATGGACTAAATTGAATAAAAGTAAAACTTTAGGGGAAATTTCGTAAAATGTCAAAATGACCAAATTGTATGAAATAAATTTTTTTACAGTCTAAATTAATATATTGAATGAAATTATTAATTTAGATCAAGATCGGGTGGATTATCGAGGAAAATGGAAAATTACCAAAATGCCCCTGAACTTTGGTATTTCTGCAATTTATCCAGGTAAGTTCGTATGAACTGTACTATGTATATTGTTGATTAAATTGAATGTTATTATATAAATTTTACTGAAAATGAATCGATATATATATATGTTATTATACAATTTATCTTGTAATGAAATGAGGGAAATTCAATGACGTACGATGACTATCGAGCTCCGTTTGAACCTTAGGAATATATAGGATACAAATGACATGTCATTAGGGGTTACTATGATTATGTGATCCGGGTGTTGGTCCTTACGTCCTACCGGTGGCTGAGTATACTGACATGTGTTGCGATTACTTGACAGCTTGTGTGAGCAGCACCGTGTAGCTATGTCTTGACCCACAGCTTGTGTGAGCAGGCCCGTTGATAGTTCGAGAGTGAGCATATATGTGATATGAGATTGAGATAGCTTTGGCTATATATGAGGCACTTCGGGTGCGAGATTCATTGAGTTGGCTTTGGGCCATGATATTGGCACTTAGTGTGCGAGATTCTTGAGTATCCGATATTATTCCGAACGGTTCAACGGGTATATCAAAGATACAGATGAGTAAGAGACTAATAAGAGATGGTACATGTATGTACATGAGCCTATAAGCTTTGAAGCAAAGAAACTTATGAATTTCAAATCTAATCTTATGCTTGAAAATGTGGAAGGTTTGTTAGTTAATATGAGCTATGTGTTGTTATATGAAAGAGTGGTAAGGTTTAAATTATGTAATTTCTTATGAAATGGTTTATCATGTGATTAATTCCAAAAGAGCTATGTTTAAATGCATTAGCTTGTGGTTATGGTTGATGATATGCTTATGTCTTATGTGTTATGCATATGGATCGTGTGTGGAAAGTAATGAAATACATATGAAAATAAAGAAATGTGGAGAAGTTTAAAGTTGTTTAAAATTATACTTCGTTAGGGATAATAGGTATAAGTGATGCTGTGGAATTATTCAATTTGTGAATTGTTGAATTTGGTTTCATGAATCATGTGGTATCGGAATATGATTATTCTTGAATTGTATAAATTTCAAATTTGAAATGGATAGATATGATTAAAGTTTATACGAGCTTACTAAGCAATCATTGCTTACGTAATTATTTTTCTTTACTTTTCAGACTATCGGAAGCTCGATCGAGTTGGAAGCTCATTAGAGATTTATCACACTATCCAGCGATTATATCGATAGATGTTAATGTTTTGATTTTGGTTATAATGACATGTATAGGTATTCTAATTAATATTGGTCTATGTGTTTGAATGTCGAAATGGCCATTTGACTTGGTTGAGTTTTGGTATATTGATGGTATAATAGCAAAGTTTGGCATGCATATGAGTAGCCTTGTTATGGTTAATGTTTGGCTTGTTTGTTTGAACGATAAAATATGAAATGGTAGTTGAATATGCTTATGGTATATGTGATTTATGATATGTGATATATGTGGTGATTTGGTACCTTGTTATGTATAAGTATTTTAGTTAATTGATATTAGTTAAAGAATGGCATTTTGGTACCAAATGGTTTGTGTTTTGGTAAGTAAGATTTATGGTATGTATGGATACAAATCAAATTGGAAGTTAGTTGTTTATTTTGACCAAATGGAGTACTTGGTGACACATGTTTATAAGTTGTTATTTGGTATGCTTATGTGCATATTGGTTGAGTGTGGTTATACTATATGTATAAAGCTAGATTATGTATGATTTTGGTGCCTTTTAAGGGCTTATGTATATGTGTAAAAGGGATTATAGGTACATGTTGAAAAGGGTGAGAAAAATGGCTTGTAAAATAGCCTATTTTCATCCACACGGGCGTGTGTCTCAGCCGTGTGTGACACACGGCTAGGTAGCACGACCGTGTGTCCCCTGTAGTTTACAAAGGGTTGTAAGTCAAGTTTTACACAACCTAGCACACGGGTGTGCAGTTTGGCCGTGTGATTGAAGTCAGTGAGTTACACGGGTACGGACACGGGTTGGGACACAGTCGTGTGACCCCTGCAGTTTGTAAATTTTCATCTTTTCCCTAAAATTTTTATATGTTTCTAATTTAGTCCCGATTTGCTTTTAATGTGTTTTAGGGCCTCGGGGGCTCGTATAAGGGACAATATGTATGCTATTGATTGGTTTTGCTGTGACTGATGATACGAATTAAATGTTTTAAAATTTTTGATAGTTCTGAAATGTAAACTCCGATAATGCTCTGTAACCCTGTTCCGGCAACGGATACAGGTTAGGGTGTTACAATAGTACCTGGGTGCGAGTCCAAGGTGTATAAACTGCACAAAGCACTGTATGGTTTGAAGCAACCACGAAGAGCGTGGTATGAAAGAATTGGCAGTCATTTGTAACACCCAAAATAGGACCTAGTAGTTTTAGGGGTATTTTAGGTATTTTAGCTTTAGAGTGTTCGAACTTCTATGACATGGTACATCGTAGATGTTTTCGACTATGGTTTTTAAAAAATTAAATCAATTTCTAAAAATGAGTTTTAAATACCTTTAATTTTGAAAATAGGACTATTTTTTACAGTACTCAAAACTTAAAGTATTTATGAGGTAATTAGACCAGATTTTAAAATTCACCCTATATCTTCCCCACCTAGTTTATTTTCATGCTAGTTTTTCTTCTCCCTCATTCTTGTGTCGTCATATGTTCTCCATTGCTCTCCCATTCGATTTTTTATTTCCAAACTCTAATCTTTTTATTCCTATCAACATCCAAGCCTTAAACCTCCATAAAATTCCTCCATTATCAACCTAGTGAGTTTTTTGAATTTTCGATCAAACGCTCAGTTTTCGTCAACTAATGTAACGATTTGATTCCTAATTAGTTTTAAATGACATCTGATCTTTTAAACAGACTTTTTAGCCATTAAATCACATGTTTTAAATAAAAGCGAAAAATTGGATCGTTAATGGTGGATTTTGGGATTTTGGGTAAAAATGTAGTTTAAAAGTATTTTTCAACTTGTTTTAACATGATTAGAATTTCGTTAAGGATTTCTAAGGTTTTAATGGGTTTTTATGAAAAATGCCTATTGTACGTCGAAAAAAATCAATACCATGAATTGAGTAGTTTTGCGTAGTTTAAAGGTTGAGAATTAGTCGTAGTGACTAAATAGATGAACGAAATCAGTTTAGACTTGTGCTTTTGGATTGTTTGATGTGAGTATTTGGCTAAGTGTTGATTGCGTTGTTGTGTGATTTACTTTGTTGAAGTGTTGGAATCGATAGGATCTTCTGTGAGTAGAGATAAAGGTAAGGAAAAGCTAGTTTGAGCTTTCGACTTTTCGGCGAAAGCGTAATGGTGAGTGTTTGGAATAATTGCTTGTGGACATGATTCAATATGTTATTTGGGAATTTAGTAATAGCCTAAAAGCCTACTCTAAATTTTGAGTGTAAGCTTTCCCATACCTATGTTGTCTTGTGAACTATGTGCTTATGTGTTTGTAAATATGTGAATTGAGATGAGATGCTATAACATGTGATATGTGGTTATGTTAACTGTTGTGAAATTGCAAATGTGTACATGTTATGTATATGTTTAATGTTAGTGACAATGTTTTGCTAAAAATGTAAATATACAGTGATAGTGCACGGATAATCGGTAAGTGATATGTGTTTGATTTCGGATATTTTGGCCTTGTGATCTTGAAATCGTTCGATAAAGTTGGCATGCCATAGGATTATGAGTACTCACCTATACATACAGTGATTTTGGGCGTTAATGCCCTGGGACATGTTTGAGGGATAAGGGAATGTGGCTAAGCTCCATTCAACAGGACATGTGAGAGGAAATAATGAGAGTGTTAGCTTTATTCTTCACTTTTGGGACATGTTTGACTCTATGAGTCTATGTGGTGTGTTAGAGATCCGTGTATCCGATGAGTGGTGATAGTGCCCACTTACATTTCATAGCTCAAGTGCCAATTTATCTATAAACATGTTTTTGAGTATTGTGATGTATGCTTGAATGTTATGTGATTATATGTTATATGAGTATTGTGATATATGCTTCAATGTTATGTGATTATAAGTGTATTGTGATATATGCTTAAATTTTATGTGATTATATGTGTGATGTGATATATACTTAAACGTGAATGTGATTACCGTGCAAATGAACAGTAAATAATGCATGAGTGAGTATAATATGACATTGGAGTTGGAACTGCTGAGGTTGTGTTATATTGTTGTTTCGTTAAAACTTGATGAATTATTTGCATGGTAATTGTTCTAGCCATTCACTGAGCTTGTCAAGCTCACACACTCCTTTTAAACCCTTGCAAAGTAGTTAAGTGTCATTGTGAACGGTGTAGTTCTGACGGGTGATCCAAGCAAGTTCATTTCCGTTTTTTCGAAGGTGCTATCATTATTTATTTTTGTTTTGGGAATAAGGCAATGTGGTAGACTTTTAATCATATTTGTCTTGATGTTTTGGAAGTCCCATAGCTTAATTGCTGTTAGGATTTTGAGAATTGAATCATATTATGCCGATTATCATTTAAACTTTTTTTCGATGTTCGAGACTACTATTACAATTGTTTTAATGTTTATTTGATGATGATATGATAGCATGATGATTTGGTACAAGTTGGAATGACTTATATTATTAAAAATGCTGTATTTTTCTGGTCTGAAGTAGAGGTTTTGATATTCGTGTTGTAAAAATGTTACTTTTGTGATATTTTGATGTGCAAGAAGCTAGTATGGTAATTTGGTATTGATACCTTATCACGAGCATCGATACTCGGGGTGATTTTATCAATACTTTTACAAAGGTATAGATATTTTCGAGACCTTGAATTTTAGACGAGAAACAAAATGTTGATTTGGTACCGATTTTCCAAGAGGTATCGATACCCATATTCTAGTATCGTACCTATGTGTCAGTCTTGAGATTTTTCTAAATGGACCTTATGCCTATTAAACTATTATTATAAGACTCTTTGATGTATGTTTAGCTTGTAACAATGATAACTAAAAAATAAGATTCACTTATAACATAATACTAAAATGGAAAACGTATTGTTTAGAATGAGCTTTTACTTGTTATGTATGACATGAGACGGTGGTGTAGCATCCTGATATTCAAGCTTGGCGATCGGGCCGGGTATAGGGTGCTACAGTCATTTGATAGAGATGGGTTTTGTAAGAAGCATCAGTGAACCCACATTATATGTAAAGGAAACTAGTAATGAAATATTCCTCATTATTTCATTTTATGTTGGTGATTTACTTGTGATTTGCAGCAGCAGTGAACCAGTGATTGTATTCAAGAACCAGATGCAAGAAAAGTTTGAAATATTAGACTTAGGTGAAATGACATGCTTCCTCAGTCAAGAGGTAAACCAAGCTCGTGATGCAATCTTCATAAACCAAAAAGGGTTCACGATAAAAATCTTGCGAGATATGCATGGAGAATTGTAAACCTGTAAGCACCCCTATGGCTCATGGTGAGAAACTCACCAACAATGAAGACGTTGACAAGGTTGGTGAAACAACCTATAAAAGCTTGGTGGGATGTTTGCGTTACTTGACAGCATCCAGACCTGTCATAATGTTCATTGTAAGTCTGTTGTCAAGATACATGCATTGCTGCAATGTGAACCACTACATGGCAGCAAAAAGAGTTTTGTGATACATAAGAGGAACTCTGAACCATGGAGTGAAGTCTTTGAAAACTGAAAAGGTTAAACTATTTGGGTATTCAAATAATGATTGGGTTTGGTCTACTGAAGACATGAAGAGTACCTCAGGTTATTTCTTTACTTTAGGGTCGAGTGTGTTCTGTTGAAGCTTGAAGAAGCAAGAAACAATAGCACAATCAACTGTTGAAGCTAAGAATTTGACGGCCGCAACAGTTGTGAATCAAGCTATCTGGTTAAGGAATCTGCTTAATGATTTGAATTTAAAACAAGAAGAAGCACTAGAGATGAAGTTTGATAATCAATCTGCTATTGCAATTGTAAAAAATCCAGTGTTCCATGGAAGAACAAAACATTTTTAAAATCAAATATCAATTTGAGTGAGAAGTGGAACAAGAGAAGAAAGTAACATTGGTTCAATGCAGTTCGCAAGATCAGTTGACTGACATTCTAACAAAACCCCTTAGAAAGATAAAGTTTGAAAAGCTACGTTATGATAATGGGGTTCTCAACATGGAGGCCAAGGTGGAGTGTGGCGAAGTGACCTTCCATGCAATGGTGAACCCTGATCACAAGTCTGCGAGCTCACCAATAGTGCGAGCTCACCAAACCTATGAAGACATTAAAGGTGCGAGCTCTGTCAAGCGAACTCATACTTGCGAGCTCCTTAGTTCTTGTCAACTTGCGCTAAAAGAGTGATGATTTTGTAATAAAACTTTTTGGTTGTTGATTAGACTAAAATCAGTCAAGGAGGAAGTAAATTGTATGAATCAAGTTGCAAGATTAAGACAAGTTGTAATTATTTTATGATTATTTTTAGCTTATTGAAGCTCACTTGTTCTTGTAAACATTGTATTAAATTTTTCATTAATGAAACAATTGATCACAAATTTATCTTTCTCATCTTTGATCTTTTTGCTTTTGTTTCAATTCTTTCTTCATCAAAAATCCAACAACTTAATCTTCAAAAGGGTTGATGCAGTTCGAGAATGATAGCCATGTAATCAACATAGGTAGACGCATGTCGACCTCTATTTAAAGCCTGAATTTTACTTAGAAAGTGCGGTTGGCGAAAATCAACCATGGGTTGGAATCCAAATCTTTGTTGAATACTTTAAAGTTGTAAAGAAATAGAATCCTCAACTTCATGGAATTGATGAAAACAAACAAAGGCTGAATTTCCAATTCTTCCACAATTCATAAAAACTTTACGAATACGTTCAAAACAAAAATTAATCCAATCAAGTTTCCCATCATCTCTTTGGATAACACACCCAGGTAGCAGAGGTGTTCCTAAGGTCTAAGACGGGGGCATGCTCGCATGTAATGGATATTCCATGGTGCAATATTTTCCCAATCAATTCTTAGTCCCTCCCTGCAACTTGTTCTATTCATCTTGCTACAAAAGGTCTGTGATATTTGAGAGGCAAGCCCCAATTATGTACCCATTTATCAACATAGGAAAACAAGTCTCTGTTAAGGTAAACATTAGGTTTCCATCTAGTAACCATCAAGAGGACGACTTCTATAGACCAAGGGCCTCTATTTAGAATATGTTACATTTCATCTCTACTTTCAAACTAATAACATAAGAATTATCATCCCGACTAATCACAATAATCCTAAATCTCAGACGCCAAATATCACTTAGAGTACCATGAAAGAAATCCACAGAGAACCTACGTACTTTATGCAGATAAGCAAGAATGCAATTTTGCCAAAAGGAACAACATACCGATCATTCATCACGATAAAATGGAATGATAGACCCCTTACGAATCCTAGAAAACATGTAACACTCCTAACCCGTATCCGTCGCCGGATTAGGGTTACGAGGCATTACCGTACAAAACACAGTTCAACACAGTCATTTATCACCTTTCATGCACCAAAGAATAACGATACATTTATAACATTATCAAACTTGAATATCCACAATTCATTTATTTTAAATTCGAATACATGAATCATAATTCCAATTCAAATCAATCATACCTTACTAATCATGTAACACAAATAAGCTCATTTCAAAATTTCAACTAATTCAATTCGAACATACATCAAAACTCAATTGAACATGTTCCATAATTACCAAATTCGAACCAAACTTGTATTACATCAAATCCATGTTCACATATTTAATACTTTCAATATTCGATTCCCTATATCCATCATATTAATGACATTTTCATAATTAAATCATATTCAAGCATATATCCTCACTTTTCATATACGGAAAATATGTTAGTACATAATTTCATTAGCTAAGTATCGAACATTTCATTTCATAACTTCTGTATATGTACATAATGAAACCAATCGAACCAATATGTATACAACTTAATGTCCAATCACATATGCAACATTAGCAACATTACAATATGGCCGTACATACCTTTGATGTCTTTATGTTATACACATTTTACCCTAAATGCAACTGCCCTTTTTTATGTATATTTACCGAATCAATATTAACCTATTCCATTAATTAAGTCATGACTATACCAATTCACATGTTATGCATGTTTGTATAGATTTAAACATCCACACGGCATAATAGGCATGCGTATATAATACACATAAACAAGCATCTCCATTTTAACCACATACAATTATGATTATTACCAATTTTAAACACTATTACAGAAGCAAATCATACCAAAGTACCTATCTATCATATACCAAATTATTTAACCACAAATATGGCACATTTTCAACTCAAATATAAAACCTAACATTTTGATCTTTCATTACTGAACCTCAAACAAAGCATATCAACCAAAACAATCATGTAACTGATAAATCGTAAAAGTAACATAATTTAATCCCACATTTAGCATACTTTTGGATGATTTATCCCTTCATTTATGTAAAAAGGTGTTTTTAATCCTTTCGTTTCCTGTTTTATACTCAAGAGAGCACCCAAGGACGAAAAGAATGGAAAACGGGCCCAAAACGGAGTAAATGGGCCATATCACGAAATCCACACAGCCTGGCCCAAACCCACACGGCCGTGCCTCATTCAACAGGCTCGAACACGGCCTGGCCACGACTTACACAGGCATGTTCCATGGCCGTGTCCCTGTCGCTGGAAAGAAGAGTTTCACTCGAAAAAAGGATGCTTAGGGGCAAAGAAACCTATTTCGAAAGCCTATATAAACCCCCTAAGTATAACCTGAAAGGGGGCGGTGAGCTAGGACAAGGAGCCGAGCCAGAAAGGTCAAAATTGTGGGAAACACTCGAAGATAGCCAGTTGATCCATCTCAAGAAGTCGGAATTCTACTCAAGACGGCGGATCTCTCCTTCAATTCCTTCAGGGGGGTTTTAGGAATTTCTTATGTTTTGCTTTATCTTTTCTTTTGAGATGTTTTCTTTTATGAACTAAACCCTTCAGATACCTGAAGGGGATGAAACCTAAGACGGATCTTGTTATCGTTTTCTGAACTATATGATAAATACTTGATTTGTTCTTAATTATGTGTGCTTAATTCTTGCGTTAATATTTTCGGGATATTAATTCAAGTTGAATGTGCTTAGGTGGAGGAGCAAAAGTCCCTGCCTAAAAGTAGATCTAGCATAATTAAGCGGAGTTGATCGCATGCCTAGAGATAGGGTGACGAGATTTTACCAGATTAGGGTGAAACCTAATATGGGAGTCCATAGATCGAGTTAATGCGATTCTAGGAGTTTTAATTAAAAAGATATTTCAATTAATCAACCTAGGGTTAGACGTTATTCGCCTCGAGAGAGGGTTTAATATAACTTAGGGAATCTTACGGATCAAGTCAAGTGAATAAATCGTCTGGTTCAGTGTTAGATAACAAGTGAAGTCTAGGTGGATTCTTCCTAAGGGTATCATCTTAATCAATTGAGTTTTCCCAACAGTATTTCCCCAATTTATTCTTTTTGTCTTTGCGTCTTTAGCTTAGTAGTTAGTTAAGTTTAGATTAAATAACAACTTCACTTACTTTAGGCTAGATAATAAAAAGAAAGTTAGTATTAGTACTTTTAGTTCCTTTGGGTTCGACATTCCGGTCTTGCCTTAACTATACTACTGTTCGATAAGTGCGCTTGCCTCAAAAATCATTGTCAGAGTTAGTTTCTAGGTCCGATCATTCTCATTATAAATTTAAAACTCTGAATTCGACGATCAAGTTTTTGGCGCTGTTGCCGGGGAACTAAAATATTAAGAAAGCTCTATTTTTATTACTTTATCCATTATTTTTATTTTCCGCAATTTATTTTTATTTTAGGATAATTTATTATTTTGCTAAATTTTCTTTCTTTCTTTTCCCTAGCAGGGATCTCTAGTTTATGACTAGAAGGAACCCGAGAGGACCATTAGTATACGACAGTGATATTGAAGCTACCGCTCGTAGGAATCGCAGAGAAATTAGGCGAGCCCTAAATTACATAGAAGAAGAGCGAGAAGGCAGATCCAATCCTACTGAAGGGATGGACGAGAATAATCCACCACCACAAGATGTGGTAGAAAATAATGTTCCGAGTACTATGTATGATTATGCTAAACCTCATTTAACAGGAGCAGAATCGAGTATTGTTAGGCCTGCTATAGCTGCTAATAATTTTGAATTAAAGCCTAACACTATACAAATGATTCAACAATTTGTTCAATTTGATGGTTTACAGGACGAATATCCAAATACACATATAGCTAATTTTTTAGAGTTCTGTGATACCTTCAAAATAAATGGCATTTCTGATGATGCCATACGTCTTCAGTTATTTCCCTTTTCATTAAGGAATAAATCCAAACAGTGGTTAAACTCGTTACCACTAGGGTCGATCACTACATGGGATCAAATGACCGAAAAATTTCTATTAAAAAATTTCCCACCGGCCAAAACGGCCAAATTACAGAATGATATCTCTTCTTTTGTGCAGATGGATTTAGAGACATTATATGACGCATGGGAGAAATACAAGGATCTCTTGAGAAGGTGTCCACACTATGGTTTACCCTTGTGGCTCCAAGTCCAAACTTTCTATAACAGTGTGAACCCCTCAACGAGGAAACTAATTGATTCAGCCGCCGATGGAACCCTGAACAACAGAACTCCTGAAGCAGCCTACGAGTTTATTGAAGAGATGTCACTGAATAACTATCAGTGGCAGGTTACAAGGATAAAACCAACAAAATCAGCTTGATTTTCAGCCTCGATGCAATTACCATGCTATCAACACAGGTAGAGATGATGAATAAAAAACTTGATAGTTTGTGTTCTTCGCAGGTACATCCAGTAATGCAGTGCGACGCAAGTGGACTGTGGCGAATTCTGAGTACCCACCCTACCAACCGGGCACAGAAAGCGAACAAATAAACTATATAGGTAATAATTTCAGATCTAATAATAACCTTTATAGTAATACTTATAATCCAGGTTGGAGGAACCACCCAAATTTTTCTTGGAGAGGTCAAGGAAATAAAGGGAATCAAAGACAACAACCTCCTCAAATTTTCCAAAATTAGCCCTATCCATAGGAAAAGAGGCCGAACCTTGAAGAGATGCTGACAAAATTCATGGCAGCCACAGATACCCGTCTCCAATAAACTCAGACGACACTCGATAATCAACAGGCATCAATCAAAGGGATCGAAAGCCAAGTTGGGGAACCTACTAAGTCAGTTGGACAACTTACTAAGATAGTTTCTGAAATTCGATCAGAGATTTCTAAACGACTGTAAGGGCGTCTACCAAGCAACACTGAAATTAACCCAAAGGAGCAAATCCAGGCCATCACAGCTCATGATAGTATAAGGTTAGATGAACCCAATCCAATTTAAGAAAATGAGGTAAAGAAAGGTAAAATTGAGGTAACAAAAGAAAAGCCAAAATCGGAAATCAAAAAGTACCAACCTCGCATTCCTTATCCCGAAGCGATGAAAAGAGACGATATAGAGAAACAGTTCGGTAAGTTTCTTAAAATTTTAAAAAAATTACATATCAACTTACCCCTTCTTGAAGCTCTTTCACATATGCCAGATTCGAGGAAATTTTTAAAACAACTCTTAACGAACAAGCGTAAGTTAGACGAGGAGCTACATGTGGAATTAAACGCAGTATGCTCAGCAATGTTACAGAATAGACTACCGAGAAAGCTAAAAGATCCAGGGAGTTTTACAATTCCATGTTTAATTGGTAGTTTAACTGTTGATAATGCCTTAGCTGATTTAGGGGCAAGCATAAATGTCATGCCTTATAAATTGTTTAAATAGCTAGGTCTAGGGAAACCCAAACAAACTAGGATGAGCATTCAATTAGCTGGTAAAACTATTAGAATTCCTAGGGGTATTATCGAAGATGTTCTTGTAAAAATTGATAAATTCGTATTCCCAGTAGACTTCGTCATTTTAGACATGGATGAGGACAACACGATCCCCCTAATTTTAGGAAGACCATTCTTAGCAACTGCCAGAACTAAAATCGATGTTGATGCAGGCGAACTTTTGTGTAGGCGAGGAGACAGTCACTCTTCAAGCCCTCGACTCAGCTAGAACATCAAGTAACCAAGGTGAGAATGTAAATTCTATTAACAACCCTTCGGTTAACCCTTCTTTCTAGGAAACACCACAAGGTTACAAACCTGAGCCGAATCATGGACCTCGTGCCAACAAGGAAGAATTATATGAGGAACGAAGCCTTAAGATCGATAAATTAGAAGAGTGGAAGACATACTTTAAAGAGAAACCAGAACCGCACGAAGTAAAATCGAAGGAGCCCCCAGAAGAGCTCATAGGAACAACAAACCACTTCAAAATAGGAGACCAGGTACTGTTAGATAAAGCAGATCCTCGCATCATCACATCAGACCTGAACACGAACGAAAAAAATCCTCTTGAGGTACGCAATATCTTCCCCAACGGAACAGTCGAGGTAAGCAAATCAACATTCGACACTTTTAAGGTAAACGCTTCTCGACTTAAACTTTATAGTGAGAATAGAACTGATAGCATGAGGGAAGATATTCAAACTGTTAAGCCACCCTGATTTTTGCAAATACAAGGAAAGTCTAGCTTAAGACTTTAAACGAGCGCTTCTCAGGAGGCAACCCGAGTACTAACCCTATTTACTTTCACAGTTGTTTTCATTTTATTTTCTTTTCTTCTCTTAGTCTTAAACACCTAGCTTTAAACTAACCAAAAGTGCAGATTCCCAGGCCACACAGCTTTACACACGGTCGTGGCCGTGACCGTGTGGACCTCAAGAATCTCCGTACTGACATGGCAGAAGAGGTACGAGTCAGAGAAAATCAAAATTTAAGAGTCACGGGCTCCAACCACCACCCCACGGGCACCGACAAAACCCCACGGCCGTGCGATGCAGCCGTGGTCGACACTGTTAAATTATACACGGGCGTGGTGACCTGAGCATGGGCATGAGAGAAATGAACGAACCCACTACGGCCGTGCGACATGGCTATGTGAGATACCACGCCCACGAGACACTGGCGTGTGAATGTACCTGACTTGAAAATCTATATAAACCACCCTCCCTCCCTCTTCTCAACCACATTCTCCCATTCCATCCTTCAGAAATTTTCCCCTCCATATTTCTCTTCTTCGATCCTTCCCTAATTCCCGATCCTCAAAAGCTCAATGTCGAAGAAACGACGGAATCAAAGCACAGCCTCCCTCATGGAGACCGATTTATATAAGTTCATAACGGTCGCTTCATCCATTCGACAAGCCAAGGGTCTTTGAGACTATTTATCTTTAGTTTTACTTTTATCTTCTCCTTTATTTTCATTCTCTTTGACAATCTTATGCTTAATTTAGTTTATTTTACTTTAGTTTCTTAGTGTCAGGTCCAAAAGGCTGCTTGGAAATCATGCCACTTCCGCCACCACCAGCACCTCCATAGCCTTAGAAGTCACACCACCTCGCGAACCATCTACCAATAAGGATTCTCAAGCCCCTTTATCTCTTAGCCTTAGTTTATTTACATTTTTTACTTTCTTTCTCTTTATCTTTCTTGTCTTTAATTAGATATTTAGTTTATTTTAAATGTGTTTTAATAATCCCTGGCTAATTCTCTACGAGCTTCCCAATTTCTTCATCTAACGCAAAGCTTGGTAGCAGCAACCAACCCTATCGACTTCCAACTCCGAGAAACCATCCAAATTCAGGAAGTTTCACCTCTCCCTCTCTCTTAAATTACATAACTATGTTTGTACATCAAGGGCAATGTACATCTTAAGTGTGGGGGTGAATAGTTATTTCAAGAAAGTGCCTAATTTTCTGCATTATTCTCAAATCCCTGAATTATTCCTTGTTCCAAACTAAGTTTCTCATATTATGACTAGAATAAAATTTCCTTTGATTTATGATTTTTATTGATGTGTTTTGGATTAAGTCATTGATAAATGTGCATTGATGATTAAATTTGAAGAATACTAGAGAATCAAGCATGATAAGTCTATTTTTCAAAAATTTTAAAATTTTTAGGTTGTCTACCTGAATCTGAATGATATCTTGAAATTTGAAATTTACGAGGTTGATATCAAATACCCATAATTTTTGTGAGATTTTGAGCCTTATAGAGCATATATTCTTTTTCTTGCTCACTTTATTGATTATGAGTGTGTCAACATTGAACTGTTATTCTAGAACTTGCTTCGATTATACATGTCAAGACCACACCCTTGATTTGATATACAGAGATGATAAAAGCACCTAGGCTTTAACCCACTCACTCCACTAAAAACCTACCTCCATAATTAACCCCTAGTGAACCCCGTTGATCCTAACAACCCTTTTTATTGACTCACCCATTAATATTACCCCAAAACCCTTTGTATTTGTTATCACCATTTTCTTTTGACTACCCTTATATCGAGATTTGATTTGATTAGTTACCTAATTATATTATTTCAATAGCTGAATTTATCCTTTATTATTTGATTTATTCTTAAAAAAATCAAAGTATATTCAGTATTAGTATTATGAAAAGTGAGCTTATACAGTTAAAGTCTATTTAGCAAAAGAAAAGCTCATATTATTAGGGTTATTACTTTTCAGTTGATGTAATTATCATCTCAGTATTTCTAGATAGGTAACTTGTCAATTTGATCTCGATTCTAACCTTCTAATTCAGCCTTTATCCACACCTTTAACCCTATCCCCGTTACAACCCTGTTAAAGACCTTTTGATCTGTTTATCATCTCATTTTACAATGGTGGAGATTTGATTTTCAGGCAAGCCTATGGGATTAACTTTTTAGGTTCGACTTATGAGTGCTCTTTTCCCTGAACCTTAAACACTTTTTGAGTGATTTGAGTGAATCTTTTGTGAGGATGTCAATCCTTGTCAGTTTTGAATTAAAGGTAATTATTTAGATAAAGGGAGACACCTACGTTTTCGTGATACAAATGTATGACTTATATTGTTTGAATCTTTAGGACTCTTTGAGTTAAATTATCCATGTATAAATTATCTATGAATTATGATGAGACATTGTTGATAGGAATTATGAATTATGGAAAGTTCGTTTTAATTGTAAGTTGAGAATTTTGCTTGAGGACAAGTAAAAGCTTAAGTGTGGGGGTATGTGATAAACCGTAAAAGTAACATAATTTAATCCCACATTTAGCATACTTTTGGATGATTTATCCCTTAATTTATGTAAAAAGGTGCTCTTAATCCTTTATTTTCATGTTTTATACTTAGGAGAGCACCGAAGGACGGAAAGAATGAAAAACAGGCCCAAAACGGAGTAAATGGGCCATATCACGAAATCCACACAGCCTGGCCCAAACCCACACGGCCGTGCCTCATTCAAAAGGCTCGAACACGACCTGGCCACGACTTACACGGGCGTGTGCCATGGCCGTGTCCCTGTCGCTGGAAAGAAGAGTTTCACTCGGAAAAGGATACTTAGGAGCAAAGAAACCTATTTCAAAAGCCTATATAAACCCCCTAAGTATAACCTGAAAGGGGGCGGTGAGCTAGGCCAATGAGCCGAGCTAGAAAGGTCAGAATTGTGGGAAACACTCGAAGATAGCCAGTTGATCCATCTTAAGAAATCGAAATTCTACTCAAGACGGCGGATCTCTCTTTCAATTCCTTCAGGGGGTTTTAGGAATTCTTATGTTTTGTTTTATCTTTTCTTTTCAGATGTTTTCTTTTATAAACTAAACCCTTCAGATACCTGAAGGGGATGAAACCTAAGACGAATCTTGTTATCATTTTCTGAACTATATGATAAATATTTGATTTGTTCTTAATTATGTGTGCTTAATTCTTGTGTTATATTTTCGGGATATTGATTCAAGTTGAATGTGCTTAGGTGGAGGAGCAAAAGTCCCTGCCTAAGAGTAGATCTAGCATAATTAAGCGGAGTTGATCGCACGCCTAGAGATAGGGTGACGAGATTTTGCCGGATTAGGGTGAAATCTAATATGGGAGTCCATAGATCGAGTTAATGCGATTCTAGGGGTTTTAATTAAAAAGATATTTCAATTAATCAACCTAGGGTTAGACATTATTCGCCTTGAGAGAGGGTTTAATATAACTTAGGGAATCTTACGGATCAAGTCAAGTGAATAAATTGTCTGGTTCAGTGTTAGATAACAAGTGAAGTCAGGTGGATTCTTCCTAAGGGTATCATCTTAATCAACTGAGTTTTCCCAACAGTATTTCCCCAATTCATTCTTTTTGTCTTTGCGTCTTTAGCTTAGTAGTTAGTTAAGTTTAGATTAAATAACAACTTCACTTATTTTAGGCTAGATAATAAAAAGAAAGTTAGTATTAGTACTTTTAGTTCCTTTGGGTTCGACATTCCGGTCTTGCCTTAACTATACTACTGTTCGATAGGTGCGCTTGCCCCAAAAATCGTTGTCAGAGTTAGTTTCTAGGTTCGATCATTCTCATTATAAATTAAAACTCTGAATTCGACGATCAATAACGTATTCATTATTTGCCTTCACCAACCGTACCTAATTAGCCAACCATTCAAGCATAATATATGTGCATACATTGCCATTACCACACTTACCAAAATGAGTTTATACCATGATCGGTTATATACCACACTAGCATCATGATCAAGCCATTTTCGCATAGCTATATATATATACAATTCAAAACCAACCATAACAAGCTAGACTATACATGGCATATGTCATAAACACAAGTTTTCTTTCAAGGTACCAAAATAGATATCGATAGTGTGATGACGTTCCTCGACGATCCCAAGCTCAAGCTAGCTTTAAATATCTATAAAACAGAGAAAGAGTATACAAAGTAAGCTTTGAAAGCTTAATAAGCCATAAGCAAATAAATTAACACAAGAACATTCATAATTCATTTCGAAACAACCAAACCTAATTAATTCCATATACATATATAATCCCAATTCTCATAAAGTTCACATAATCACTTTATTCATCAACACTTACCTTTTCTTTCAAAGTTCGTATAAGTTTTATACATACTTGAATCGTTTAAATCGAACTCACATCCGGTCTTGCCATGTCTTTGTCCGATTAACCATTCAGAATTGTTAAGGATACACGGAAATCATAATATGCCCGTTCATTGCCATATCCCGGATATGGTCTTACATGCGATCACATATCGATGCCACTGTCCCAGACAGGGTCTTACACGAATCATATATGATGCCAATGTCCCAAACATGGTCTTACACGAATCAAACATCGGAAATCCTATGTCATGACATACGTATCCTATACTATTCCTATGGTTCGTATGGGGCTTTCGAATATCGTAATTCAATTAATTAAAGCTCGATACAAGTCATACCATGCTTATATCAATTCGGCAATATGTCAAATATATACATACCAATTCTGTAACATTTAAAACATATACATTTGAATTTAACAACATTTATTTACTTATGAACTTGCCTCGTACAGACACGAACGAACCGGAACGACTATTCGACAACTTTTGATTTCCCCCGATCCAAATCCGGTTTCCTCTTTTCTTGATCTAAATTAATACAAATTTCACTAATTTAATCACATGTTTAATCAATTCAATCCACAAATACATAATTAGGCCTTTTTACACTTTTGCCCTTATAATTTCACACTTTGACATTTTAGTCATTATTTCACAAAACACAAAATATACATAATTTCCTTATACGCATGCTTGACCGAATATTCCATTAATTCATATAAGTCCATATCTTTCATTTATTTCACATTTTGACTCCTCAATTTACAAATTTCACAATTTAATCCTTAATACACATTTTTATCAAAAAAACACATAATTAAACATAATAATCTGTCATCATCAAACCACAAAAATCTCAAGCTATCAACAATGGCAAATCACAAAATCCATAACCAATTCAAAAATTCAAGTATGGGCTAGCTAGTATTCGAAGCAACAATCTCAAAAACGTAAAAATTATCAAAAACCGAACAAAATCCATACCTTAATTAAAGAAAACCAAGGCCGAACCTAGCTTGCTCTTTTTCTTTTGTAGTTTTGGTAAAAAGATAAACAGCATGCATGGCCATTTTAATTTTTGTTTTATTATATTATCATTTATTAACTTAAGTACCTTATTAACCTTAATGAAATAATATAAAAGCTTTATAATGGTTGTCCATTACCATCCATGCTATTATTTAATGGCTTAATTTCATTTTAAGGCATCCACATTAAAAAGAATATAGCAATATAGCACTTTAACAAATAGCAAGTCATTTTTGCATTTTACGCAATTAAGTCCTTTTATTAAATCGAGCACGCAAACAATAAAATTTACACACGAAACTTTCACACATATCAATTAACATACTGTAAACACCAAAAATAATATTAAAATAATTTTACGACTTCAGATTTGTGATTCTAAAATTACTGTTTCGATTTAGCTAAAACCGGGCCGTTACAAAAGATGTCTCCATTAATCTCTTCAGAATCAGATAAAGAGAGTTGCACAAGAATCTATGTTTGCACTTTCAGTCCAACTACTTTCACGATCAAGACCCATTGTCTTAAACTGAGAAACCGGACACTTAGAACTGGAGTAAGACAATGGTGTTGTACATCTTTCGCATGTTGCCACAGTATTCCTCTTAATAAATAGAGAATTCTTACCTCTGATAGAACACGTGTGTATAAATAGAGAATTCTTACCTGTGATAGAACACGTGTGTCTCTCGGGAGTAGTCTTAGGAACCCCATCAAATCATAAAGTATCTATCCACGTGTCGTTCTATATACGATAGGGAATAGTAGAGAAAGTGGCTATCAATCAAAGAGCACTTGAAAAAGGAGAAAGGAAAAAATATAACACCAATTGATAGGATCAGAGAAGCCCAAAAGCTACCCAAAAGACGAAACAGAGGACCAAAGGGGAGTAATTAAGGAACATAGATTATAATCCGATGTAAGTCTTCACTACCCTCAAAATCCAAAGATAATCAAGGTATATAAAGCACCAGAAAGAAAACCCAAAGAACCCCCAATAACCACAGCAGAGACAAACAGAATCAATCCTACCAAAAGAGATAATAAAAGCAACTCAAATAGTTAAAACACAGGAAAACCGACATAAACTAACTTACCACCCCCTTACCAGAACTATAGTGGAAATAATACACAATATCTACTGTGAAAGAGTCTGGAAAAGGTATCAATTAGACAAAAGACGGGATGATATCGTAATTTGCAGTAGTCGCGTATTAAGCCTCAAAAAGGAAAACGCTCCCCCTTTTCGAGAGATAATCCATTCAAATTTGTTAACTGCGTTGTAGCTGGAACCATAATTACCCCTAACATAAAATTATTTTAACAATTTTTTGTTCACAAGTTTTTAACATGATTTACTAATAGTTTATAAATCCATATAATTTCCTTGCATTAAATATTATTAAGTTTGAAATTCGAACCTAAAAATATTAAGTATCATCTTTTAAAAGTAGCTACATAAAAGGCTAACTTAAATCAGATTCTTCTAAAATCCATTATCATCATTATTAAGCTCCTTTGGACTTCTGGTAAGAGAAATACATCCAAGTACATAGAATACTAGAACAAGTTTAAAGTAATTTAAGGTAAATTATCCAAATTCAAAACAATATACATATTATATGTTTCATATTTGCTTTAAACTTGAAACATAAGATAATAGAAATGTATTCTCGCAGAAGTTCAGCTTTTATCCTTTGCTAGAATTTGATGCGTCGCTGCTAATCTATATTAGCTAAGAGAAGGGAAGCCTGCAAAAAAAACGATAAAGAAAACAGAGAAAATATTTATCAAACATATGTAAAGGAGTGCACATTGTTGATTATTCTATAAAAAGGAAAGCTAATTCTACTCAATTACATTTGATCATACCAGAACCCTAAGCTTGATTTAATTGATTCATAGTCATTCAATAAATCAAATTTGAAACTATAACATCTACAAACCCTTTCTGTCTTCACAAATCATAGCTTTATTTTTTATCCAAAAAAGCCTGATCACAGCCTTTTCCTAGAATTTTTTTTAATTATCTCCAATTTAATTGTGTGATTAAAAGTAGTAGTAAGCAACTGGTATCTGGTTTTTATCTTTCAAACTTTAATTCTCATAATTTCAAGCATGCATGTTTTAAGAGATTCTTTTGATTAGATCTCGATTTAACAAAGAATTGATTTAACAAAGAATTGTTGGAAGATATTAAATTTTAGCTTACCCTAGTTTAAGAGAAGTATCTGAGCTATCATCTTCCAATGGAGGGCCACTACTACAACTATAAACATTATTGACAGATTGTGATGACATGCCTTCTTCCTGAGTTGCAACTTCTGACTGTACTAAGACAAGTCTCTTGCCCTTGCACAATGACACCAACTGAAAACATCCCTAAAATCTTTTGTCAATAATGCTATAATTAACTTGGAAATTGAAGTATAACATATTAACAGCTATCAAACTACTACTTACTTTTTCTTTAAGTAGCTTGTTTTCTTCTTGCAATTGTGCTCCCTATCATTTTCATCAAAGAGGAAAGTAAACACATCAAGGAAATGAAATTTTCCTAATGACTAGCACAAACCTGACAATGCTAGACATGATAAAAGACAAACAAGAAAAGAAAGAAACTAAAACCATGATAGAAGATAAGAACAAAAAGCAAATACATCAAAGGAGTAGTTGGTTCAAGTAATTTGATATTCCTACAAGTTATGTGAGATTTTGACATAACATTCCAACGCTTAAATTCTAAAAATTACCTTGTGCTGCTAATTTTATAGTCTGAATAGGGTCAAGATTGCAATATATAAAAAGTAATTTCAATACCACCTCTTCCTTACACAACCTTATATTCATTTTATGACATTTTTTCTAGTTTTAGTCAATTTTACCCTTTTAGACCAAAAAATATCATAATTTATTTAAAAGGAAATTGTGTTTCTCTCATCTTTTACTAAGAAAATATTAGATTTTATTTAAATAATTGAGATCAATTTTAAAATATAGATGGCCATTTAATTATTATGATGATTTGCATTTGATTTTCTTAATAATAGATGATTCCTAATTTTATTCTTAAACAACGTGCATTGATCTGTTTTTAACTAAACCATTTTAACTAAAGTTAAAATAGTTTTTACAACTTAAATTTTCTCAATCATTCTCATTTATAAAAATCTCAAAATAAGGCATTACACGCATGGTTCATATACCTTGAGTTCATATTATTCATATGAAGTTCCCTTTAATATTTACAAAAACTAAATTCAAATGCAATTCATATCCAAAATTATAAATCTACATAATTTGTATTTTAATAATTCTTAAAATTATTTCAACTTCTTTTTTTATACAAAATAAAAAATATTAAAAATTTTCTATAACAATGACAAATTTATTAAAATGTGCTTTTAGATAATCTTGCATTCTATCAATTGAATCGAACAAGATAATGTAACATACCTAATAATATGTTAAGTAACTTTACATTCTAGCAATCCTATTGCCAAAGATAATATTATTTTGTGAACCAAACAATCCATAACACGCAAATCTATGTAACATAAATAATTAACTTATCAAAATTTTTGTAAATATAAATAATTTAAACACAATTATGACATGAGAAAACATGTGATTGTGAAGCCTAAATTTTCACTAAACTTGAATGGTTATAATTGTAAATTGTTGTAGATCTAACATTTCAAGTATTTGTAGCAGCACTCTAATTATAGCTTTTAACATTGGATTCACATCTCAACATGATACATATTGCTTAAAACATATTGCCAAATTGGTCATCTTTATAAAATTACAAAGAAGCATATTTGGAGCAATCCCATAATTATAGTTTTTAACATTGGAATTTTCTCTAAATTGAATAGAAGCTAGTAGAGTTAGAAACTATACAATGGATTATTAACACTTGACACAAATCAACTTAATCTTCCTCTTTCTACAGTTTAAGCAATCTTATGTGTTGATTTTTGTAATCATATATAGGCTTCTTGTTTATTGATTAGATTGCTTTGATTTTGAATAATTTCTATTACGATATAAGAGATATTTTTAGACTTTCTTGTGTATTTCAAGGTACCATTCATAGAATCAATAATACATTGTACTTTTTCATCATTTATAATTTGATTCCTTTATGGTATCAAAGTATTACTAATCTCCAACGAGAATCAATCTCAGCGTGCATATTGTTTTCCCTTCCCAACCTTCACTTTCACACTCGATCTTTCTTATGGCATCCACAACCAACACCCCAACCATGGTGAATCCAAATGATTCCTAAATACTACTATTATAGCTCACTTGAACCATCAACTTTGTAACCATCACATACCATCAACGTCAACATGGAAACTCCAAATCCTAGATACAAAATTTGGTTTCATTACGACCAACTAATCTACAATCCAATTATGGGATCAATAAATCTAACTATTGCTTCCATAATCACCAAAACCACTACTTCAAAGCAAGCTTGGGATGCTTTACACACGTTGTATACCAACAAGTCGCATAAAAAAAATCTTTAGGTTATGGAATTCTCTAGCCGCCAATACAAAGGAACCAAGGGCTATTTCGAAATATATGAAAGTTCACAACATACCTATGAACTTGACATAGGTGGTGCTCTTACCAACGACACAAAATTAATTGTCAAAGGCAATGGCTTAAGAATAAAATATGACTACATCTCTGCAACTATTCAAGCTTTTAATTCCTCAATCTAAATATCATATAAGGATCTTTTTGATAAGTTCCACAATCTTGAGCTCTTTCAGGAACATAATAGACTCAAAATATCCAAGACCTAATTACAACAACAATAGAGTAGAAATCATCTACAAACAATTCAACCCCCTGAAACAATAAAAAAGGATATCAATCTTGCCAACAATGGTATCCACAAAATTCCTTATACAACCAAAAACACCATCATCCACACAATCATAGCGTACATCACCCATATCGCAGCAAAATGAATTTCTCTATAAACTTCATTCGTGAAAAAATTTAAAAGGAGTTCATTTTTATAAGTTATGTTAAAACTGAAGATCAATTAGGAGAGATCTTCACAAAAGCATTGAATGGAACTCGAATTCATTATATTTGTAACAAGTTGGCATGATTAATATTTATGCTCTAATTTATGAGGAATGTTGTAACTAAGATATTATTTTATATAGGTCTTTTCGGAGTTTTTATTTACTTTTGACTTCTTTCCTTGACTAAACTTTTATGCACCCAACCTAAGAGATTAGATATGGGTCAAAAGCTGAGAATTCTTAAAATTGTTATGCCTTGTTTCTATTGTATTCTTTTAACATTGTGTTGTTATTATGGTTTTAGGTAATTTTCTTGTATTTGTTCTTTTGATGTAGATTGTATTGAGGTCATAGTTCTATTATGACTTTTTGTTCCCATTGGGTTTTGTTAAGAGTTGTGTGATCTAAATCTTTTCACTTGTTAAAAAAAATAGGGGAATCTATGGGGGCAAAAGCCCGAGGCCGTAGCCTACCACAAATCCCATTCAACACTAAACTCGACATGGGTGCGGGGGTAGAACCCCCACGGTACGGAACATGTTGCACAAGTTGAATTCGTATAGGACTATATCTCTTCTATTAGTCATTGATTATAATAGGGTTGTTTTACCTTTAAAATAGATATAGTCGAACTCCTCTTGTATTATTTTTTTCAACATTAGTCGATTTCTTCTCCTCTACCCTTGATTTTTTCCCGATAAACATTTTCCTTTGTTATCAATAAAAGTTTTACCTTTGTTACAATTGTAAATGGCTATACTATATCAAAATAAATTGTTAAAAATGTAACCCAAATTCATGATAAAATAAAATAAAAGTGTGTAAGAGAAGTTCGAATAGAAGTATACTTTCTCTGTTTAATGTTGATTTGAATAAGGTGTTTTAACCTTACTGCATTACTTATATTTTATTTTGATTAGAATATGGTTTTACACATCTATAAATAGACATAGTCTACTCCTCTTGTATTCATTCGAGTCTACTCCTCTTGTATTCATTCGAATTTGACATAGTGAATTATCTTCTCTTCTGCTTGTGATTTTTTTTCCCGAAAGGGTTTCCACGTAAAATCTGTGTTCTTTATTTCTCTATTTTCTTTGCGATACATTATCATTACCAATGTTTTGTTTTTCACAAATTGGTATCAAAGCTTTGCGAGTTACTTATCTCAATCAAGGTAATGGCATCGCTAAAGTATGAAATTCAGCTCTTGGATCGCAACACCAGATTCATACTGTGGCAGATTAATATTCAAGTCATTCTTACGCAGATGGATTTAGAGGATGCCCTACTAAGGATAGATAAGATATCTTCGACATTGATGGATGAAGAGAAAAAGCGTAAGGATCGAAAGGCTTTGGCGCAATTACATCTACATTTGTCTAACGAAATTTTATAGTGATGAAGGAGAAGACCGTCGCTGCATTATGGATGAGGCTAGAGCAGCTATGTATGCCAAAAGCTCTAACAACAAGCTCATATGAAGTAGTGTCTTTATACTCATCATTTGAAGAAAGGTGTGTCTGTGCACGAACACTTAACAGTGTTTAAAAAAATTCTCTCAGACCTTGAGGCCATGGAGGTTCAGTATGATAAAGAACTAGGGTTGGTTTTGCTTTGTTCGTTGCCCCCGCCTTATTCAACCTTTACAGACGATTTTGTATAGCCACGAGTCTCTCACAGTTAATGAGATTTATGATTCTTTGACCTCGTATGATCAGATAAAGCCTCTTATGGTTAAACTCGACTCTCAGGGAGAGGGTCTCATTGTTCGTGAGAGACAGAACCGGAATGTTGATGATGATCATGGAAGGACATAAGACCGGAATCCTCGTGGTAATCTAAGAGAAGATCAAAGTTTTCAAACAAAGGTAAAACTTGTAACTTCTGTAAAGAGAAGCACATTAAATCCGAGTGTTTTAAGCTACAAAAAGAGATCAAAAGGGAGGTTGCGAATCAAAAGAGCAAACAACCAAAAAAATCTGGTGAAACTAATGTTATAAAAGACTACAACGACAGTGAACTTCTATCGCTTCTGTCAACAATTCTAAAATGAGCGAGTGGATCCTTGATTTGAGTTGCACCTTCCGCATGAGTCCCAATCGGGATTGGTTTACAACTTACAAAACAATGTTTGAAGGTGTTGTTTTAATAGGAAATAATGTTTCATGTAAAATCGCAACTGTTGGAATGATTAAAGTTAAGATGTTTGACAGGGTTGTCAATCACTTTGTGACGTACGACATGTTCTAGAATTGAAGAGAAATTTGATCTCGTTGAGTACTTTTGATTCAAAAGGATACAAATACACAGCTGAAAGTGAGGTTTTGAAGATTTCAAAAGGTTCCCTCGTTGTGATGAAAGGGCAGAGAAAGACTGCCAAGTTATATGTTTTGCAAGGTTCTACGGTTACTGGTGATGCAACTTTTGCTTCCTCTTCCTTGTTAGATGATATTACTGGACTTTGGCATATGCACCTAAGGCATATGAGTGAGAATGACATGAAAAAATTGAGCAAAAGAGGACTTTTAGATGGGTAAGGAATTTGCAAATTGAAGTTCTATGAGCACTGCATTTTTGGGAAGCAAAAAAGAGTTTAATTCACCAGAGGAATCCATAACACAAAGGGAACATTGGAGTATATTCATTCTGATATGTGGGGGCTAGCCAGAGTGCCTTCGAGAGGTGAAGCTAATTATATACTAACACTTATTGATGATTTTTCTAGAAAAATTTGGGCATTTTTCCTGAAGCAAAAAAATGATGTATTTTCCGCATTTAAACCTTGGAAAACTATGAAAAATAGATGGGAAAACAAATAAAAACACCTCTGCACAGACAATGGCTTAAAGTTCTGTTCTAATGAGTTTAATGAACTATGCAAGTCAGAAGGGATCGTGAGACACTTGACAGTTCGTCATACTCCATAGCAAAACGGTGTTGCAGAACAAATAAACATAACAATCATGGAGAAGGTTCGATGTATGTTGTCGAATGTCAACTTACCAAAGTTGTTTTGGGCTAAAGCAACCTCTACTGCATGTTTTTTATCAACCGATATCCATCTGTTGCCATTGAGAAAAAGATTCCACAAGAGGTATGATCTAGTAATCCTACTGATTATTCTAATTTAAAGATCTTTGGGTGTTCTGCGTATACTCATGTTGATAATGGAAAATTAAAACCAAGATCCATTAAATGTGTTTTCATTCGTTATAAAGCTAATGTAAAAAGATATAAGTTATGGTGTCCTGAAAATAGAAAAGTTTTGATTAGCAAAGATTTTTTTTTATGAAACTGTTATGCTTTCTAACTTATCTCTTAAAGACTCTTCCAATAAAGAACAAAAGAAGATGGAGCATTAGATTAATCAAAAAACCACAACAGAGTCGACTCATCAAGCTAGTACATAAATTCAGAATAGAGTTTACTCTTCACCACAATACTCTATCACTAAACCTCTAAAGAGGTATGCCGAGGCTGACTAGTTGCTTATGCTTTAAATGTGTCTAAAGATATAGATGCAAACTAAGAGCCATCTACTTATTTTGAGGCGGTTAGCTGTGAAGACTCAGAAAAGTAGTTGTTATGCAAGAAAAGATGGAATCACTCCACAAAAACAGAACATGAGATATTGTGTAACTTCCTAAAGGAAAAAATGATGTTCGTTGTAAATGGGTGTTTAAAAAGAAAGAAGGAACTCCAGGAGTTAAAAAACCCGGATATAAAGCAAGGCTTGTTGCAAAAGGTTACAATCAAATTTCAGGTGTGGACTTCACAGATGTGTTCTCCCTAGTTGTGAAATATAGGTTGATTCAAGTTTTGCTTGGTATTATGGCCATGCGTAATTTAGAACTTGAGCAGTTAGATATAAAAACTACATTTTTGAATGGATAACTTAAGGATATTTACATGCAACAACCAGAGGGTTTTACAATTTCAAAACAAGAAGACTATATTTGCTTGCTGAAAAAGTCCCTTTACGGTTTGAAACAGTCACTAAAACAATGGTACAATAAGTTTGATTCCTTTATGACTTCTCATGATTTCAAAAGAAATAGCTTTGACAGTTGTGTTTACTTTAAGAAAAATAGCGATGGTTCTTTTATGTATCTACTCCTCTATGTTGATGACATGTCGATAGCAGTGAAAAAAAAAGAGAGATAAGAAAGGTCAAAGCCCAGCTTAGTGAAGAATTTGAGATGAAAGATTTGGGCCCAGCAAAAAACATACTTAGTATAGAGATTCTCAAATATAGAAAAACAAGTAAATTGTACTTAAGCCCGAATGGGTACATTGAGAAAGTTCTTTGCGGGTTCAATATACAGAGTGCTAACCCTGTTAGTACTCCTTTAGCAGCTCATTTTAGACTTTCATCGACTTTGTCTCCATAATCAGATGATGAGATTTGAGTACATGTCACATGTTCCATATTCTAGGGCAGCGGGATCTCTCATGTATGCTATGGTTTGTTCACGTCCAGATTTATCATACGCAGTCAATAAAATTAACAAATACATGGCAAATCCTAATAAAGAACACTAAAAAGCAGTTCAGTGGATTTTAAAATACTTATGAAGTACTACTGATGTTTACTTACAGTTTGGAAGAACTAGAGATGGAGTCATTGGTATGTTGATGATGATATTGCTCGAGACCTTGATAGAAGATCACTCACAGGTTATGCCTTTACAATCAGTGATTGTTCAATCAATTGGAAAGCCGCTTTGTAAACTACAGTCGCTTTGTCTACCACTAAAGCCAAGTACATGGCAATTACTGAGGCTTGTAAAAAAGACATTTGGTTGAATGGACTCTTTAATGAACTAAATGAAGACCTTTAAATCAGTACAGTATTTTGTGACAGTCAAATTGCCATCTTCCTTACAAAATATTAAATGTTTCATGAGAGAACAAAGAATATTGATGTTTGGTATCATTTTGTTCGTGATATTATTGCTCGTGGTGATATTGTTGAGAGGAAACTTAGTACTCATGAAAATCCAGCAGATATGATGACTATGTCACTTTCCATAACCAAGTTTAGACATTGCTTAGACTTGGTGTTCATTGTTGAAGTTAAACCCTTAAAGGGGTTTTTGAAAGAGGTGAAGAACTTGATCGTTGGAAGTTCGCGATGAAGAACTTACTTGTTAAAGAATTCGTGTCAAGGTGGAAATTATTAGAGATGTGACCCATATTCGTGATAAAATAAAATACAAGTGGTAAAATACAAGCGTGCAAGAGAAGTTCAAATAAAAGTACACTGTCTCTATTTAATGTTGATTTGAATAAGTTACTTTAACATTACTGCATTACTTCTATTTTATTTTAATTAGAATATAATTTTACACACCTATAAATAGACATAGTCTACTTTTGTATTCATTCAAATTCAACATAGTGAATTATATTTTCTTCTATATGTGATTTTTTTCCTCGGAAGAGTTTCCACGTAAAATCTGTGTATTCTTTATTTTTTGTTCTCTTTTACTTGTGATACATTGTCATTATCGACGTTCTTTCACACAAATTTTAATGGTAATCTAAACATATACAAATCTTGTCTCATTGTGAAAATATCCAAGTGTTAACTACCGCTCTACTTTCAATCTTATCATGAAATTAATAGCAATTCATTTCATCTTATTACATGATGTACAAAACAATTAGACTCTACATTAGTTAGATGTAAACAATGCATTTCTTCAAGGACATCTTCGTGAAAAAGTGTATATGAGACTACTAGACTATAAATATCTCAATAATCCCAACTACATCTGCGAAATAAAGAAAACTATTTACAATCTAAACAGACACCCTATTTATCACTCAGATTCTTCTCTGTTATCTGTCACCAAAAAGGTACGCTTGATCATATTTTAATACATATGGATGATATTCTCGTGAATGGAAGTAACTCTAACATTATTCAACAAGTCATTTAAGACCTTGCAACTCGTTTCTCTTAAAGATCTTGGCTCTTTAACATATTTATTGGAAATTATAGTCATTCTAACTGTAGATGGAATTTTGCTTCTCAAGTTATGCACATCTCTGATATTCTAACTACTTATAAAAATTTTGAATGTAAACATGTTTAGACACTTATGAGTTCCAACTTTTCCTTAACTTTTGAAGATGGTGCTCTTCGGCTCTTCCAACTAATGAAACTCCCTATCATTAGGTTATTAGTAAGCTCCAAAATTTATCATTCACTAGACTTGATCTTAGCTTTATCGTCAACAAATTTCCAATTTTATGCATGATCTAAAGGCTACACACTATCATTATGTTAAATGACTCCTTAAGCATCTACAACAAACAATCATAACTTGAAGATAATAAGTCTACCCCTTGATTTTTTATTTACTCTAATGTGGACTCAAGTGATATAAAAAATCATACATCCACTTTTGACTTCATTTAGTTCTTTGGCCATGTTGGTGTGTAGGGATAAAAATAAACTTTGAGAAATTAACAAAGGTTTCAATGCGTGTATCAATGTCACTTTCTTTAAAGTTATATTCACCCCTAACTATATTATGGTGTGAAAGAATTACTGACAAATGAACCACAATGATAAAATAAAACCCAATGATTGGCTACCTTTTGCACTAACGAAAATAGTCCACTGAATACTTACTAAAGCATAGCAAAGATATCAATTTTTATAAAAAAATTATTGCAATTTTTTTTAAAATAATCTTAAAAATATAAAAGATGGTGGAAGAATAAAAATAAAATTTGTTTCTATGTTTTTTTGAATGTTTCATACAAATGAAATTCCACTCTTATTTATAGGTCCCATGATGAAATTCCACTCTTATTTATAGGTCTCATGTCTTTTCATAGAGATATAACTACCCAAATGGATAGTCATATCTTTAGCAATAAACATAATTATTCAATAGATATTTATTTAAATAATTATAACTATTTGTTAATAATCAACATAATTTTGAATTTAAGAGACATAACTCATCACTATAAATAGTAACAACTTTTGGTTAATAATCAAGTGACAATTTTTAAATCACTTGTACTTTTACAATTATAACCATTAAAACATTATAAATATTTTAAAATTGTTCCAACAATCTCTCATTTTCAAAATATTTTAGATTTTGATAATATTGAAAATTTTGCATAAATGAAAGTGTCTTATGATCGAATCTTCACTTAACGAAAACGTTAAAGTTAATTGAAATTGCATTATAGACTATACTTTGAATCAAATATTCCATTTGATTAATCGAACACATCTCACAAAACAATTCCAACACCAATCAATACACATTATCCAAGAACACTATCATGACCATGTGTCTGTAACCTCTTTCATGAGTGTTGTTAGAGTCAAACCCTTAAGCTTTTAGAAGCATCCACACTTTCACTCACATAGGTAGATCTCATCAAAAGTGTTCATGTAATTATAACAAACTAACATTATGTTATGAATCTATTAAGAGTATAATACTCTCATCCTTTCCTTATCATTACAGGTACCTAAAACTTTTTAACTTGGGATGATATATTATATATTATTTTATAGTGCTAGTAGTTACCTACTAATGATGTATTTTGTCTCATTGAACTTAAGACTTGACATTATACTAAGCATTAAGTTTCCATCATGAGCGAGTCAAATATTATAGACTTGTACTTCATCCCTAAATTTCTAAAATTTCAACATAGTTATATCAATTATCTGTACCACATGGTGAAACTTTATATTTATTTGTGTCTAAAAAATTCACAAGACCATCATCATCATGTTCAATTACCTATTATTTTGCAAAAGAATGCTACTAAGAATATCCTTTCTACTATTGTTAAATTTTAGTGATCACTTTATCTTTTCTTATCATGGCAATTTCATATTTGACTACTTTATTTATTTATTGATATCCAAAAAAATTAATTTCACAATCACCAAATATATGAAACAGTACATCGTGTCCTTTTCACCAAGTTGTTATAAAGAGGTCTTGAATCCCTTAATGAAACTAAACATATTTGCTATTTGTCATAGCTTCTTTTCAAAGTCAGTACATGACTTTAAAACTTTTTTGCATTCATAGTCAAATAACATTTTTTCTTAATAGACCATATATATATAGGGTGTAACATATATAGTCATATTATAAGACCATCAATTGTCCAATAAGTGTATAAAATTACACATTTATTCACCCTTCATCATGGAAATCGTCAATTATTTTCTAACTATGATCAAAATCATGTCCATCACCTAAATGGGTCAAATAACATTTATATTATTATTTTCACATTCACCAGATCTTTGATTCATGCCTTCCAAAGTAAATTTCAAAATTGACATCTTAAAATTTTATAAAACCACGAGATTATAAATCATATCTAAACCATATATAAAAAATCACATGCACCATTGTAAATGTGCATAGTATGATCTCAATTTTAAATATATGATTATCACGTTATATAGCCGCTAGAAGATTTCATGCCAGAATAGTGATCTTACTATGTAAGAATATTTTTCACTATTCTACATTGATTAGAAAATTTAACCATGCATATGCATGTGATTTATTTCATTTCAAGTCAAAACCGCTTCTAATCCAAACTTTGCAAGATAGAATAAAAAAATATGCAATCATATATAAAACTTGTTTAGTTTAAGGTTATTTAACAAAAACAAGCAAAATTATTTATATTATATGATCTATAAACTTTTGTTTTTAGAAATGAAAATGTCTCATCAATATCATCAAAATGCTAGTTACTAATATCATGATTTAAATTAAAAAAAAAAAAGATTTCACATCTCAAATTAAAATATATATCATAAAAAAGAAAGCAATACTTTTATACTAAAAATTCCACTCACAATTTGGATGGAATGAATTAAATGAATTCAACTCCAACCAAACATATATAATATACCAATAAGAACATAAGTGCCTTTCTGAAAACGCATAACTTTTCATGTTCGAAAGTTTACCAAATAGACAAGATTTAGTTTTGAAATCATCAGACAAACATATATTTTCGACTTAAGGCAACAATTGAAACATTATTCCTTGCATTGCTTAAAAATTTCAATAACTTCCTTTTTTTTCTCCTTTTCATGATTGTAAAAATATATGCATTATATTATATAATTATGTACCAATGGTAACTATGCATGTCACACCCAAATCTAGAAATAAAGTTTGGCTATATTTGAATTGGAGTCCCTGGGTTATTTTTAAACTTTTTAAACCACCCTTAAGACAAGTATTTAGTACCAAGTTATAAATATTTGGACTGCAATGCGCCTTAGAGTAATTATGGAATACTTATATGGCCGATTGAGGAATAATTAAAATGGAACTAAATAGTTAAATTGGAACTACACAGTTAGTAGTGGAGGACACAATGATTTTGTTTGTAGGTTCTAGAATGTTAAATTAGAATGGGTGGCATGCAAAGGTCAAGTATAAATCGAGGTAAATGATATCTTTATTGGGTTCTTTTCTTTTCTAAAGGTCATTTTTTAGTGTTCTCTCTCGGTTACTCGAACAATGGAAAGAAGAAGATGAATTTGCATTTGCATTTTGGGAAAAGACTAGTGATTTAGTTAAGAATTTGCAACAATTGCAAGCTAGTAAGTTTTTAAACCCTTTCGTATCTTTGGATAGAAAGAAAATGGAAAAGGAAACTTTTGGATTCTTTGTAAAATCCAAACCGATGGATTGTAAGAAACCAAGCTTTAGCTAACTTTAAAATTTTTCTGCATTTTATTTTATTTCGATTTTGATGCACATGAACGCTTCTGTTTTGTTTGAATTCAAATGATTTCTTTGTGAAGGGATGGAAGAGGTCCAAGCATCATGGAAAAACTAAATAAATGAAAGAGGATTCAGCCTTCTGGTATTCTGCTGGTGAGTCCCTGAACTCAAACCTTCAATTTTTGCCTTGCATGTTTCAGTGCGGTGATTTGGATTGTGATTCTTGTAAAATTTTGTTGCATGTTCTACTAATTTCAAAATGCGACTTTGTTGTAAGATGATGTATGTTAAGTGTGGGTATGCATATGCATGTTTGGTTGCGAGCATAAGCTTGTGGTATTGATGAGATATTTACCAGGTAAATTGCTACTGATTATGTTGTGCTGTTGAACGGTCTATTGGTTGTAATGTGTTTTAGCGATTATGGTAAAATGTTGGTATCTCTATTTTGTGCTAGCAAACTATATGATTAGTTGAATGTGTGATTTTGTGAGATGTTTGATAAGCATTTTATGGATAAAATGATTTATATGCGGAGCTTAGGAGGTATGTGATAATTAGGGATGAAAGAATAAGGAGATGTCATGTTGTGCACTTTGTGCCACATGTTAACCGGCTTTGTGGAGGTTCGATTGAAGGGTACAAAAAATGTGTATGTATGATATTTGGCTTTGTAGAGATTTAGTTGGTATGTAAGGAAATTTATACGCACAAGTATATGATGACCCTACTAGGGTTCTTCTCAAGTATGAAACTCTGCAGAGCCTAAGGCTCTAAGTCTCATGTATGTATACAAGTCCTATGGCCATAGGCACACACAAGTAAGGCGATCTGCTGGACTTATCTAATGATTCAAGTTACGATATCCAATTAGACAAGGTTATTCGTGGAAATTCTCCAAGTAAAAGTCCACAAAACAATTCACATAGATGAATCCACATCTATATGTAAGTATATGCCTATGGATCTATATGTATGAGTCCGCCATTTATGAGTTCACATCTATGAATCTTCCATATGAATCTATATGTATGACAATCCGCTGGATTTATCTTTATGATTTAAGCTATGACAGTCTACTGACCGCATATTCATGTTTCCAGTTTAAGAATTCAAGAAGACTATCTTTCAAGTAAGAGTCTGCATGGATTATCTTTCAAGTAAAAGTCCACGAAGACCATCATTCAAACATGAATCTGCGTGGATTATTATCCAAGTATGAGTTCGCAAGATCATATGCAAGTATGAGTCCGTAAGGACTACCTTTCAAGTATCGATCCGTAAAGACTATATTGCAAGTTAAAACAGTCTATAGGACTTGCCCTCAGGCTTTAAGGCTAAGTTGATCCACTTATTCTCCATTATATGAAATTTTGCAGAAATAAATCCACCAAGTGCAAGCCTGCGTAATCAAGTTTGCCCAATGCGAGCCTGTGTGTCTAAGTCCTCCAAGCACGAATCCACTAGGAATATCCATCAAGCATGAGTCCGTAAGAACTATATGTAAGTATGAATTCATATATAGGAGCTCAAGTATGAGTCCGCTGATATGAATACGCAGGTATAAGTCCGCAAGTACGAGTCCACATGAAGCCATAAGTGTGAATTCACAGGCATGTGTCTGGTGTGTGGTAGCCAAGTATGCTTTCGCAAAGATTTTACATATTGTATAAGTCTGCGATGGGGAAATCCATCTAGACTTTCCATAATACATATGTTCGCAAAAAGTGAAGGCGAACTATCTATTTGAGCAAAGTATATTGTATGTGTTACATATATTCATACTTGAACTGTCTACCGTATTAGTTGTCTTTATGCGTGAATTATTCTACGCGAGTTGTATGGGTGATTCGTATCATAAGAGTTGTTTAAACCTGAGTCATTCCATGTGAACTTACTTTATAGTGCAAGTTGTTGGTTGTGCAAACCGCTTATAAGTACAAGTTAAATCCCATGCGAGTTATGCTAACACGCTAGATGCGTCGTTGCGAGAGTTGCGCAAAAGTGCGGAATGTGTCAAGGCGCGAGTTGTGTCAACATATGAGTTGTACCAATGCGCAAACTTGTCCATGTGCGAGCTACAACATATACATGGATTGGCCAGTGCAGTGGAGTACTCGTACTATAAAATCATGTGGGGCAAGTTATGTTAACGAACTCACTAAGTTCATCCTAAACTTCGCTCATTTGTTTGTCTTTTCAAGTATATAAGCTATTTTGGAACACAAAAAGGGGACTAAGCCAGAATCCTCAGACCTGATGTGAGTCTATTTCTTTCGCTTGTAGCATGTACAGATTGGGGCAACCTGTAGACTCGAGTTCTTATGCTCATACTTCTTGTGTTTTTGAACCATGAAAATGATGTATAAATTTTAATGTCATGAATGATGAAAAAGATGGGTTTTTTTACGAGTATATCTCACTTTAGTATATGAAATTTATTTTGGCTAGCCTTTATTGAATTGTGGAAACTAGATGATATTCTACAAGCTGTTTTGAACGCGATAACCCTTCAAGTCAAAATTTAGTTTAAAGTGACATCCCCGTTGGTCGGTCGTCTGATCAGATCCTGGTGGGTGTTCCAATGCATATGATAAATTAGCATTTAACTTTATCAAAAACTAATCCATGAGACACTTACACTTTTTGCATATTAAGATTAATCTCAATAAAACATAGCCATAAAAATTCATGCAGTAATACTAAACCAAAAATTTGATGTACCTTTCATTTCTATAAAGATTTCTTCTAAATTAATAATTAAATCATTGACCTCAATGTTGTCCCCTTACTAATAGTCATCTTCTTAGTACCATGATTGTAGTGGCATGCGAATGCATGGTGAACAAACACATTTAATTTCTCATAAATTGCGAAAATAAAACCTTAAAATTATTGGTGTGAGGGGGATAAAAATAAACTTTGAGAAATTAATAAAGGTTTCAAAGCGTGTATCTATACCACTTTCGTTAAGATTCTATTCACCTCCACCTATATTATAGCATGCAAAAGAATCACTGAAAAATGAACCTTAAGGATACAATGAAGCCTAATAATTATATATGTTTAGCATTGACGAAAATAGTCCACTAAACATTAAGTAGAGCATAACAAAGAAATAAACTTCTATAAAAAGTTAATGCATAAATTCTTTATAAAACAATCTAAGAATGCGAAGGATGGTGAGATAATAAAAAAAACTCTGTTTATTTTTTTTAGTGTCCAACAATGAAATTTCACTCCTATTTATAGAAAGTCTCATGTCTTTTCATTAAAGCAAGTAACCAAATAAATAGCATAACTTTAGAATTTAAAAGATAAACTCATCGTTATAAATAGTGACAACTTTTGGTTAATAATTAAGTTTTTTTGTTCAGCCCTTTCCAAAGTTAATTAAATTTACAACTATTCTTTGAACTTCATATAATGTTGAGAAATCCACCCATTATAAACTCTAATAATTTGGGAGTTTTTTTTTTCTAAGCCATAATAAAATTTTATTAAAACTCCAATAGCTTAAAGCAACTCTACACCAAAATACACACACCAAGCCAACAAGACGATGAAGAAACACCATATAGCTAAAAGCTACCAACCACAAGGACCAGCCAGGAAGCTCCTAAGCACCACCTACTAACGAACAAGTTCCACGCAGATCAAAATAAACCCCAAAACCACCGAAAACCCCTCTTTGGTGCATCTTTATTCTAACCATGCTAGCTTAAAAGGTATTTAATATGCCAAAGGTGCATCAAAAACTCCCCATAGTTGCAAACATTTACTAAAACATGAACCTTATATCACAACCATCCTCTCCCTAACAAACAGATTGAAGAAAAAAGCCACTGAACCTCCCCACTGCTACCGAAAGCTCAAAATCGAAAACAATACCACCCCAAAAACAATTACTCTACTTGTCATCCACAACTCCAAATTCACTTCAAGAAAAAAATCCATTTCAACAATAATCACCTTTAAAACCTAGCTCATGATTCAACACTAAAAACCCTTCCCAATTCACTCGCATTCAAAGGTAAAAACATAGCAGAAATAAAATACCACCACAACACCGTTACCCCGTCAAGCTTTACAGCATCGTCCCAAGCTTAAGGTCGTTGACACAACCTTCAGTTTATGGGGGGTATTTAACACATGAAAAAAAATCTAATTTGTTCTTCTACATAATTTAACTAGGTCTTCCTCTTCAGCAGTCTTATTGGTTCAGTTATCTTGATTTTTGAGACATACTTATAGGCTTCTTGTTCATTGGTTGAAATGTTTTGATTTTGAATAATTTTTCCTATATTATAAGAGATTTTCAGGGCTTTCTTGTGTACAAGAGACCATTCGTACCATCAATAATGTATTGCAACTTTTTATCATTTATCAGCTAGTACCTCTATGCATGACTTTGAATAATGAACAAAAACCATATTCAGATCAGCCTTCTTTGCATGGATCAAATGGCACTTGTTTTCTAAACATGTATATCGTGGCGAATACTCCTATAATTTTACCGCTAATAAAGCTTTCCGAACAAAGAAAGATATTTCATGAAAAATATATGGCTATTAATGTTACAAAAAGTAAGGGGTAAGTTCGGGCATTTGTTTAACCCTAGTATATTCATTTTCTTTTATGTTTTTCTATATATTTGATCGTACCAAGTATTTCAAGAAAAAAAAAATCAAATCCATTGTACTAACCTTGGTTTCAAGTGAAGAGATCTCATTCATAATACGTTCATCCTGAGTGAAAAAACAGAATATATAACATGTTATTACAATGGACAAAATTCAAGAATTTGCTTCGCAAATTAACATATATACCTTGGTCTCAAGAACTCGTGTGAGTCCTGATTCCAGCAGTTTCTCTAGTTGTTGCAATTCATCAATGTTCAATCCTTGAAGATCTTCTCCTCTCATCTGCCTATTATATATAAGTGACTATATTTATATGTCAAATTTCCTTCAGAAACAGTCAACAAATAACTTATTACTGACCTCAGTTGATGTGTTTTGTCAGCAACTTCCTTGCTCAAACTAATTTCATTAGTGTTTTTCAGCTGCAATTTAAAAGAAAAACAGCAAACGCCATAAAAAGCTATACATTCTCAATTTGCAAGACTTCAAATACCAAAAGTGGAATACGATGAGGAAAAACAGATTTTGCAAAGAGGGATTTTTTTTTTTTTTTTTTCTGTTTTGGTATTGTATAATTAGTGTATTAGTATTCACTCACACAGTACATTCAAAAGGAGCTGTCCAAATAAATGCCTACCATTTACTTCCCGAAAGCTCAAATCCAAGTGAGTTCTATAAGTGAACAACCCTTTGGTCATTAGGCCAAACACGGGAGTTCAGAGAAAGAAGATTGGAAACCTAGATGAGTGTTCTACATATGTATGATTAATGAAAGCAGTTGCATTAATCTTCATGAAATATTCGAAGCCTCCAAAGGACACTCAGAAGGTATGACAAAAAAAATGGTTTAGGTGGTCACAAACAACTTATACATATGATATTGGCATGAATTGGTTAATCATGCAACATAAATATACTCAAATTTCTTTTCTCTATAACCCTATATCAACATTCAAATAGGTGTCAGAAACGGGCATGGACTTATTGAATTACCCGAAGCTCAAGAGATGGTTGATCCAATTTGTTGGAATATTGCAGATTATACCTTCCCAGTATGTCCTTCATGCTTATAGAGAAAAAAGAAAGGTGAAAATTAGTTAGACGAAAGTATTCTTCAGGTGAAAACCTGAAGCAGGCATCATAAATATGAAATAAACATATAAGCATTTATGGATTTACGGATTTACGGATTTTCTACAAGCTTATTATTTCAATGTTGATGTTTGAGGATCCTTTGCAAGGCAGTGTTGGCTGGTGGGTGGCTTTCATTTCACTTGTTTACCTTCTCTAGGCTGGTATTGTCTTTTTATTTTTAATTTCCTCCGTGAGGCATATGGTTTTATGGAGTCTGATAGGATCTTTGTGTGATCAATTTGGTGTTTAATTGGCTTTTTAAGCGTCTAGTATGGTGGTGTCCAATGTGAAAGTTTCCAAGAGAACTTTTAATAAAACTGTTCTATTTTTTATTAACTAAAGAATTAAACTTAAATAAAGAAAACAATCCTAATCCTAATTGGGAAAATAATTCCCTTATTCTAATAAACTACTAAAAGATAAAATAAAATATTCCTAAAATATGAATAAAACTTATCTACCTAAATAAGATTTATCTACCTAAATAAATTTAAAATATATACATATTTCCACACCCTGCCTCAAGTTGGTGCATATACATCAATCATGCCCAACTTGCTTACAAGAAAATTAAAGATTATCTTAGAGAGCCCTTTGGTGAGTATGTCAACAATCTGTTGTTTTAAAGGAACAAACGACGTGCACACTTGGCCTTCTTCAATCTTCTCCTTGATAAAGTGTCTATCAATCTCAACATGTTTAGTTCTGTCATGCTAGACTAAGTTGTGAACAATACTAATGTCAGCTTTGCTATCACAATACAACTTCATTGGTGAAGTTATAGGTTTTCCCATCTCTTCCATAATTCTTTTTAACCACATCATTTCACAAATTCCTTGAGCCATTGATCTAAACTCAACCTCTGCGCTACTTTTTGCTACAACACTTTGTTTTTTTGCTTTGCCAAGTCACAAGGTATTTCCAAACAAATGTATAGTATCTTGATGTAGATCTTCTATCTATTATTGAGCCCGCCCAATCTGCATCTGTATAAGCTTCAATTCCTCTTTTTTCGGATTCTTTGAAGAATAAACCCTTTCCAGGTTAACTCTTCAAGTATCTTAGAATCTAAAACACTGCTTCTTCATGTTTCACCATTGGGGAGTGCATAATTTGACTCACTAAGCTCACTGCAAAAGTTATGTCTGGCCTTGTATGTGATAAGCAAATTAACTTACCAACTAATTTTTGGTACTGCCCTTTATCAACTAATCGACCTTCTTTATTTCTAAATTTTACATTCGGATCAATTGGTGTGTCAACTAGGCAACAACCACTCATTCCAGCCTCTTTTAAAAGATCAATAACATTTTTTCTGAAAACCCACAAGACCTTTCTTTAATCACCAACTTTCATTCCAAGAAAGTATTTCAAAGGACCCAAGTCTTTGATCTCAAACTCCAATGCTAGAAGCTACTTGAGACGCCTTATTTCATCCGCATCATCTCCTATAAAAATGATATCATCAACATAAATTATAATAACTACTATTCTACCGTTTTGTGAATGTCGATAGAACATTGTGTGATCAGCTTGCCCTTGTGAGTAACCTTGTTTTTTAACAACTTGAGTGAACCGTTCAAACCAAGCTCGAAGAGACTACTTTAGACCATATAAAGATTTCTTGAGTTTACATACTCGAGTTCCAAATTTTTCTTCAAAACCTGGAGGATCCATGTAAACTTCTTCTTCAAGTTTCCCATTTAGGAAAGCATTCTTCACATCTAATTGTTGTAAAGACCAATCAAGATTAACAACAATTAATAAAAGAACTCTAACAGAATTTAGTTTGGCTACTGGAGCAAATGTTTCAAGATAATCTATCCCATATGTTTAATTGTATCTTTTAGCCATCAAACGGGCTTTGTATCTATCTAAAGATCCATCTGGTTTAAATTTGGTTGTGAATACTCATTTACAGCCCACTTTTTTTTTCTCTACCAATAATTCCATTATTTCCCATGTACCTGTTTTTTCAAGAGCGCGCATCTCCTCTAAAATAACTTCTTTCCACTCAAAAACTTGTAAAGCATCCTTCACATTTTTGGGTATTTTCACAGTATCGAGACACAAAACCAGGGCTGAGAATGTCGAAGACAAGGCTTTATAGGATACAAAGTTAGACATGGGATATTTGACAATATTTCTAACACCTTTTCTTTTAGCAATTGGAATATCTAAATCAGAAGATTCATTGGATGGATTATGAGTTTTACCTAGACTTTTGACAAGATCTTGCTAGTCAAATTCTTGGTGATGAATCTGATGAATTCCACTTTATTTGATTTCGATTTCTTCTTGAGTAAACAATTCAGTCATTTGTTTGCTCTTTATTCTCATGATCAGACACTATACTTCTTTTTATTAACATTAACATCATTAATTTCTGTATTATTCATAAATTCACCTTCCCCATTATTAGAATCCTTACGTTGTATATTCCTAGTCTTTTCTTGATTAATTATAAAATCTTACTTACTATAATTCCCTCCCTGAAGATTGGAATCATAATAAAATTGAGTTTCAACAAATGTGACATCCATGGTAACAATAATCTTCCTATTAATTGGATCATAACATTTGTAACCCTTTTTATTAGAAGCATAGCCAACAAAGACACATTTTTTTGCTCTAAGATCTAGTTTAACTTGGTTGTGAAGATAAACAAAAACACTACACCCAAAAACTTGGAGGGATAAATTTGTGATAAATTTAGAGTTAGGAAAGTTATCTTTAAAGAGACGAAAAGGAGTTCTATAGTTTAGAGTTTTACTGAGCATTCTACTAATAAGATATGCAACTGTTAACAAGGCTTCGCCCTAAAGATAACGTGGTACCTGACTAGTGAACATCAAGGCTCTAGTTACTTCCAAAAGATGCTGATTTTTTCTTTTTGCAATCCCATTTTGTTGTGGTGTATTTGTACAAGAACTTTGCTGGACTATTCCATGTTTGGTTAAGAAAACACCTAATTGGTCACTAAAAATTTTCCCACCATTGTCACTCCCAAAAACTTCTATTTTCACACCAAATTGTGTTTTCACCATAGCATAAAAAGACTGAAATACATTTTTAACTTCAGACTTATCTTTTAATAAAAACACCAAAAAATACGAGTATGATCATCAATAAATGTGACAAACCAACATTTTCCTGAAAAGTTGACTCTTAAAAGTCCCCAAACATCACTATGAATTAACGAAAAAGGTTTGGATGCTTTATATTTTTGAGGTGGAAAGAATGACAGATGATGTTTAGCCAATTCGCAGTGATATAAAGGACTTTTATTTTTAAAATAGATTAGGTAACAAATATCTTAAATAGTAAAAATTAGGATCTCCAAGCCGATAATGCCAAATTATAACCTTATCAAAATCAGAAACAAAATTAAACATAAAGTAGTTGTTGGCTGACTTAGATGGTCGTCGAAAAAAAAAGTAAATTCCACCAAATTCTTTAACATTGCCAATCATCCTCCCCGAGACCATGTCCTGAAATTTACAATAGATGAGTCAAATATAACATGACAATTCGAGGACTGGGATAATTTACTATCCGATATGAGATTACAAGTTAGATTTGGCACATGTAAAACATCGTGTAAAACCAAGGAAGACGAAATTTTAACAGTGCCTTTCCCGACTATTGCCGAGAACGACCGATCTGCTACTTTGATCTTTTAGTTTCCTACACAAGGTGTGTAAGTTGAAAAAAAAAATGACTACTAGTCATGTGATCACTAGCTCCAAAATCAACGATCCACATGTTTGTTTTATAAGGTTTGACACGAAAAAAAAACAGAAAAATCAGTACTTGATTGGGCAAAAGAGGAAGAAGGATTATTGAATGAGGTAGGAATAGAAGAATTCATCCGAAACTGTGGTCATTGAAAAAGCTTGTGTAGATACTCTAATTGTTCATTAGTGAATAGAGACCCTTTTAGAGAACTTTGGCCCTCATAATTTTCATTAGTTGTTTGGAAAGTTCTGCTATCCCCTGATTGTGAACCACGACCATTACCACTCTTTTCTTCCATTCGTCGATTTCCCATGGAGCTTTCAACACGTTTCTCGAGTGTGCCAATATTTTTTACAGTGATCGCACCAAGGTTTTTTCTTTTTTTCACTATCATTATTTTTAATAGTTACAATAGTAGAATTATCATTATTAACTTCAAATCCTGGCCTTAACATTACTTTTCCCCTAGTCTCCTCTCTTTTAACCTCAAAAAAATTCTCATGAAGTTTTGGAAGCAATTTTTTTCCTAAGATCCGAGATCTCGCTTCATCAAATTCTTTATTTAAACCAGCTAGAAACAAATAAGCTTGTTCATTCTCTCCTTTTTTTCATAGCTTTTACACCACCTTAGGGATACTCCCATTCATCATTATATCACTAATTCAGTTCTTGCCAAAGAGACATCATCTCGTTATAATAAAAAGTAACTTCCTTTTCCCCTTTCCTAGCTTTCCAAAGTTTTATTTTAAACTCAAAAATCAATGAAGCGTTTTTTAAATCTGAATAGGTGTCTTTCACAATGTCCCAAACATATTTAGTAGTCGGGAGAGAAAAAAAAGGTTTACCTATGGATGCTTCCATAGAATTAATAAGCCACACAGTTATCATTGAATTTTCTGACCTCCACTTGCTCATCTTTAAATCGCCCACCTGTGACTTTTCCAATTAAATGACTGAGCTTGCCGCGCCCATCAATTGCTAATTTTACAAACTGCAACCATTCCAAATAATTCTTGCCATTCAGCTTGTGAGATGTCAACTGAAAAGAAAGGTGAGATGCCTCTGTCCCTTGAGTCACTGTACAATCAGTTGTTGTTACAACGGTAGAACTTTCTTCCTCTGTTTGATTGCTAGATCTCTTATCTCCCGTGAAAGTTGTTTTAATCGTAATGTTACTAGAGATTTAACCTAACTCAGATGCCATGAAAATTTTCAAGAGGGCTCTTAATAAAATTGTTCTATTTTTTTATTAATTAAAAAACTGAACTTAAATAGAGAAAAGAGTCTTAGTCCTAATTGGAAAAATAATTCTCATATTTTAATAAACTACTAAAATATAAAGAAAATAATTTCCTTATTCTAATAAACTACTAAAAGATAAAATAAAATAAAATATTTCTAGAATATGAATAAAACTTATCTACCTAAATAAAATTTATCTATCTAAATAAATTTAAAACATATACATATTTCAACACAATGACTGTTATTTTGGTTCTTAGGTGTGAGGTGTTTTTCTTTTTTGGTGCTTTTTCTTCGGAAATTTTGGAGCTTTGGTGATGAGTTTTTTTACTCATTGTCTCACTAGCATTATGCTAGCTTTGTAACCTTTTTGGTTGTTAAAAATTTTATTGGCTTAGCAAAAAAATAAATATGAAATAAACAACAGGCCAAAAAAAAAACATTAAAACAAGGAACGGTTTAAAATTATTTCTTCAGCAAAACTTCCTCTGAGGAATTGACCAGAAATGAAAAGAGTAAGGTAAAAGATGCCTGCTATTACTACTGAGAGCGGTAACACTGAACTCCAATTGGCAATCAGAGTCCAAAGCATACAGTAATTCCATAGATGCTAGCGGCAAAGCCTAAACATTTACTGCTACTATCGATGAGCGAACTAGCTTTTTTTTTTCTCAATAAATAAGGGATTTTTTTTAATACAAGGAGCCAGAAAGTTTCCCCAAAATCAAAGTTTTTTTCCTTTACAAGACATGGTAATATACGACTAAAAAGAGCGAGCAACAACAGGGTCCATGAGCATGAAGCAGCACAAATACATGAAAAGATCTAGCATAGGGTAAAAGCAAGTTACTGTACGAGGAGTTAGATTGTATTTTGCACCTTTTATTCAAAAAATGATAAATTAATCTCTATATATTAAATTAAAAAATAAATTAATCTTTTATGCTAAAAATCTTATCTATTTCTACTATGATAAGCTATTATGCACCTATTTATGAGAAAGGGAAAGAGTTTTTTGTTTATTTTAAACATATTTTATTTTTTATAAGAGTTATTATTAATTTTTTTAATTTTAAATTTAAATTTGTACTAATTATTTTTTGATATCTAACTATTGTAATATATGTAATAAATAATTTTTTACTTTTATCTTATTATAATATACTAATAACCAAAGGAAGCATTAGTATATAATATTCGCTTAAAAGGAATAGAGATAGATAACTAAATACTCTTTAATTAATACCCTAACCAATAAATTCAAAAATGAAGTTCTCAATATTCAAAAAATAAATTGAGTACTCAAATATGCAATATTAACAAACAAGTGTATTTTTTTTTTGGCCAAGTCAAATAATTTATTGAAAACCAAAAAGATTTCAGTACTAGCTACAACCTATTAAAGCAAAACATAGCATTTTGCAAGCTCTAATATCAACATTACCTAAAAGAAAAGTCTCAACTAAAACTCATTCCAGCCCCACTAAAAATACACAAGAAGGGCAACCAAAAATTAGCATTTTCAAGATTTGTCTCCTGAACTGAAATCATTAGACTTTTACGAACTCAACCTTTTTTAGACATTAACCGGATAAATGGGTTCTTATTCGTAGAATTTATTCGCAATATAAGCTTTAAAAATTTTGTCAACTAACTTTTAGTTTAGTCTTAGTTAAGGTCTAAAGTTTAAGCTTGGACACTGAAGTTCCTCCCCGATTTAATATATAATTTCGTGATAGAACTGGATTTTGGAAAATATATAGAATATCATGTACGTAATGCAAGAAACTAGACCTAATGCAAAAACTTGTATGCTTGCTTACCAAAATATGCTCTTTGCATAACATTGATTAGAAACAGTTTGGAAAATGAGTCGGGCTACATTGAAATCAAAGGTAAGATCTGATAACATATGAGGATTAATATATTGTAAAACATCCAACGCAACTAACTTTGGGAGATTAAAACTCACCCCTATATTTTAATATATATTGAAACGAATATTTAATAAAAAATAAACATAAAAATCCAAACAAAATATAAATATAATAATAAGAAGTTTGTGGGTAAATTTAAAATGGATATAATCTTTAGCTAAATGTGCCGGTAAAGATTCTCAACATATACCATGGAAAAACAAAGATCTCATACCCCAATAAATCAGTAACCGAAGGGCATAGGAAGATCAAATGCAAAGTGCCCAAATTTATCCAACACTTACGAACTAAAACCAATCGGTTAATGAATAAACCCAGGAAAAATTAAATCAAAAAGACATCGAGAATTTTTTTTAATTATAAAAAGAAATATTGGTATCTTTTTAGAGAGAGAGTGTGTGGCTATTTTATGCAAAAGATATCAGTATAGTAGTATAGCCTCCACGATCTATGGAATCTGAACAAAACAAAGATCATGTTATCAGGTTTGTTTAAGACTTAGCTTTTTTTTTTTTTCTTTTTCATTAAAGGCTTAATTTTTGTTTTGGAAGATCTGTCACAGGATCTAAACCGGACATGGCAATGGAAGCTTACTACAAGTTCCCTTTGCTCTTTCTCTCCATCTATAACTATGATATAAGTAGACAGAAAGTAAAAGAAGAGAAAGAGTATTATTGGAAGTTGATGGAAAATATACCTGGAGCTAGCAAACTCAAAGAGCTTTCCAGTAGCTGAGAAAATAATGAGAGCAACCTCAGCGTCACAAAGAACTGAAAGCTCTTCAGCTTTCTTGAAAAGCCCTCGCCTTCTTTTAGAGAAAGTCACTTGCCTTGCCGTCAAGTTGTCGATCTTCTTGATCTTGATCTTCTCCCTCGCCATTTCTACCTTAAAAATAACAATATAAAAAAACAAAAAGATAAACAGTTTGCCTTTCCCATGTCTGATTTCTCCTCTCAGAGGAAAAAAAAAATAGTAACAATAATACATAAAATGACTTAAAAACAAGAGGGAAAAAGCGGGTTTTCTTGACTTTTTGTGCCAAGTTCATTTGAGGAAATTTTAAGCTGAAGCGCTAGTGAAAGACCCCATGTTTCAGATCCAGGTTTCTAAAAGAAGAAAGAAACTGACAGAACTAAAAACTCAGACACAAAAGGAGTAGGATTACTGGGTTTACTTTCATTAATTTTACCTTATTGAGATATATTTGTTCAGGGGCTGGAGTTAGGTCTGGTGACAGAAATCAAAAGCCCCCCATAACAGAGTTTTAAACTGAAAAACCATAAAAGAGAGAGAAAAAGAAAGGCAAAAGCCCTTTGGCTTGGGACTGTTACCTGACTCAAGTAAGGAAAGGTCTCCTCTTCGACCTTGCTTTTTAGAACTACATATATAAAGAGAAGCTTTCTACATTTTATCTTCAGTCTTCGGACATTTTGTTTTTGGAAATTAAGTCTCACTCCGTTTTATTTTCTTTTTTTGTATGGAGAGAAAGGAATAGCCAAAATCAGCTCTGATCACCAATAATAGCAGATTTGATCAAACCAAACAATGTAACTACATTTAACTCCTCCTCTTTATTCTATTTCACTTTTTTTTCAATAAAATAATCCTTATTTTGGGGATTTTTTTGTGGACGATGGCTTTCCGTACAATGGATAGTCAACGACTGCCATTGGCCAAAAACCCAAGATATTAACCCCATTTTTACTTTAGCTTCCCCTCTAAGGCCACATCATCGCGTCACTTCCATCAATCAACCGACCGCGATAGCTCCAGAATTCCTTTCTTTCGTTATCACTTCCCACTTTCCATTTATGATTTTTCTCTTATATTTATATATCACCCCCTACCTCTCGTTTTCTTACAAATTTTCACACGTGTTCCGACAATTTATTGATATAAATTTAAAATTCCAACAAGTTCTGTTTTTTTTTTATAAACAAGTTCGTATAAATAAAAAACATAATGGTAAATTTTCACATGTACTTTAATAAATTTTTTTAATGTATCTTCCATTAAGATGTTATTTTTTTTTGGCTAATTTACCAAAATAGGGGTTTTTACCCAAATAATACAAAAAAATTAAGAAAAGTCCAAATTGGTATACAATTTCAATTATTTATTAAAATGGTACAAACAGGTGGTGCCGCCTCTGCCACCGGCACTTTTGGTGCCGCCTGTGGCAGACCCTCAAACACCCAATTTTGTTTTTTTTTCAGCAATTTTTTTGAGGGACCAATTAAGCAATTTTTCCAATTTTTAAAAAAGGAAGGGAAAGGCACGGCTGTCACAGCCAACTTTAAATTTGAATAATTGCCTATTTTCTTTTTATTCCCCTTCAACTCAGTATATTGTGTTTAAACAAACAATTAATCTATTTTTATAGTTAAATAAGCCCTTTACTTATGGTTTTTACTCATAAAATTTTGTAGTAAAATAATATTTTAATCCTCCTAAAATTTAATAAATAATTTTAAGAAATTTATCATAAAATTTTTAGCTTTGCACCCTTCCTATATTTTATAAATTTATCTCAATCCCACGACATAAAATTTTCGACTTCATCTATGCAAAAAAAATATAATAATAGTTGTAGTATAAGATATTCAACGTTAAAAACAAATAAAGCTTTAAATCATAAAAGAAAAAAAAGAAATGATACTTATCATTTTGAAAAAGTGTTGTAAAAAAGTGTAATATGTTAATTTCAAATGTTTAATATTATTATCGTAAAATTACGGTTGAAAGTTAAAATATCTATTTTATATATAATGATGGGAAGTAAAAAAAATTAAATAATTTAATATAATGATATATGACATATAAATTTTAAATATCTAAATTATTTGTAATATTTAATTTAAATAAATAGATATTATAATATAATATCAATTACTCTTAGTAATATAATAATAACTATTAAATCTATGCATATATGAAATTTGAAGAGTGCAAAAATGTATATCATAATGTTTACGATTTCCAAACATGTGCCCTAAGAGTAAAGTATTGTTAATTGTGTAAAGTAAAGCTAAAATAAAGCTATTTTAACATTAAAGTAAAGCTATTTAAAAAATATAAACTAATTTACATATTATATTGGTGTAAATTTGATGGGAATAATTTATTAAATAAAAATATATATTTAATTTAATCAACAAGTTTTTAATTTTTATAAGTAAAAACCATAAGTAAATGGATTATTTAACTATAAAAATAGATTAATTGTTTGTTTAAACACAATATACTGAGTTGAAGGGGAATAAAAAGAAAATAATAAATAGGGAGGGCTTAGAAGGCAATTATTCAAATTTAAAGTTGGCTGTGACAGTCGCACCTTTCCCTTCCTTTTTTAAAAATTGGAAAAATTGCTTAATTGGTCCCTCAAAAAAACTGCTGAATAAAAAAAAAACAAAATTGGGTGGTTGAGGGTCTGCCACAGGCGGCACCAAAGGTGACAGTGGCAGAGGCGGCACCAAAGGTGCCGGTGGCAGAGGCGACACCACCCGTTTGTACCATTTTGGTAAATAATTGAAATCGTATACCAATTTGGACTTTTCTTAATTTTTTTGTATTATTTGGGTAAAAACCCTACCAAAATATATCAAAAATAAAAAAAATATGAAAATGGGCCGAATTTTGCATTATTTACTGAAAAGGGCTATTTCCCCCAAAACGCGTCCGCGTCAGCGCGTTTTTGGGGGGATACAACAGGAAAGCGCTCCTTCAAGGGTGCGTTTTCCTGCTGCAACAGTAAAAAAAACTATAAAACTCCCTGCCCTTTTATTTTTTTACAACAAAGTCCTTATTCATTTTTCACTCAAATTCTTCTCAAATTTCTCTTAAATTCCTTGAAACTTCCTCTCAAATTTCACAATAGTCCTTTAATATTTACAAAAAAGCCCTTTTTTAAATTTTTTGAAATATATTTTTTGATAAATTTTAAAATATTTGATCGTATTACCAATGGCCGGGGAATTAATTCGTCTCGACGATAAACACATCTCCGTCGATCAAATGCAAATGGTAAGTTTTAATTTTAATTTTAATTTTTCAATACTATTTAATATTTTTTAGGTTTATGCAATTTTAATTAAAATTTATTTTATAATTTTTTAAACAGTCTGTAGATCGAGTGCTGCAATACTATATTCGCAACATGTCTGGTCTGCCATCGCCATTGATCGAGAATTACCTGCGGGAAGCGGGTTTTTGGCACGTGGCCACGATAGGCCGGGGGTGCAAGTTGGAGCCGAAGTTAATCAGTGCGTTGATAGAGAGGTGGAGACCCGAGACGCACACTTTACATCTTCCATGCGGAGAGTGTACTATCACTCTGGAAGCCGTGCATTTGCAATTGCCAGTGGATGGGTATGTAGTCACCGGGTCCACAACTTCTGGTGATGGGGAGCCATATGCTACGAGCTTCTGGGCGCTATTCCGGATAACATTATCGGAGGTCGGATCGAGATGAGCTAGTTACGAGACACCTTCCCGGAGCCGAATAATAATTCGACCGAAAAAGAAAGAATACAGTATGCTTGGACATACATTCTTGAGATGATTGGAGGCTATCTGATGTCGGACCTATCACGAAACCTCGTGCACCTGAGATGGCTGTTGAAACTCGTTGATTTTAGAGCAGCCGGTGAACTGAGTTTGGGGTCTGCCGTGCTATCAAAATTGTATCGGGAGATGTGCGGGGCGACGCGGCCGAGTAAAGCGAAAATCGGAGGTTGCCTATCACTACTGCAGTCATGGGCACGGTTTCGATTTCCATTTTTACGTCCTCGAGTAGACCACCCATATACATTCTCACTCATAACGAGGTAAATTTAATATTATATTTTATAATTATTACGTAGATTTAAAGTATAATTGTATGCTAAAAATTTATTTAATTAGGTGGAACCATTCGGTGATTTATGTTGGAATACCTACCGAGCTTGAAGATATACGGCTTCTATTAAAGCAACGGTCGGAATCACAAGTAAGTATTAAATACAATATATTTTAGTAATAAAATTGTCGTTTCGAATTTCGCATTTATAATTTAGTATTTCGTATTTAGTATTTAGTATTATGTATATAACTAATATTTTGGTCATGTTAATATAGTTTCAATGGACACTATATGAGGATTCGGCAATTCGGGCAGTAATTTCGGAGGAGTTCTTGCTAAATCCGAATATTTGGCATGTGAAGGTCCCATTGATCAACTATGCCACCGTGGAGATGTACCAGTCAGATCGGGTTCTGCGACAATTTGAATTCCGACAACCGATTCCCGTGCCACCTGAAGTGCTCAATGATGAGTACAAAGTCGACTCACGGCAGTTGCACACGGGTTGGCCAAGATATTGGTCAGCATATATCGAAATGTGGGAGAACGGGTATGATTATATACCTATTCGGGAACCGATCGTCGTTCCTGAGTTAGCGTGCGTGCCAGAATACATGCCATGGTTTAGGATCCATGGCAAGCCGTATTTATTGTCGGAAGAGGAGAGGCGATGGCAACTTTGTGAACAAAGGGAACGACGGGGCCCTTTAAATCCAAGGAGAATGGGTGATGAGATGGGACCATCAACAGTGCCAACACAGTCACCGGGCCCATCAACAGTGCCCACACAGTCACCGGGCCCAACACTTCAGCCGATGACACTGACATCACAGCCTTTGGCCATACCAGGTGCGTACCCTAGCCCTTATATGTATCCTAACCCATATATGTTTCCTTTTCCCAATCCCACTGCAGGTTGGAATGCATGACCCGATTCGAGTCCGTTCCTGACTACTCCGTCTGGCCAGCCGATCTTGAGGCCGCCGTCGCATGAGGGATCACAATAGGCGCCGTCAGGGAGCTCTTCTTTTTACCAGTCTCATTCACCTTATGGGATTCAGACACCCCCACCATGGTTTATGCAAACACATCCGCAGTCGTTATTTTATCAATGTGGGTCATCCTCCCAACACCCACAACCAGACCCACTGCCGGAGGAACCAGAATCCCCGCCTGAGATTCCACGACCCCTGTCGGAAGGTAGAAGAAGGAGGAATCCAGCGCGTAACCGCCGACCACCCCCATGTGGCATTGATTCCGACTGGCACCAACATTGATTCCGACCGCCTTTATTTATTTTTTAATTGTAATATAATTTTTTTATTTTTTTAATAAAATAAAAGTTGTTTTTTATTTTTGTTTGTAATTTAATTTTAATATCTTTAATAAAATAGAAGTTGTTTTTTTTTTATTATAATGTAATTTTAATATCTTTAATAAAATAAAAGTTGTTTTTTATTTTTTTTGTAATTTAGTTTTAATATCTTTAATAAAATAAAAGTTGTTTTTTATTTTTTTGTAGTAATTTAATTTTAATATCTTTAATAAAAATAAAAGTCCAAGATTTGTTTTTTTTATTGTAATTTAATTTTTATTTTTTGCAAATTAGTCCTTCTACAAAAGTTCACCGTTTTCATCAAGAAATAAATAAAATTTACATAGCCACCATGAGACAAAAAAGCTAAGAAGACTGTCAACTATTCCGATTTGGACACGAGCGAGATGTATGACTTGGGTTCCTACACCATTTGCACAACTTACGTTGGTTGGCCGTTTCTCGGATATCCATATTGTTGCGTATTCTAGTCGAGCAAGGTCGACCTTTTGGTTTGCGCCTCAGTTGTTTATTCGGCAACAGCTTATATGGTGCAAGCGATACAGACGGCCACTTACGTTCATCTGGGACTGGTGGGAATATGTGTCTCCACACGTTGTACATGTTTTCTATTTTATACACTTCGTCGACATAGCTCATGGGATCAAGACGGAGATTCTGACAAGCCACAAGTACATGAGCGCATGGGTAACGAAGTGCATCAAATATCCCTGTAACACCCCTATCATTCGAATGTATGTCGATGACTACCAAAAACGCAAGTTTTAAAAATATACACATACATATATACATATCAATTCTTCAACTCAAGCATCTATCATTAAATCAACTTATACTCCTTTGATTGTTGACCTATCTATAATTTGGTATGTATTCACTTTACTCACTTTGTTGAACACTTAATCGTTTCATTTCGAATCAATTTATACATCGACCACACATATATGTAATTTCACTTTCATAAAGGTTTCCTTATAGCCGATTATAAATAGTCAAATTTCAATAATACTTGCCCTTTTCACATAACAAGCACACATTATAAATCATCTTACAAAAATGCTACAAAGGACACAATAGCTTATACATGCCATAATTCTAATTGATTTACCCAACGCAAAAAGGGATACCAAAATAGATGATAGTATGATGAGTCACCCAAATAGATCTACGAGCTTTAATTTGCACCTTCAAAGAGTGATCTACAACGTCCACATGAAACAAGGAAAAGGAAAAATAAGTTCTATAACTTAGTAAGATTTCAGTTAAAAATATTAGAAGCATTTACCTTACAAAACTTTTCGGATAGATATCTCAATTACAACAACAAAACCGAATAGTCAAGGTTTCAAATCAATTTTCAAATGCCATAAGATTGGCGCTTACCCCTAAATACTTACCACTCAACTTAGTCATCCATTCAAAATTTCTAAGATACCAATTCCCATTAATACTAATTACTAAGTCACATTCATATTAAAATCTTTACAAGCGAACCATTACCTGTACATAGAAAGATAAGATTAACAATGTATCACGTACTTATCACTTTTGCTAATCATATTATGTAACATGCCACTCACTTAGAGCCGTTACTCAAAATTTCGTAACGTATCGCTCACATAGAGCCGTTACTCCAACCTCTCGTAACGTATCGCTCACATAGAGCCGTTACTCCAATATCTCGTAACGTATCGCTCACATAGAGCCGTTACTTAATAATCCGCACACATAGTACCTTATTACCGGTATCGCACACTTAGTGCCCGGATATGTACTCATATACTCAATGTCGTTTAATAAGCTTACAAATTGTTTAACTTGGCAATTATAAATTTCCAACATGTAGATATAATGAAATGAATCCATACTACAAATTGTTACCTTGCATTCGGCCAAATGTTAAATTATGCAATAGAATCATAATTATATACTACCAAGCCATAATTCGACCCTCCTCAAATTATAATCAACATTGGCATTCCAACAACAAGTATTCATCCAAAAATTCGAATCATAGTGCCAAATAATAAGCATTAAACCAAATAATAATTAACACCTAATATCTCCCTTCACATTCGACATTATGACCTTTTATGCATACTCAAATCCATACTGCTATATTACCCATCCCAACATGCCTCACATTATGCAATATATTGGATTAATTTATACACCATATTCAGCATTCATGGCTCAACAATTCACATCCCCTTTAAACATCAACATTGAATAAAGAATCAATTCAATTATTTAATTAGCCTGAAATCTTACCTCGAAGAGAAAGACGATTTAGAATTTCCCGGCTACTCGTCTAATTTGGCTTTTCCACGATCTATCCCCTTTTCTTTTTGATCTCGATCTAAGAAAATATCAAGCAACCTTTATTCAATATATTTTTCCATTAATTCTACTCAATTCAATTCAAACTCAAAATTTATACAATCATTTAATTTTTTATCCTTACATGTTCACACCCTATTCGATTAAGTAAATATGGTCATAATTCAAATTTTTCCCCCCAAGACCGAATGCCCTACTTTATTATGACCATCTTGAAATTTAATTTTAGGTGCAATTTCACCTCTCATAGCTACGGTTCTAACATTTCTATTCAATAATAATAATTTGTTGAATAGCCATTTACCCCTCCCTAGTTCGGTTTCCTTACTAACTCAATCCCTAAACAATTTCATTAAACATTCACTAAACTTAGACTAGTTTCTCTCAATTGCCGACGCCTATACCTCCCCTCCTAGGTTCACAAAGCCATTCATCAAGCATATAGCTTCCAACCGATTGTTTCCCCAAAATATTCAAGCCATAATACATATCTGTTTCCTATTTAATAAGCTAATATGCTAACCATAACCAACATTTTTTTTATCAAACATGAGCAATTCAAAGTGCTAGATCATGATCGAATCTAGGGGAAACTTTAAGCTCAAATTTTGCACATGAATTTGATAATATATAAGATTACCAGCACACCCATGTAAAAATCATCAAGAATGGAGCTTGATACCTCACCTTAGAATAACATGCAAAGCCCGATCATGAAAGAAAAAAAATGGCTTCTTTCCTCTTCTTGTTTCGTGAGAGGAAGATGAAGATGATGGAGAAGACAATAAATTAAAAAAATGTATTTTCTTTTATTTTAATCACATAAAATATTAAGTCTACATCCCACTATCCAAATTTTATTATAATTAACATTAATCCTCATCATTACCGTCCACTACTAAAAGTTTTGGACAAATTTGACATGCACATCCCCTTTGTTTATGTCACATTTAAAATTTGTCCCTCTCAATCTATTAAAGTCATTCCTAGATTTTATCTATCCGGTCCCTTCTCTAAATTCAACATATTAACCAAATATTTTCCACACAATTCAACACACACATAACATAAAAGTAAATATATATATATATATTACGATATTTTCTAAGTCGAGTTCGTGGTCCCGAAACCACAGTTTCGACTAGGGTCGAATTCGGACCGTTACAATCCCACAGTTACAGGTATTATTTATCAAGTGTACACGATATTGCCCGCCAACAATACCTTGGTTCGGTCTGTCAAACTCCGTCACACGAAACCATATGTTGTCGTGATCGTGACACACTGTATGCATGGTGTTGGCCCGTGCCTTCCCCTTGTTAATTTCTCGCAAGACCTTCGCGCACCATACATGGCCTCTTTGCATTTGGCCTTTATAACTCGCTGCTCGCTTTGGAAATAGTGCCACTAAATGAAAATATGTCTCTCACACAACCAATGTTATCGGCAAATGACGTGTTTCTTTTAGAATAAAATTTATGCATTTGGCCAGGTTTGAGGTCATATGACCATATCGTAGGCCTTGTCGTATGCTTGTGTCCACAGTTTGAAAAGAATATTGCATAGGTAGTTTGCGCCTTCTTCGTTAACTGATCGCAAACTTGCCAACATCTCATGAAAACGATCCTTATTGATCTCGTACCCTGCCAATATAAGTTGATAGCGAATATTACATACCACTCTTCAATTAAAATAAATTGAATATTACAAACGAAATTATATTAATAGATATTACATACCCATATTGGTCACTTGCCGTCGTTGACTTGTAAATCGATGTTGCCCGTAGTAGTTGGACGCAACATGCCTTAGGCAATATCGATGGTGTGTGTAATGCCACAGGCTTCCTTGTCGCTCTATTGCAGCTAGTATTCCAGGGCCGCAATCCGATATAACGCATGTATCAGGTTGGGGGCAGACATGCCTCCTTAACCTAGATAGGAAGAAATCCAGTCATCAACTGACTCCCCCGGTGTTATTGCAAACGTAATTGGAATGATTCTCTCACTGCCGTCCTGTGCCACAGCTAGCAATAGCCGATGCGTATATCTATCATACATAAAAGTACCGTCAATTTGTACCAATGGCTTGTAGTATATAAACGCGTATCGACATTGCTTAAATGTCCATAAAAGACGTTTGAACACTATGCATCTACGGAGTAATCAATCGTTGTAGTACGCCGGTTCCGTTTCAAGGTCTGTTATTGTAACATCCTGAATTTTTGGGCCTATGCGCTTAATGGGTGAAAATGAGCAATGAGTTATTTAACTGTTAAGGGTCCAAATTGGGCTCAGGATGTGGTCAAGGCCTTGGTGAAATTTTTGTTTGGGCACTATAGAGTTTTAAAAGGTGGTATCTGTGTTTAAATTATCAAAATGGGCTTGTGGCCCAGTGGTCGTGGCGCCACTTAGGGAGCAAGGAAGTGACGCCACAACAAGGGAGATAGGGGCCCAAAATTTAAGTTTCATAGGGCCCAATTCTTTTAATTTAAGTTAGCTAATTTTCGACATTTGGGTTAGGTGGAGTGGATGGCAACAAGGCTCAAAAATAGGAAGATTTATATGAATAGGATAATGTAGATATTATAGTTGATAATATGGAAGATAAAAGGAGAAAAGATAAGAGCTATCTGCAAGGCTAGGTGTTGGCCCAAATTCCATCACCTAGAGGAGTAAAGAATTCGACTACTTCATGGAAAAGGGGTGCCGAATTTTCCCTTTTTATTAGCCTGATTTTTAGTTATCAGGAAGGGTACTTTCGGGTTTTTGATAGGAGTGCCGAAATTTCTATAAATAGGGGGGATATCTCATTGCTTCTGGCATTTAAACCCTAATTTTCTCTTCATTCTTTGTGCCGAAATTCTTAGTCTCGCCCTCTACAATTTCTTTTCTTTAATTTCTTCAAAAGCCGAAACCTTTCCCTTCACTCTCTTTTCCATTCTTTTCCTCTTGTGCCGATTTATCTAAAAAGCCGAAATCTCCATAGTTTTTCTCTATTCATCCCATTTGTGAGTTAGTTCTATTCTTCCGGCATTTAAATCTTTTTCTTTGGCATTGCCGAATCTTCTCTCTAGTGCTAGCCGAATCCCCTGTGTTAAGGAAACTTGGTCGTCTAGATCTAAAAGCCGAAAATCGTTAGTCTCTAATTTCAGGATTTTAAGGCAAAGGAGAGAATCCCAATGTTTAAGAAACGAGCGGTATCTGCAGTTCGATATTGGCCACTTGGTTGTGGACTGGCTTCTGAACAACACCTTAGGTAGATAGCAGTGGTGTTGGCTACGGATAGCGTCAACTTAGAGGGTCTCGTTCTAACGGTAATCAGGTGTGTAGATCCTTATCACATAAGTTTTATTTTGTATTATACCTATTAGGGGCTGAAAAGCCGAAAAATGAGGTTGTATGAATAGTCGTGTGTAGATCTCTAACACACTAATAATCTGTATGAATATATGTATGTTTATGTTATGGGCTAAAAAGCCGGAAAGTGGCTGTGTAGACAGTCGAATGAAACCCAAAAAGGGTTAGGCAAGGAATGCCAGGTACCTAATCATAGAACTTCTCTATGTGTATCGATGTATGCAAAAGACAGTAATCTCTTAGGTAGTAGATTGTTTGATTTTGCATGAATGTATGTATGGGATGGGTTTGATATGAAAAGGGGAAGAGCATGATTGGTCACATGGTGATCGGTGGTAGAAAACCCACCTAATGAAATGTTAGATCACATGGTGATCGGTGGTAGAAAACCCACGAAATGAAATGTTAGGTCACTTGGTGATCGGTGGTAAAAAACCCACGTTAAAATTCCTGATTGATAAGGAGTAGGCAGTATGACTGTCGATATGGTGTGTAGCGGTTGGTGGGTTGATTGTAGAAATCCCCAATGTGTGATGGTTGGTATGGGTTGGTGTGTAAAGGATGGAATTCTAGGATTGGTTGGGCTTTGCATCATTTATTATCTGTCATGTGATTATGATTGTTGCCATTGTGTATGGGCCAGGGCTCATAATGTGTTTGTGGGCCCAAGCCTTTTATGTGTTTTCGGGATTTACACACTGAGTCTTGGTGACTCACCCTATAATTTTTCCCTAACTTTTCAGATGAGCAGTAGATCGTGGACATGGGAGCCGAGACGGACTCGAGGGGCCATCAAGTCTTTTTATTTTCATAGATTATTTTCAGTTTTCTTTTAAGTTTTATTTTGGGAATATTTAGGTAATAAGGCCCCATAGTTTATATTCGCCTAAGTAGTTTTTTTTAATATTTGCAACTTATGAATTTATGTCAGGGGTTTATTTATACCAAATAATAATAATACAAGGTTTCTTTTCAAATGTCACTTATTTATTCAAATATTGCTTAATAACTATGATTTTCTAAAACCAACTTAGCAAAAGATTTTAATGTTCAACCCGTAGCATACCAGATCTGGTTGAAACGTATGGGCCAGGTTTGGGGTGTTACAATTTGGTATCAAAGCACAGTTCAAAACTCGGGCTGTGAAATGGGCTTAGCAATGTTTTGTAAAGTGATGTGAATTTGAAAAAAAAATGTGTCCTTGTTGAAGATATGACCTTCGAGTCTACTGGCACCCGATCCACGCAGGTAAGTATTCTAAACTCTTGTTGTGATATACATGTGGGCTTAATGGGCTTGAGGGACGTAGGCTAGAATATTAGACATTGATGGACTTCAGGTTTAGTTTAAATCACTCTCTAAATTCATAAGATTTAATCCAACTAAACAAACCCGTGAACAAGTTAATAGGTTAGGGTGTGGCAACAGGCATACGCATGTCTAGGATTGGATTCAGGAAGAGCTTGGTACTTAAGCAGTCCTAGTGACTGACCTCCTCTTCGCTAGAACCCTACCTGGTGCGTAATGACTGTTCACCTCAGCCACGAGGACTTGTTGATGGGCCAATATCTATAATTAAAACTCGAAAGGGACCAGCCACCCTATTTCACAACCAAAATACCCCCAAGTTTTGTAAAATTTCCAAAATACACTTGATTTGTGAAAATTTCCCAGAATACCCCAGAATTGTAAAACTACCGAAATTTGTGAAATTACCGAAACACTCCGGTTGGCAAAATTTTCAAAATACCCTTGGTTTGTGAAAATTTCCAAATAACCGTGATTTTATAAAATACCCATGTTTTGCAAATTTACCCGAAAACCCCTAGATTTACAAAAGTAACCCGGTTTGCAAAATTAAATTTTCCAAAGTACCCTTACTTCAAAAAGAAAAAAAACAACAACATCAAAATAACTCTATTTCGGAAAAAAAAAGCTTGTTTTCCAAAATACCCTTGCTTTAAAAAAAAAGTGTACCAAAGTACCTCTAATTCAAAGAAAATTACCAAGATACTTTATTTGGAAAAAAATACCTTGTAGGGCAAAACTACGGAAAAAAACCCTGGGTAGTGAAATAACGAAGATACCCTTATGCGATGAATGTGTGTGCATAGATGCTACTTGTGTGATTGATGTATGCTGGTTGAATGTATGTGGTTTCTAGAATTATGGGATAAACTTGAGACTGAAACTCATAGATATAATTTAGAATTCAAAAGAACTACTTTTAAACTACTGTTCATAAGATTGTTCGTGGTTAATCAGTGAAAGAAATTAATAATTCATCAGATAAACACGAATTGGTAGAATGAGTATAAGGGGACGAGGGCGCTCTAGATGCAAATACCGGTGCGTACTCTACCATAGTATACTAAGTGTTTCTTTTGGCTTTAGAATTAGAGTGCGCAGCGAAAGCATAGTGGTGAGACTTGGGTAGTACGATTAATAGTTAGTTGGAAATTTCGAGGACGAAATTTCCTTAAGGGGGTAGAACTGTAACATCCTGAATTTTTGGGCCTATGCGCTTAATAGGTGACAATGAGTAATGAGTTAATTTAACTGTTAGGGGTCCAAATTGGGCTCAAGATGTGGTCAAGGCCTTGGTGAAATTTTTGTTTGGGCACTATAGAGTTTTAAAAGGTGGTATCTGTGTTTAAATTATCAAAATAGGCTTGTAGCCCAGTGGTCAGTGGCGCCACTTAGGGAGCAAGGAGGTGACGCCACAACAAGGGAGATAGGGGCCCAAAATTTAAGTTTCATGGAGCCCAATTCTTTTAATTTAAGTTAGCTAATTTTCGGCATTTGGGTTAGGTGGAGTGGATGGCAACAAGGCTCAAAAATAAGAGGATTTATATGAATAGGATAATGTAGATATTATAGTTGATAATATGGAAGATAAAAGGAGAAAAGATAGGAGCTATCTGCAAGGCTAGGTGTTGGCCCAAATTCCATCACCTAGAGAAGTGAAGAATTCGACTACTTCATGGAAAATGGGTGCCGAATTTTCCCTTTTTATTAGCCTGATTTTTAGTTATCAGGAATGGTACTTTCGGGTTTTTGATAGGAATGCCAAAATTTATATAAATAGGGGGGATATCTCATTGCTTCTAGCATTAAACCCTAATTTCCTCTTCATTCTTTGTGCCAAAATTCTTAGTCTCTCCCTCTAGAATTTCTTTTCTTTAATTTCTTCAAAAGCCGAAACCTCTCCCTTCACTCTCTTTTCCATTCTTTTCCTCTTGTGTCGATTTATCTAAAAAGCCGAAATCTCCATAGTTTTTCTCTATTCATCCCATTTGTGAGTTAGTTCTATTCTTCCGGCATTTAAATCTTTTTCTTTGGCATTGCCGAATCTTCTCTCTAGTGCTAGTCGAATCCCCTGTGTTAAGGAAACTTGGTCGTCCTGATCTAAAAGCCGAAAATCGTTAGTCTCCAATTTCAAGATTTTAAGGCAAATGAGAGAATCCCTAAGTTTAAGAAACGAGCGGTATCTGCCGTTCGAGATTGGCCACTTGGTTGTGGACCGACTTCTGAACAACACCTTAGGCAGATAGCAGTGGTGTTGGCTACGGATAGCGTCAACTTAGAGGGTCTCGTTCTAACGGTAATCAGGTGTGTAGATCCTTATCACATAAGTTTTATTTTGTATTATACCTGTTAAGGGCTGAAAGCCGGAAAATGAGGTTGTATGAATAGTCGTGTGTAGATCTCTAACACACTAATAATCTGTATGAATATATGTATGTTTATGTTATGGGCTAAAAAGCCGAAAAGTGGCTGTGTAGACAGTCGAATGAAACTCAAAAAGGGTTAGGCAAGGAATGCCAGGTACGTAATCATAGAACTTCTCTATGTGTATCGATGTATGCGAAAGACAGTAATCTCTTAGGTAGTAGATTGTTTGATTTTGCATGAATGTATGCATGGGATGGGTTTGATATGAAAAGGGGAAGAGCATGATTGGTCACATGGTGATCGGTGGTAGAAAACTCACCTAATGAAATGTTAGATCACAAGGTGATCGGTGGTAGAAAACCTACCTAATGAAATGTTAGATCACATGGTGATCGGTGGTAGAAAACCCACCTAATGAAATGTTAGATCACATGGTGATCGGTGGTAGAAAACCCACAAAATGAAATGTTAGGTCACTTGGTGATCGGTGGTAGAAAGCCCACGTTAAAATTCCTGATTGATAAGGAGTAGGCAGTATAACTGTCGATATGGTATGTAGCGGTTGGTGGGTTGATTGTAGAAATCCCCAAGGTGTGATGGTTGGTACGGGTTGGTGTGTAGAGGATGGAATTCTAGGATGGGTTGGGCTTTGCATCATTTATTATCTGTCATGTGATTATGATTGTTGCCATTGTGTATGGGCCAGGGCTCATAATGTGTTTGTGGGCCCAAGCCTTTTATGTGTTTTCGGGATTTGCACACTGAGTCTTGGTGACTCACCCTATTATTTTTCCCTAACTTTTCAGATGAGCAGTAGATCGTGGACATTGGAGCCGAGACGGACTCGAGGGGCCATCAAGTCTTTTTATTGTCATTGATTATTTTCGGTTTTCTTTTAAGTTTTATTTTGGGAATATTTAGGTAATAAGGCCCCATAGTTTATATTCGCCTAAGTAGTTTTTATTAATATTTGCAACTTATGAATTTATGTCAGGGGTTTATTTATACCAAATAATAATAATACAAGGTTTCTTTTCAAATGTCACTTATTTATTCAAATATTGCTTAATAACTATGATTTTCTAAAACCAACTTAGCAAAAGATTTTAACGTTCAACCCGTAGCATACCAGATCTGGTCGAAACGTATGGGCCGAGTTTGGGGTGTTACAATTATGCTGCTTGGGACATATCTCTCCAGCACCTGACACCACTGCCATACTTCATTATATGAAGCGTCCCACCAACCATGCAACTTTTCCAACGCCTTCTGCTTGGCTATCCAAGTCTTCCGGTAAAAGGGCGTGTACCGTAATTGGCTACGAATATTGCCAATTAAGGCCGGCATTGTAGTTTTAGGATCGGCCTTCACCGTCAGTATTATTAAGTCAGCCAACATCTCTGAATCCATCTTTAGATGATCTTGTGAAACACCTGTCAACGAAGTGCGTTAAATAATGCAATATTATGTAATATTAGTATTATTCAAAAACGTTGAACACATAGTGAAACTGTACCGGCAAGACATGTATGTGGACCTTTGTACTTTTTTATCTCCCACAAGCCTGTCTTTTTCCTCAACGAGGCCATGATTTTCTATGAACATGTACCGTCTTGCACTGCACACTTCGCATCGTACTTATCGAGCTTAGATTTAACCACGTTGTAGTTAACCCCGTTCTTGATGCTGTATTATTTCAATGCACCAAGAAAAGCATCCTTGTTGGAAAACTCTTTACCAACTTCTAATTCACTCGAATCCAGCGACGAACTTGTACGATCACGCGTCCGGTGTGGTAGTTTAGGAAACTTCAGTACATCGTCTTGAGATAGATTGACATTATGCATGCTGGCTGGAGGTGAGTACGCCCTGAATAACGGATCTTCTTCTTCTTCATCTGAATCGCCCTCAACATCTTCAGATAAGGTTGGAACAAGCTCCGGTATAGAAAATAATGCAACTTCTGCACCATCGGGCCCTGGCTCTCGAGGTGGATCCATATCGGACTCATCATCCGACCCACCATAATCTACAACGAACGAGGGGCCCTCGCCGGTGGATGTCGTGGGAAGTACATTATCCCTCCTTAAACATCTTTCGTAACGTTCACAATCATATGTAGATTGCCAACCACTAGAAGTTGATGACGTTCCCCAATACATATTTCTATCATCGGATGTCGAAGGAAGGATATGCATGTCCCATCCACCAACCGAGTGTCGTGCAGGGGTTTTGTTTTCCATACTAGCACCAAACACGGGCACTTCCGTAGTCTGCCTCCCACTAACAGAGTGTCGGCTTGGGGTCATATATTCCCTTCGAACAGCAGTAGATGTTGAGGTTGAAGGAAGATCACTTGGCGATGAAAATTGTACATATACCTCAAGATATGGTGATCCACTACCAAGATGAGTCTCCACCATTGCCTCAAAGCTCCGAGGACCTTTGATGTCGAATGAGTCATATCTCACCGGATCAACCGAAGCACAAAATTTATACTTAATAGACTAAACTTTCATTGGCGTTGTTCCGAAGATTTTACGCCTAATTCTTTTGCGAAGTTCTATCAAATCTATGTTTCGATTAAAACCCAATCGCACTGTGTTCTCCGATAAAAAAACAACACAATTTTCGGTGTCACAAACCTCACCATCGTAGTAAATAATAGCACTAATACATTCACTCATTTTTAGTTTCTATTTTTCTTTTGCCTCAATTTCTATTATGTAACCTGAGAAAGAAATTTGGCTGATTTATAGTCTAAGGATTGCCAGAGACTACAGTAGCAAAAGAGCGTCTACGTGGGAACTCTTTTCAGTACTCTTGCTGACAGTGCATCCTACTTGAAGCGTTTTGGGCACTATTTGTTCATAAACGTCTTCTCAAAATTATTTTACCGGAGACTACTGTAGCAAAAGAGCGTCCACGTGGGAGCTCTTTTCAGTACTCTTGCTGACAGCGCATCCTGCTTGAAGCATTTTCGGCACTATTTGTTCAGAAACGTCTTCTCAAAATTATTTTGCCAGATACAACTGTCAAAAAAATTTCAAATAATTTTTATTTTGCTAATATATTTTCCCCAAAATCCTAAACATATTTCACTAAATCCTAATTAACCCTATAATCTAGACCATTAAATTTCTCCTAAAAATCCTAAACCCAACGACCCTAAAAAATCCTCATACCTTAACACTAAAAACAGCTGAAAAGGCAGTCGGGGGAAGGATGGCTAAAGCGCGCCCTTGAGGGAGCGCTTTGTGCCATATCAACAAAGCGCATCCTCGTCAACGCGTTTGTAACATCCTAGAAATAGTGATTCTACATTTTGCACTATTTATTGTGTTTGGCTCATTAAGCATACTACATTGAAAATGTTAATTTGCCATGTCTTTTAATGATGGGATTTTAAATGGCAATTATGCCAATTACAAAGTAAGTGGATGGCAATAGTAAATAATCATGATGATTATTTACTTTATAAAATTACTTTTAATTTTATAATAAATTGAGTGGGTTAATAAAACAAATAATCATGATGATTATTTACTTTATAAAATTACTTTTAATTTTATAATAAATTGCGTGGGTTAATAAAACAAATAATCATGATGATTATTTATTTTATAAAATTACTTTTAATTTTATAATAAATTGTGTGGGTTAATAAAACAAATAGTCATGATGATTATTTATTTTATAAAATTACTTTTAATTTTATAATAAATTGAGTGGGTTAATAAAATAAATAGTCATGATGATTATTTATTTTATAAAATTACTTTTAATTTTATAATAAATTGAGTGGGTTAATAAAACAAATAGTATGATGATTATTTATTTTATAAAATTACTTTTAATTTTATAATAAATTGAGTGGGTTAATAAAACAAATAATCATGATGATTATTTATTTTATAAAGTTATTTTAATATTATAATAAATTAAGTGGGTTAAAAAGAAATAATCATGATGATTATTTATTTTATAAAGTTATTTTAATATTATAAGAAATTAGGTGGGATAATAAAACAAATAAGCATGGTGATTTATTTATTTTATAAATTTATTTTGATATTATTAAAATTCATCTCCCATGCTTGTTAATTGTTTTAAAATTCAAGCATATTCGGTTTAAGTGTTAGCATAGGTGGTGTGCCGAAATTCCATAGGCCTTAGGCATTTGTTACGTTTCATTTTAGCATATTTGTTCATTAAGGGAAGTGTAGTGCCGTTTTTGGCAAGTGTCATTTGAGTGAGGGGTAAAGCCGAAACCATTCAAAGAATCTTCTCTCTTCCTTTATTTTGCACTTTGGTCATTTTGTTTGATTATTCTTTTGGTTTCCAAAGAAAGATCTTAGCACTCTTTTTCTACTCTTTTTCTCTCATCACTTTTTCTCTTGATATCTTTCTTATAATCTAAACTTCCATCTAAATTCTTGGCTTCATAATTCTTTTGGTTCTTGTAAGTGATAGCTAAAACATTCTCTCTTCCTCACTCTTCTTCTAGTGTTCTCTTCTTATGCCGCATATTTCCACTTGTACCATCAAAACTTTCTTGCCATCATTCTTTGCCAATAGCCGAAACTCAATCTTCATCCTCTTTGTTAAGTCGATCGATCATTCTCATCTATTACTTCTCCTGTGCTGAATCTTTTTGAGTGACAATCGGTTTCTCTGCTGAGGCCAAATACCAAGAAGCAAGGTGCTGGAAAATCTTAGGTTGCTGAGAGCCTTTACGATCGGGTTTTGTTGTTGAAGGTAAGAAGCACTTCTTTTGCCTTTTCTTTTCTTTCTTTTGGTTTTGTGTGGCCAAAGTCGAATGGCTAGTTAGCATGGTGTTTATATTTCGGTTAACTCTCCTTTCTTTTCTCTTCTCTCATTTGGGACGTTTATTCCGGGAATCTCCATTAGCCGAGTGGTTGTAGTTCAAAGCCGAAGGGATTGTGGGTGTCGAATCGGATCACTCCAGTTGGATTTGTAAGGTTGGTCAATCTAAGGAAGGGAATGAACCCATAGTTTTGGCTCTTAAGTTTAAGAAGCGTGTTGTGTCGACAGTTCGGGATTTGTCGCCGGGTTGTGGTAGAGAGCCGACGTCTGCCTAGGATAGGCAAATAGCCGTCGTTCCTGCTAGCGAAAGTGTTCACGTAGATAGTTTGGTATTACGCTTTATCAGGTGTGTACTACTCACATGCCTTCTTTGATATTGTGTTATTAACTGAAATGGCCGAAAGCCAAAATAATTGATATGATGGATTAACTACCCTTAGGGGTAAGGTTGGAGACACCAGGTAAGTTTTTCGTTAATATTATGGCTGCTAATATGCATGTATGTATATTCTGATGTTATGCATGTATGAAATATGATCTGCTATATATTGTGATTTTGGTTGCATACATATTTTGCATAATGAAAAGAGCATGGACTCGGGATTGAATGAAGGAGAAGAGAGAATCAGTGACTACGGTCACGAGTGACTTTCGTCACGAGTGGTCTAAGTACCACGGTGGTTGAAACCACGAATAATTTAATTAGTGACTTATCTCGGTGGTCAAGTACCACAGTGGGTTGGCCCCACGTATGCATTATTTATCAGAGATCGTCACGGTGGTCTACGACCACAGTGGGTTTGCCCCACGAGAACATTATAGTGACTCTGTCACGAGTGACTACGGTCACGAGTGGTCTAAGACCACGGTGGTCATGAACCACAGTGGCATAATGCCATGGGTGTTTTGGATGGAGAGTTATTCTGGGATGGGTAGCATTTGCATGTACATAACATGAGCTGTATTGAGTGGGCTAAGGCCCAATTTATGTTAAATGGGGATGTACACACTGAGTCTCGATGACTCACCCCTTTTGTTAATTTTGCAGGTAATTAGTAGATGGCGGGTCTTGGTCCGAGACAGACTCGAGGTGGCCATGCGTTGCAATTTCTTTAAGTAAACTCAGACTTTATTTTAAATTTATTTCTATTTTGGGATTTCAAGTTGTAATAAGGCCGCTTTAACTTTAATTTTAAATTGGGTTTTAGATTTTTATGCTGATATTGCATGTTTTATAAACTATCGAATATGGAGTATTTTAAAAAAATTAAATAGTTTTCAAAGTGTTTAACAAAAGATGGATTGCAAGTAATTAATTAATTCGGAGTTTTTATTAAAATTTCAACATCGTTTTAAAATGTCACTCTATGAGAATCCTTGATTTTAGCTTTCGTAAAGTAATAGATTTGCTCACAACCTTTTTGATTTGATTAAAAAGAAGTCAGCACAAAATTTTCAATCACAACTGTAAAAGAAAAAATGCTTTTCAACACAGACATAAAAAAAAAAGGTTTTCAAGTCACATTGTTTCTTTAAAATTTCAAAACCTCTAATCCTGTAACATACCAGACTTGGTCTTAGTGTATAGACCGGGTTTGGGGTGTTACAATTGTGGTATCACAGCCAAGGTTTCTAAACTCGGCCGTGGGTATGGGGTTTAAAATGTTTTAAAAGATGGTTAGAAATAATTTAGAAATATGTATGTCTTTTAGAAGCATGGCACCCGAGTCTCCAGCACCAAATCCGCACGGTAAGTCTTCTGACTTTTAGTTGTTTTACATGAAGAAAGTATAATATGCTATGATTGCTTGTGCTAAGAAACTCAACTCTAGAGAATGAAACCTTAGGTATGCATGAAATGACGAGAACTGCTCATAATGCTATTTTCATAAAACTGTTCGGTAATAAACAGTGGAAGAAGTACTAATTCATAAAACGTATAATCAGATTAAGTCAAATCGGTAGTCGTGAGCGGCCGTGGATGTGGACGTGGTATGCGCGGCCGTGGACGTGGACGTGGTATGCGCGGTCGTGGTAGAGGCTGGGATGTTGAAGTTGCATCTTCAGAATCTGGGCATGGGCCGGAATGTGAAGTGCCCGCATCGCCAGTTGCGGAAATGAAATTTTAGGACCAAACTGGTGGAGATGATACTGTGTCCCAGGCTATGTTACGCGTTTTGAAAAGAGTGGCTGGAGCGAGCACGGGACCAGTGACTCGAAAATCTATTTCTGAGCGACTCCGAACTAATGGGGCTAAGACTTTTAGGGGCATTTCTGGTGTGGCTCCTAATGTAGCCGAGTACTGGTTAGAAACAGTGGAACAAATTATGGATGATCTTGACTGCACTGCGGAGGAGAAACTGAAAGGAGTTGTGTCTCTTCTCCGAGATGAGGCTTACCAATGGTGGCTCACGGTTAAATATGGTACATCTGTGGACCGTATTAGTTGGGACTTCTTTAAGTCTGCGTTCCAAGAGAAATACATTGGGTCAAGCTATGTGGATGCGCAGCGAAAGGCATTTCTTAACTTGGTTCAGGGAAGTAAATCGGTGGCTGAGTATGAGGCAGAATACCTACGTCTAAGCCGGTATGCTCGTGGTATTGTGTCTATAGATCATGAGCGTTGTGTCCGATTTGAAGATGGCCTGAGGATGAGTTGCGAGTACTAATAGCTCCGCAACGGGAAAGGGAATTTGCTATTCTGGTGGAAAAGGCTAAGATAGCTGAAGAGGCAAAACGATCTGAAAGGAAAAATCAGGATAGGGATAAGGGTAGAAACAAGAGAAGTTTTGGACCATCAAGATCTACTGGGAATTTTCAGAAGAGGCCGAGGTTAGATGGGCCAGGTCAAGTTGTGAGGCCCGCTGCTACTGGTCGACCACAACAATGTGTTACGTGTGGGAAGTTCCATTTTGGAGAATGCTGGGCAAGAAGTAATGGATGCTTCAGATGTAGGTCAGTGGATCACCGGGTAAGAGACTGCCCACAAGAGCCAAACAGAATGCGACCAGTAGGTCAGAATTATGTTCAGCATGGTAGAGAGAGTCAGCAGCCACAGAGAGGTCGTGGTCCGGCCAGAGGAGGTAATGGTCTTGGTCGTGGACGTAGAGCACCAGACAGAGGTACTGGGAACACAGAGGCGAGACAGCCTGGGTTAGTCTATGCAGCTAGACGTCGTGATGAGGGCGATGCACCGGACGTCATAACCGGTACGTTTTTTATTTACGGATTGTCTTTTACTGCACTGATTGATATTGGGTCAACACATTCATATGTTGCTAGAACTGTGTCTGGAACTCTGAACATAGACTCTGAGATTACTTCTAGGGAGATGACTGTACTTAGCCCTTTAGGACAATCTGTAGTGGTAAACAAACTCTTTAGAGATGTGCCTCTGGAAGTACAAGGGATGGTTTTCCCGGCTGATCTAATGGAACTTCCGATCGGGGAGTTTGATTTAATTTTAGGTATGGACTGGTTAGTGAGATATCGAGCAAACTTGGATTGTGCTGTTAAGCGCGTGGTATTAAAGACTCTTGAGGATGATGAAGTAGTAGTGATAGGGGAAAGGAGGAACTACTTATCTAATGTAGTGTCCGCTTTAAAGGCTGAAAGAATGGTGAGAAAAGGATGCGAGGCTTTCTTAACTTTCGTTCGAGCTCTGGAGGCCAAGGAATTGACTGTAGGGAATGTCAGAACAGTGAAAGAGTTCTCTGATGTTTTTCCAGAAGAGCTTCCAGGGTTACCTCCGGATCGCGAGGTAGAATTCAGTATTGATCTTCTTCCGGGAACAGCGCCAGTGTCTATTGCTCCATATAGAATGGCGCCAAAGGAGTTAGTGGAACTGAAAGCTCAAATTCAAGAATTATTGGACCGGGGTTTTATCCGACCCAGTGTGTCACCTTGGGGAGCGCCGGTGTTGTTTGTTAAGAAGAAGGATGGGTCAATGCGGATGTGCATTGACTATAGGCAGTTGAACAAGTTGACGATTAAGAACAAGTACCCGTTGCCTAGGATAGACGATCTGTTTGATCAGTTGCGAGGCGCTTCGGTCTTCTCAAAGATAGATTTGAGGTCAGGTTATCACCAACTTAAGGTCAAGGAGACAGATATTCATAAGACAGCTTTCCAAACTCGTTATGGTCACTACGAGTTCCTGGTGATGCCATTTGGGTTGACAAATGCACCAACTGCGTTTATGGACATGATGAACCGAGTATTCCAACCCTATCTGGACCGGTTTGTCGTGGTGTTCATAGACGATATTTTGGTTTATTCAAGTTCGGAAGAGGAACATGATTCGCATCTTCGAGTGGTTCTGCAAATTCTGAGAGAGAAACAGTTGTACGCCAAATTCAGTAAGTGTGAATTCTGGCTGAAGAAAGTTACTTTTTTAGGACATGTGGTGTCTGCTGAAGGAATTAGGGTTGATCCTCGGAAAATTGAGGCCGTGTTGGATTGGACCCCGCCTAGGTTTGTGGCAGAAATTCGGAGTTTTCTTGGTCTGACTGGGTATTACAGAAGGTTTGTAGAGGGATTTTCACTAATAGCATCACCGTTAACCAAGTTATTATGGAAAGGGGTACCGTTTTTTTGGTCGGATAAGCAACAGGAAAGTTTTGAGAAGCTGAAGAGGATATTGACTGAGGCTCCAGTGTTGATTCAGCCTGAGGCTGGAAAGGAGTTTGTCGTGTACTGTGATGCGTCGCACACAGGTTTGGGATGTGTGTTGATGCAGGAAGGAAAGGTAGTATCATATGCGTCTCAGCAGTTGAGACCGCATGAAGTGAATTATCCCACGCATGATCTAGAGTTAGCTGCGGTAGTGTTCGCTTTGAAGGTTTGGAGACACTACCTGTATGGGGAAAAGTCCATTATCTACATGGACCACAAGAGCCTGAAATACCTCCTTACCCAAAAGGAGTTGAATTTAAGGCAGCGGAGATAGATTGAGTTGCTGAAGGACTATGATTGTTCGATCGAGTATCACCCGGGTAAAGCCAACGTGGTGGCTGATGCATTGAGCCGTAAGGTAATATCGGACTTGAGGGCAATGTTCGCTCATCTCAGCTTGTATAATGATGGAAATGTGTTAGCGGAACTTCAAGTGAAACTCTCTTGGGTCAGTCAGATAAAGGAGAAACAATTATCTGATGAGTCGCTAAGTTCGAAACTTTAGTTAGTGACAGGTGGTGAGACAAAAGATTTTAGTGTGAGCAGTGATGGGGTATTGTGCTTTCGAGGAAAGACTTGTATGCCAAGAGATTCTGAGTTAAGACAGAAGATCCTGCAGGAAGCGCATAGTAGCCCATACGCTATGCATCCTGGAGGAACTAAGATGTATCAAGATCTGCGAGAACAGTTTTGGTGGCCGGGTTTGAAGCAAGAAGTAACTGAATTTGTAGGTAAATGCTTGATGTGTCAGCAGGTGAAAGCAGAACACCAATTGCCTTCGGGGTTGCTGCAGCCAGTAAGGATTCCACTTTGGAAGTGGGAAAGGATAACGATGGACTTTGTGAGTGGGCTACCCCTGACTCCCACAAAAAAAGATTCAGTGTGGGTAATTGTCGATCGGTTGACGAAGTCTGCTCACTTCATACCGATTCGGGTTGATTATTCACTACCGAAGTTAGCCAAGCTGTACGTAGCAGAGATTGTGAGGTTGCATGGGGTACCAGTGTCAATTATATCAGACCGAGACCCTAGGTTTACATCACGGTTTTGGAAAGCGTTGCATCAAGCGTTGGGTACAAGACTAGACTTCAGCACAGCATTTCATCCACAGACTGATGGTCAGTCTGAGAGGGTAATTCAGATCTTGGAAGATATGTTGAGAGGCTGCGTCATTGACTTCAAGGGTAGTTGGGAGGAGTTTTTACCATTGGCGGAATTCGCATACAACAACAGCTACCAATCTAGCATTAAGATGGCGCCCTATGAAACGTTGTATGGTCGGAAATGTCGCACTCCTACTTGCTGGACAGAGTTGGGTGAGCGACAACTGTTGGGCCCAGAGTTGGTTTCTGAAACAGAGGAAAAGGTTAAGCTAATTCGGACTCGGTTGAAGGAAGCTTCTGATAGACAAAAATCTTATGCGGATCTGAAGCGTAAAGACATAGAATTTATAGTAGGTGATCAGGTTTTCTTAAAGGTTTCACCGTGGAAAAGAGTTCTAAGGTTTGGACGGAAGGGCAAGCTGAGCCCCAGGTTTATCGGGCCTTATCGTGTGTTGAAGCGTGTGGGACCAGTAGCTTATCAGCTCGAACTACCTTCAGAATTGAGACAGATCTATGATGTATTCCATGTCTCGATGCTAAGGCGCTACCGTTCAGATCCATCTCATATAGTGCCAGTGGAAGAAATCAAAGTAAGGCCTGACTTATCTTTTGATGAGGAACCAGTTCAGATCTTAGACCGAGATCTTAAAGTGTTGCGGAGGAAGACGGTTCCGTTGGTTAAAGTGTTGTGGCGGAATCATGGTTCTGAGGAAGCTACATGGGAGCCAGAGGATGTGATGCAACAACAATACCCTCACCTCTTTTGATCAGGCAAATTTCGGGGCCGAAATTTCTTTAAGGGGGTAGAACTGTAACATCCTAGAAATAGTGATTCTACATTTTGCACTATTTATTGTGTTTGGCTCATTAAGCATACTACATTGAAAATGTTAATTTGCCATGTCTTTTAATGATGGGATTTTAAATGGCAATTATGCCAATTACAAAGTAAGTGGATGGCAATAGTAAATAATCATGATGATTATTTACTTTATAAAATTACTTTTAATTTTATAATAAATTGAGTGGGTTAATAAAACAAATAATCATGATGATTATTTACTTTATAAAATTACTTTTAATTTTATAATAAATTGAGTGAGTTAATAAAACAAATAATCATGATGATTATTTACTTTAAAAAAATTACTTTTAATTTTATAATAAATTGAGTGGGTTAATAAAACAAATAATCATGATGATTATTTACTTTATAAAATTACTTTTAATTTTATAATAAATTGTGTGGGTTAATAAAACAAATAGTCATGATGATTATTTATTTTATAAAATTACTTTTAATTTTATAATAAATTGAGTGGGTTAATAAAATAAATAGTCATGATGATTATTTATTTTATAAAATTACTTTTAATTTTATAATAAATTGAGTGGGTTAATAAAACAAATAATCATGATGATTATTTATTTTATAAAATTACTTTTAATTTTAATAAATTGAGTGGGTTAATAAAACAAATAATCATGATAATTATTTATTTTATAAAGTTATTTTAATATTATAAGAAATTAGGTGGGATAATAAAACAAATAAGCATGGTGATTTATTATTTTATAAATTTATTTTGATATTATTAAAATTCATCTCCCATGCTTGTTAATTGTTTTAAAATTCAAGCATATTCGGTTTAAGTATTAGCATAGGTGGTGTGCCGAAATTCCATAGGCCTTAGGCATTTGTTACGTTTCATTTTAGCACATTTGTTCATTAAGGGAAGTGTAGTGCCGTTTTTGGCAAGTGTCATTTGAGTGAGGGTAAAGCCGAAACCATTCAAAGAATCTTCTCTCTTCCTTTATTTTGCACTTTGGTCATTTTGTTTGATTATTCTTTTGGTTTCCAAAGAAAGATCTTAGCACTCTTTTTCTACTCTTTTTCTCTCATCACTTTTTCTCTTGATATCTTTCTTATAATCTAAACTTCCATCTAAATTCTTGGCTTCATAATTCTTTTGGTTCTTGTGAGTGATAGCTAAAACATTCTCTCTTCCTCACTCTTCTTCTAGTGTTCTCTTCTTATGCCGCATATTTCCACTTGTACCATCAAAACTTTCTTGCCATCATTCTTTGCCAATAGCCGAAACTCAATCTTCATTCTCTTTGTTCAGTCGATCGATCATTCTCATCTATTACTTCTCCTGTGCTGAATCTTTTTGAGTGACAATCGATTTCTCTGCTGAGGCCAAATACCAAGAAGCAAGGTGCTGGAAAATCTTAGGTTGCTGAGAGCCTTTACGATCGGGTTTTGTTGTTGAATGTAAGAAGCAATTCTTTTGCCTTTTCTTTTCTTTCTTTTGTTTTTGTGTGGCCAAAGTCGAATGGCTAGTTAGCATGGTGTTTATATTTCGGTTAACTCTCCTTTCTTTTCTCTTCTCTCATTTGGGACGTTTACTCCGGGAATCTCCATTAGCCGAGTGGTTGTAGTTCAAAGCCGAAGGGATTGTGGGTGTCGAATCGGATCACTCCAGTTGGATTTGTAAGGTTGGTCAATCTAAGGAAGGGAATGAACCCATAGTTTTGGCTCTTAAGTTTAAGAAGCGTGTTGTGTCGACAGTTCGGGATTTGTCACCGGGTTGTGGTAGAGAGCCGACGTCTGCCTAGGATAGGTAAATAGCCGTCGTTCCTGCTAGCGAAAGTGTTCACGTAGATAGTTTGGTATTACGCTTTATCAGGTGTGTACTACTCACATGCCTTCTTTGATATTGTGTTATTAACTGAAATGGCCGAAAGCCAAAATAATTGATATGATGGATTAACTACCCTTAGGGGTAAGGTTGGAGACACCAGGTAAGTTTTTCGTTAATATTATGGCTGCTAATATGCATGTATGTATATTCTGATGTTATGTATGTATGAAATATGATCTGCTATATATTGTGATTTTGGTTGCATACATATTGTGCATAATGAAAAGAGCATGGACTCGGGATTGAATGAAGGAGAAGAGAGAATCAGTGACTACGGTCACGAGTGACTTTCGTCACGAGTGGTCTAAGTACCACGGTGGTTGAAACCACGAATAATTTAATTAGTGACTTATCTCGGTGGTCAAGTACCACAGTGGGTTGGCCCCACGTATGCATTATTTATTAGAGATCGTCACGGTGGTCTACGACCACAGTGGGTTGGCCCCACGAGAACATTATAGTGACTCTGTCACGAGTGACTACGGTCACGAGTGGTCTAAGACCACGGTGGTCATGAACCACAGTGGCATAATGCCACGGGTGTTTTGGATGGAGAGTTATTCTGGGATGGGTAGCATTTGCATGTACATAACATGAGCTGTATTGAGTGGGCTAAGGCCCAATTTATGTTAAATGGGGATGTACACACTGAGTCTCGATGACTCACCCCTTTTGTTAATTTTGCAGGTAATTAGTAGATGGCGGGTCTTGGTCCGAGACAGACTCGAGGTGGCCATGCGTTGCAATTTCTTTAAGTAAACTCAGACTTTATTTTAAATTTATTTCTATTTTGGGATTTCAAGTTGTAATAAGGCCGCTTTAACTTTAATTTTAAATTGGGTTTTAGATTTTTATGCTGATATTGCATGTTTTATAAACTATCGAATATGGAGTATTTAAAAAAAATAAATAGTTTTCAAAGTGTTTAACAAAAGATGGATTGCAAGTAATTAATTAATTCGGAGTTTTTATTAAAATTTCAACATCGTTTTAAAATGTCACTCTATGAGAATCCTTGATTTTGGCTTTGGTAAAGTAACAGATTTGCTCACAACCTTTTTGATTTGATTAAAAAGAAGTCAGCACAAAATTTTCAATCACAACTGTAAAAAAAAAAAATGCTTTTCAACACAGACATAAAAAAAAAAGGTTTTCGAGTCACGTTGTTTCTTTAAAATTTCAAAACCTCTAATCCTGTAACATACCAGACTTGGTCTTAGTGTATAGACCGGGTTTGGGGTGTTACAGCGTTTTATGCTGATGTGGCACAAAGCGCCCCCTCAAGGGCGCGCTTTCCTGTTGCATCCCCCCAAAACGCGCTGACGTGGACGCATTTTGGGGGAAAATGGCCATTTTCCGTAAATAATGCAAAATTCAGCCCATTTCCGTAATTTTTTTTATTTTTGGTATATTTTAGTAAATTAGCCTTATTTTTTTATCTAGAATACATAACTCACTTAAATAATAACACGTGTCACGTCTTTTCTATTTTCTTTTTTATCTTAAAACATGTTAAAAGAACTTGAAATTAAATATTATTTTTAACCCAAGAAAAGCCTTGATGGCCTATTTTAATTTAAGCTTTAATAACAAAATTAATTAGTTCATTGTCTTCTAATCATTTTCAACCCAAAAAACTCATAAAGTCATCTTTTCAGTCTTTTTTATGCTAATTTCATACACATTCTCCCATCATATAATAATCTTCAATTTTTGAAAACTCAAAAAAATAAAAACAACCCTCCTGCGAAATTTAGACATCGACTGTAGGGCTTGGTGTTCCGTTGCCGTTGAGATGAGAAGCAAAGTGTGTAATGTTCATTGAAGATTTGCGACATCTTTAGTTATATGAAATGAGATATTTATTTAAATTTGATTCAACGAGTTTAAATAAAACATCTATTTAATTTATTGTAATTGAATATTACGAGTCATATCGTTTTAACTTTTGTTCGACGGGAGGCCTGAATAGCATTCAACGCACCCTCTTCTAAATCTCCAATTCAGGCTAGGAAGAAATAGATGATAAAATAAGATTTTACATTATTAACCGGTTGAATGTGAATGTCGTCTCTACTTCTTCCTCCCCCTTTGGTTTCTATTCTATTCTCAAACCTCCAAAACCCCTCCCTTCACTTCTTTGCTATTTCCATATTCTAATTCAAAAAGCAGGTCAGTTTCTTTCTTCCCTGTTTCTTCCTTTTAACGATATTTAAATTCTGGTAAACTTTTTGACTTAGTCATAGTAGCATTATTCTAGGTTTTGCTTTTTGAATAACTATTTATGTTTTTCATTTCTGTTTGCTAACTGGTCTTGTGAAATTGATTTACTTTTGTTTTAGTAAGCATTTGTTTAGATTCAATATGGGTTTTGTGTTTTCGATTATAGTTATTTTGGAGCTCGAATGAATATATATATATATATATATATATTATAATTAGGGTTTTAGTTCTTAAGTTTTGAGGATTATATTTATAATTTTTTCCTTGAGTATTAAAACGAGGGAATTTATTTGGTTTTTCTATTTCTTTATATATTTATATATAGGCTTCTATATGATTGCAACGTTGATGGAAATTGTGATAATATGATTGTAAAGTTTCGACAACATGATTTTACTGTACAAAAAATTGATGTTGATTAAATCAAGAGCATGGAACACACAACAAACTTATTTTTGTAGCAATGCCATGGCTAATTTTTTGTTTTAGAACTGTTTTATCTTTTGTTCAACTCGTTCAACCATAATAATTCAAAGATTCAAATAAACCATTTATTTTCTATTAGTCTTGCATGCTTCTATTATATTGTGCTTGCTTGTCAATGTCATTGTAGAGTTATAACTTTGTGTTAGTTGTATTCTAGTTTTTGTTTTTGGATATTCTAAATTGTATATGATATTTGCTTGTGTACTTAAAAAAATTGTATAGTTTATGTTTGGTATAATGCCAAATTCAGCACTTAATTTTACATTTTTTTGTTATTCTTTTTTTAGCAAAATTTGACCCTCAACATTTTCAAAAAAGTCAAATTTGTAATGCCTCGAAAATTTTAGTACGATAGATGGTATAACTTTGGCTTGAATGTTGAGAAAATTATAGAAAATTTTATGGGCCTTGAAAATTTTAGTATGATAGATGGTATAACTTTGGCTTGAATGTTGAGAAAATTATAGAAAATTTTATGGAATGACTCAGTTAAGAGGCTTTATGAAAATAATTTGATATTGCAGATGGTAATATGTTAAAAGAGCTGTGAAAGTGAAAATATGACAAAAACAACCAAATCATAAATTTTGAAAAGTATGAGGACTAAAGTGCAATTTGACCTAAATGCAAAAATGTGAGTTATTAATGATTTATTAACATGAGAAAATTTTAGAATATGCATTGTTATTATGGAAACCAATTTTGGGACTAAATTGGAAAAAATGGAAAGTATAGGGACTAAATTGTGGATTTTCCTTTTTATCGAGAAATGAGCAAAAGTGTAATTCTCTTATCTCTTAGTAGTATATTAAATATTTATTATGAATCATGAAATTGAATTGATCTAAGTATTGAATTTTAAAATGAAATTGCTAAAAAGGGTAATAAAAAAAAGGGGGCAAGATAGTAATTTTGTCTAAAAGGGTAATTTGGTCAATTCTTGAGACTTTTATGATGGAAACAATATTCAAATATTATATTTAATATCCCAAAATTATTTTGAACCATTTGAACCCTGTATTAAAGAAATGTGCTTCAAATGGACAAATTTGGACTTAAGTTATTAGACAAGAGCCCAAAGTCCACATGTTTTTTTTAGGGGATAAGAACCCCCATTAGCCCCATTTCTCTTCTTTTCTAGCCAAAAACAACCCTTCCTGCCATTCTTCTTCTTTTCTGCATTTTCTCCCAAAATTTCCACAATCCACCTTAAAATTTTATTAAAAACTTCGTGGAAACAACCTCATAAGCTCATTTCATTCATCAATTTCAGCCTAGGGTTTATGGAGTTTTAGTGAGAGAAGTTAAAGCTAGAGTGAGAAAGTTACATCAAGGTAAAAAAAATGGCTTTCTACACCTCCATTTACTTTATATTTGTTGAGAAATGTTATGAGAAAGCTTGAAAGAAATTTATATTAATTTTTGAATGTATTTTTATTGTATGAAAATTGGGGAAATGTTTATTTACAGAGTTCCAAGCTTGATTAAAGATGTGTTAAAGTTTATGGAAGTTTGATTTAATGTTGTACAGCATCCATTGAGGTAACTATCATGGATACTCTTCTTTATCCTAAATTAGTAAGCTTAAAGTTTACGAAATTAAGGTTATAATTAAGTGTTTAGTTGTAACAGCCCAATTTCGGTGAAATCGGAATAGTGGTCTCAGGACCACAAATCCGAATTGAAAAATAAAGTTTATTTTTATTTTATTATATGATCCATATTATACTAGAAAAGTCATGTGAAAATTTTGAAAAGAAAATTTTACCGATTATGTGCTTAATTACGAGAATGACCAAGTCGTATAAAATGCAAAAGTTGGATTCTAGTAGCTAAAAGGATCAAATAGCTATGGAATTCAGAACTTAAGGTCCTTATATGGTAATTAGACCATGAAGAAAAGTATGTAGATTTTTCTTGGTGACTTATCCATGGAAATTTAGAAAAAAGGGTAAGGACTAAATTGGAAAGTGGAAATATTAATTAGTTAAAAAGATGAAAAGAAAATAAAAATCATATTTTGTCATCTTCTTCCCCAAAATAAACATGAAAACCCTAGGAGAGAGAAGAAACTTTCATGGCCAAATTGGGTAAGTTTCCTTGTCCCGTTTTTAGTAATTTTGATATTTTTAGAATCGGGATAGCTTAATCTCTTTATTTGGGGGATTAATTTGAAAAGTTATCAAGGTGTAAAAAATGAGTCGTGTGTATATGCTGGAAATTAGAAATTTATGGTAGAAAATGAAAGATTATTGATAGATAAACAACTTTTACAAAGTGATTTTTGATGAAAACATGATTTTAGGACTAAAATGTGTCTTGGCCGTGTGAAACCTGCATCTAATTCGAATTGAATTAATTAACCACACAGGCGTGTGGCATGACCGTGTCTAAGGGTCACACGGGCATGTCCCTTGGACCACATGGGCGTGTGAGCCCTGCACCTTGGAAAATTTTTGAAATGTCACGAAAAATTCTTATAGTTTCCGATTAAGTACCGAATCAATTCTAATGCTCGTATTAGACCTCGAGGGTTCATCTAAGGGACACTACGAATGGTCTCGGTTAATGAATAGTGACTTACATGTTTTATCTGAAAATGTTCTGAATGTTCTGGTAACACTCTGAAACCCTGTTTCAGCGATGGATACGGGTTAGGGCTGTTACATTGGTGGTGCTAATATGAGTGAAATTTCATGGCATTATTATGAGTAAGTCACTAAAACGTGAAGTTGTAATTATGTAGCCATGAGGTGCTTTGTTAATTAAAATTATGACATAAGAATTTTGAGGTGCCAATAAAGTACTGGTGGACATGTATGAATCATGTCACTAATAAGGAAAGATTAGATAAGGCCACTATGGAAAAAAAATATGTCAAAATGCAAAGTCCTTTAAGTCAACAAGTATTGATACAAGCTTAAAGTAATGAAATGGCCATAAACTTTTATGCAAGTCTCTTACTATACTTATTGTAACATCCTCAAAATTTTCAGAGTTCGAAACAGTGATAAATACACAATTGTTATAAAATAAAAAGAGATAGAGAGAATAAAGAACAAAGAAAATATGAGAAGGAATAGAGAATGTATTTTATTAATCAATGGGATGATTACAATATTTTATCAGAGCTCTATTTATAGGCATAAGAAGTATAAAAGAAGTAGAGATTAATTCTAATAATTATTAGAATTTAAAGTACATCAAAAATTTATCTTGATCATGATGGACATCCACTTAATAAAATATTCATAACACTCCCCCTTGGATGTCGATTGGTAGATAATGTACCTCGTTAAAATCTTATTAGGAAAAACCCTGTGGGATAAAAGCCTAATGGGGAAAAAGAGTACACAATCTTCTATTACAAGTTGCCTCATTAAAAACCTTTACTAGGAAACCCCAATGGGAAAAATCTTGGTTAAAGGAAAAGAGTACAACTTGTTTTAACTCTTTTTAATGACAACATTACATTACATCTTTGAGTTGACGCATTCCAATCTTGTGTAGTAGTCTTTCAAATGTTGAAGTTGGCAATGCCTTAGTAAAAAGATCTACTAAATTATCACTAGAACGAATTTGTTGAACATTTATATCACCTCTTTTCTCAAGATCATAGGTGAAGAATAATTTTGGCGAAATACATTTCATTCTATCACATTTTATGTAACCACCCTTCAATTGAGTTATACATGCTGCATAATCTTCATATAAGATAGTTGGCATCTTTTCATGTAAAGGCAAATTACATATCTTCTGGATATGTTGGGTCAATAACCTTAGCCAAACACACTCTCGACTTGCCTCATGCATTGCAATTATTTTTGCATGATTTGAAGAAGTAGAAACTAATGTTTGCTTTGTCGAATGCCATGATATGGTAGTACCTCCACCTGTAAATAAATATCATGTTTGAGATTGACCTTTATGTGGATATAATACGTGTCCAACATCAGCATAGCCAACTCATAGGGATTTTGAATCATTTGAATAAAATAACCCCATATCAATGGTCCCTATAAGATATCTAAATACATGTTAATTTCATTTCAATGTCTACGTGTTGGAAAAAAATAATTCTTGCTAACAAGTTTACAGTGAAAGCTATATCAGGTATTATGTTGTTTGTAAGATACATAAATGCCCCTATGACACTTAGATATGGTACTTCAGGACCAAGAAACCCTTCATCATTCTCGCAAGGATGAAATTTATTTTTATTCACATCTAACGATCGTATAACTATTAGAGTACTTAATGGGTGTGCTTTATCCATGTAAAATTTCTTTAATATCTTTTCCATATAAGTTGATTAATCAACATGAATTTCATCTTTTAAATGCTCGATTTGTAAGCTAAGATAAAACTTTGTTTTTTCAAGATTTTTCATCTCAAATTCTTTCTTTAAACAATTTATTGTATTTTGAAGCACTTCAGGAGTTCCAATAATATTTAGATCATCAACATAAACAACAATTATCACAAAATTTGATCCAAATCTTTTTATAAAAACACATGGACAAATTGGATCGTTTTTGTAGCTTTCTTTTAACAAGTATTCACTAAGAAAATTGTACCACATACGTCCAAATTGTTTTAATCCATATAAACTTTTCTTTAATCTGATCGAGCAATTTTCCCGAGAAACTCTTTATCCTTCTGGGATTTTAAATCCTTCAGGGATTTTCATATAAATTTCACTATCAAGTGTACTATATAAATAGGCTGTAACAAAAACCATTAGATTCATGTCAAGTTTTTCATGTACTACTAGACTAATAAGATATCTAAATTTGATTGCATCCACCACAAGAGAATATGTCTCTTCATAATCAATGTCGGGCGTTTGCGAAAATCCTTGCGCTACAAGTCGTGCTTTATATCTTACGACTTCATTTTTTTTTAATTTCATTTTTGCACAAATACCCATTTATATCCTACCAGCTTTACACCTTTAGGTGTTTGGACTACAGGTCCAAAAACTTCACATTTAGAAAGTGAATTCAATTTTGCTTGAATTGCATCTTTCCATTTTGACAAATCTTTTCTATTTTTACATTCCTCAATAGATTTAGGCTCATGATCCTCATTTTCTATTATTATTTCAATAGCAATATTATAAGCAAAATTGTTGTCAACAGCTGCATTTTTTTTCGGTTCCATCTTTTTCTCTTATTGACATAACTTATCGAGATCTCTTTATTTTCATCATTTTCATTTTTACTTTTAGGTACCTGAATCTCTTCTTGAGTTTTATAATTAGTTATGTCATGGGTCGCTTCAAGAACCCCCGCCTCCACTATATGACCATCTTAAATGTTTACTCCTTTTCTTTTACGAGGATTTTTATCTTTGGAACCGACCAGTCTTCCACGCTTCAGGCATGAATTACTTTCTTTTGCACTAACAATTTGCCCTATTAGGACATCAATTCGTATTGGAGCATTTTCGGCTAGTATGTGAGATTTAATAAATCTAGAAGTTGATTTGTAAAATGAATTATCTGTTGAACTTTCTGTTCATATTGCTTTGTACGAGGACCTTAGACATTGATAATTCCTTTCAAGTACTTTATTAATCCAGCTTCATATTCTCTCCCCCTAATGTTGGGAAAACTGATAACTCATGTCATAACTAAATCTCGAATTAATAGCTCAAAAATATTATAAGGAGACTCATATAAATATACATTCTCAATCTCTTATGATAACCCATCTTTGTGCGTTGTGGTGTAGCAATTGAAACATATACCGCGCATCCAAAAATTGTAAGATGGGAAATATTTGGCTCTTGACCAAAAATCAATTGTAATGGGGAGTATTTATAATTTATTGGCTTGATGCGTACAACATGTAAATCAATACAATCTCATGCTAAAATAGGAAGTTTTGTTCTCATAAGTAATGATTTAGCTATTAGTTGGAGGCATTTGATAAATGATTAAGCTATATCATTTTATGTGTGAACATGAACTACAGGATTTTTAACTTTTATCCCGATTGACATACAGTAATTATTGAAAGCTTGGGACATAAACTCACCAACATAAGCAAGATGAATTGTTTAATTGTATAATAAAAAATTAATCATTTAAACAAGCATGAATTGTTTTAATTGCATAATTTGAAATTAATCATTTAAGCAAGCAATCTCGCAAACGACGGGTTGCGAGTTGATAACGCATGTGATTATTTTGTAAATGCATCTACCAAAATCATATAATTTCAAAATCATCCACATGGTGGATGAATGGGGCCATATTCATTTCAAAAATGCAAAACATTAAATCCCAACTTTAACCAGTGAGTTTTTAATAATCAATTATCATTGAGAACAAGCAACACATGAGAATTCTTTAAATTAAAGAATTTTTTGGTTCTTTAATAAATGTCTATATGAATTCTCAATTAATTTTCACATCATATATAATCCAGGATGGTCTAATTGGTCACGTCAAATAGTAAATGTAACATCCTGAATTTTTGGGCCTATGCGTTTAATGGGTGGATATGTTTAATGTGTTAATTTAAGTGTTAGGGGTCCAAATTGGGCTCAGGCTTAGGCAGAGGCCTTGATTAAAATTATCTGTTTGGGCATTATAGGGTTTAAAAGGTAGTATCTATGTTTAAAATACCAAAGTGGACTTGTGGCCCAATTTTAGGAGGTGACGCCACACAAGGGAGTAAGGGGCCCAAATTTAAGTTTCATGGAGCCCAATTCTTTTAATTTAAGTTAGCTAAATTTTGGGCATTAAGATTAGGTGGAATGGATGGCAACAAGGCTAAAATTTAGGGGTTTTAATGTTTAAAATATGTGGATAATAAGCAGATAAAGGCTATTATTTAGGAATTTATTTTATGTGGACAATAAGCAGATAAAGGCTAAAATTTAGGGATTTTAATGATTAAAATATGTGGATAATATGCTGATAAAGGAGGGAGGAGTTAGAGATAATTAAATCTCTTTTAGATGAGCTAGTAGATTAAGATAAAGGAGAAAAGATAGGATTTATCTGCAAGGTTAGGTAAGTGCCGAAATTTCTATAAATAGGGGGAATATTTCTTCAATTTCGGCATTTGGGTTTTTCTCTCATTCTTTTCTCTTCTTCTCTGAGTAAAAGCCGAAAACTCCTAAAGTTCCATCTTCCTCTTCATTCTCTGCAAAAGCCGAAATCTCTAAGCCAATTCCTTCATCTTCACTTTGATTCAAAAGCCGAAACTCTTTCCATTCTTTTTCTTCCTAGCCGAAATCTTCAAGTCTCTTCCTTGTTTTCTTTTCTTCTTCTCTTTTCCTGTCAGAAATCGAAACTCTTCACTCAAGTATTTTAAAAGCCAAAGACACATCAGCCTTCTCTTGTTCATACTTTTTCCGGGATTTTCCTAAAAGCCGAAATCCCTAGATCTCATCTCCTGTGATTGCCGAATTACTTCTGTGGTGCCTACTTGTGCCGAAATCTGAAGGGAACTTTAGTGGAATCAATCGCATAGATCTCTGAGTTATATATCGGTAGCACTCGAATCGTGTTACTTTCGAGATTTCAAGGTAAGAAGATCTATTAGTTTCAATGTGTAAATTCAGGATTTATTAACCCTTAGCCGAATATAGGAGAGGCCCTATTTTTACATCTTTCCGGCTTTTTGAGCAAAGTTGTAGATCGGTCTAGCAAGGGTATCGACATTAATCAGGTGTGTAACCTTTCTCACTGTTAGACTGTTTGCTAATATATATTCATATGTATAAATCTGCTATACTCTGTTAAATGCCGAAATCCCGGCATAACAAGTGAAAACCCTTGAAGGGTAAAGGCTGATCAACAGGTTAGTGACTTCTGTCCTATTTCAGTGATTATTCCTGTTAAAATGATATGCTTTGTATGACGATTTCATTGTATGCTTGGGGTTGGGAAATTGATGAAAAGGGGAAGTGATCTGTTCTGGTGGCTTTTGCCATTTCAGCCTGGTGACTCTGTCACAATCTCTGTTTCTGGTGGCTTTTTGCCATTTCAGCCTGGTGACTCTGTCACAACTCTGACGATGAGCAGCACGACTGCCATCAACGGCGTGTAGCGGTGCGGGTTGATTGTAGAAATCCCCTATGGTGTGAACGGCTAGTACGGGAGGCGTGTAGTGGATGGAAACTTAGGATTTGGGTTGGGCTTGCATAATTTTTTTATTATATATATATTAACATTTTCAGGTAGCACCTAGTGTATCGGACTGGGCTGGAGAGAAGCGCAAGGTGGCCATGCAAAAGAACTCTTGGATTTAACAAGAAGACTCCAGTTTATTATTTTATATTTTTATTTAATGGGTTTTAAATTTTATAGTAATAAGGCCATGGGCCACTAGACTATTATTTATGTTTTGGTTTTATGTTGGGCTTTTATTACTGGGCTTTTTAAGTTTTATGTTTTAAATTAAGTTAAGACATGTATGAAATTATAGTTTTTGTTTAAAATTCACCAAGGTAATTTATAACTTTATATTTTATATGAATTTAATGAATTATTAAGTTTTCGGTATAAATGTTTAAACCTAGTAGTTGCTTTCCAAAATGCGACATGTTTTGTAAAATCCCTTAAGTGACATACCAGATCCGGTTGTAGCGTTTGGGCCGGGTTTGGGGTGTTACAGTAAATGTATTTGTATTAGTAAAATTCTAGTTTACTTAATCATGTTTTTCAATTGTACTAATAATGTAAATATAAATTTTGACAATTAATAATTTTATCGTCATTCTTTTTATTTTGTATTCACATATAAGCAATATTATGACATTACTTCTGGAAATGTCTACATCAATGTGAAGTCCATAATGTTATTTACTTAATAAAAGAAATATAATTTGCAAACAATTATTTGCAATATTCACTTCAGGGAATATGCCAAAATCTTTAAATATTTTGACCACAATTTTCTTGTTTTACATTATTATTCTTTTTCTAATAACCACCTTGATAATGGTTATTAGAAAGTCTCCAACCACATCCTCAATTTCAACAACAATCATGATCTCTATATTTTCATTTTTCATAGTTGTTATGTACTACTACATTCACTTCAAGGAATGAAGCAAAACTAGTGGGAAGAATTTCATAGTTTTTCATTAGTAACTTATTATTTTTCTTAGCCATTAGAAGGTATGAGATTTTTTGAAAATACTTTTAAAGTCATTTTCACAATATTGCTACTGTAGGAGCACATTAGATATTTCTATCATATAGTGTAATGTATTCATCCGGGAATATATAATACAAATACATGAGTATCTCATGTTATTTCTATATATGGTTTTAATGTAAAACACGTGAAGGTTTTATTCAACATATATCTTTTTTATCTGAAAAATTTATATTTTACAAAATTTTGCATCACAAGGAGGTAAAATATTAGCTCTTAAAGAGCTTTTTACAGTTTGATGCAATATTAGCTCTTCAGGAGCATATAATCATTTTATTATATAACCTTATTGAATGCTTAATTTATTTTAAATAATATATAGTTTTGCAATTCTTTTTAACATAAATGATAAAAAAAATTATGATCTTTTAAAATTTTTGTGGAAACCATTTTTAGGGTTTTGGTAAAAAACGGGGATCGACTTTTAAAAACGGAAATGGAGTCGCCACCAATCCCTTTTTACTTAGGTGTGATTGGATCACATTGTAAAACGTTTTATTTCAAAACATTGATTTTAGTCCACGAAATACAAGAAAATGGGTTCGGGAGTCGGTTACGTATGAGGAAGGGTTAGCACCCTCATAACGCCCAAAAATTGGTACCTAATCGATAAAATCATGTCCTAATGTTGAAAATTTGAAAAATTTTAAAATATGATTTCTTAAAAAAAATTGAACAATCTGAGTTAAAATTTGAGATTTCTTTGTTCCGAAAGAATACAAACATCACATCCAGCACGTTAGGACATGATATTTTTAAACCCTCGTAACTAAAATCATCTCATGATTTATAAAATTTTATTAAAAGGATATTTAGTTATTTAGTCAAACGGAAAATTGAAACCCAGCACGTTAGGGCACTATTTCCCGAATTTCTAAATACAAACCATTGCCTTATTTTAAAAACCTTTAGATAAAAGATAGTAATTTTGCAAAATGTATTTTATTCTAAATGATGATCCATGTGAAAATATCGCATTAATACATCATCAAACATAAATACCAAAAGCAGATTTCATATTAATATAGGCAACAAATGAAATAATAATATAAAATACGACTAATAAAAATACCTACACTAAAGCAATTGTAAATAAATGAAAGAGTATGGACAAATAGAATATATAAAGTAATAAATAATAAAAAATAATAAAAAAACTACAAAATAAATGTGAAAACTTCTCATGCAAGATCAAACTTTTCATGCAATGACATATACCAAATAAAAAATAAATATTGCAAAATAAAAAATAAAAAACATAACATATATATTTTGAGATAATAAATAAAATACATTTTGAAATAAATAAATGATTTATAACTTTAAATAAAAAACATATTTATAATAACCTAATACATAAAAAAAATATATATTTAAGAATAAATAATATGTTATACAATATAAATAATTTTTAGATAAAATAAAATTTTAAAAATAATATATGATATAATATAACACTATATAATGTACAAAATTTTAAAATATATAATATAATAACTAATATATAAATCCTAAAATAATATGAAATAAAAATAATTAAACCAAATAATAAATAATAATAGTTTAAAATATATAAGGATAATACATATAAAAATATATATACGAATTTTATACTATTAATAAATTAATATACAAATAATAAGAATAATATAACATTTTAATATGATAAAATAATTAATATAGTATTAGAATAATTTAAAATAAAATAAAATAAAAAAATAATTAAAGAAAGGAGGATTAAATAGCAAATAAATATAAATATAAAAGGATTAAATTGAAACGCGCGTCACACAGCAGGGATTAATATGGCAATTATGCCTTCTTTACAAAACGGCGCCGTTCTGATTTTGATCTTTAAGTATCCCAAGGACTTAATTGGAACAAAATGTAAATTTAGGGCCAATTTAATAAAAAATAAATATTCCAATTGGGCTGAATTAAGACTAATGTAACGCCCCGAATTTGGGCCTAATAGAATTGGGCCCATTGGGCCTTAGGCGTGGGAGCGTTTAGAATTTTTGAGAACATGAGAACGACATTAATGCAAGTTGGACCTATTAGGTGAGTGATTTTGGATGGTTAGGGGGCTTCAATGAAGTCTCGGGATTAAACTTGGGCTTAGGAAAAATTTTGGTTTTAGGTGAATAAAACCCTTGGAGTTAGTAGGGAGGCTTAAGAATAAAATGTAGAGAAAAATGACACAAGTGGAGTGTATGGTGTAGTGGCACGTGTGGGGGCTTCGACGCGATAGTTGAGGCCATCAGTAGTATTCTTGTGGGTTGAGGCTGCTTGGGCCACGATGGGCCGAAGTGGGCCCATATGAGTAGACTGTATGATTGTGTAGTATATATTAGATTGGACTAGGTGAATCTCATATTTGTGGCTAATTTGGGCTAAATGGGCCACACGAGCGTGCGAGCTCATTTGGGCCGAGAATGGGCCTTAGGCCCATTCGCATCGTTATCTCTGTTTAGAATACTTGAGTCGCTCGAGGCAATAGTGGACCTTCCGTTGGGTCGTTAATACCCTAATTTGTGAAATTACCAAATTACCCTTGGTGGGTAAAAGTACCAAAATACCCCTAGAGGGTAAATTACTGGAATACCCTTGGGTTACGAAATTACTAAAATACCCTTGGGTTACGAAATTGCCGAAATACCCCTGGATTGCGAAATTACTGAAATACCTCTGGGTTACGAAATTACCAAAATACCCCTAGGATGCGAATACCCCTGGAGGGTAAATTATCGAAATACCCCTGGAGGGTAAATTACTGTTATACCCTTGATTATGGTTGGTTGTCATGTATCTGCTTTATTTACACTGTTGTATGTATGATTTTTATTTACATTTTTATACATGGATACATTGCATCTTATCATGTTGCATTGGGCGGGATAATGATTGAAGAGCAGTTGTAACACCCCCAAACCCGGCCCACGAGCCTTGACCGGATCTGGTATGTCACTGCGGAAAACGTTTGAGAAGAATTCGACTTAAAGGTGAAAACATAAAAATTTGTTGCCTCTGGTAAAACATGGTATTTTTAAAATTATAAGTAAAACTATATTGTCACAAAATTTCCTGATTTAAAACTTTTATATAAGTTATTATAATATAAATTGATTCAAAAATATTTCCCATTATTAGCTCAATAATAATAATAAACTTCAAAAACCCATAAATAAAGCTTCCAAATACTTTAAGTGGCCCTTATTACATATAATAAAAACTCACAAATACTTAAATTATAAAATGCATAAAACAAGTCAAACATCTTCTGCATGGAATTTAGCTTCTGCATGGCCACCTTTGTACCCACTCCAACCCAGTCCAAAATCACGTTTCACCTGCGATGTTTTAAAAAAAATTTGGGTGAGTCATACAGACTCAGTGTGTAATTAGTCCACTGAATCCCACCCACATGTGGGCTTAGCCCACAACCACATATCATATCACAATTCAGATAGTAAGGCAACTTACTCACATCATTTCCACAATTGGGCCTTGGCCCATATAATCACTTAATTTCACATATTGGGCTTGGCCCATTTCCACATCGATCCACATTTCACACATGATTATGCAAAGCAAATGCACCCAACCCAGCCTAGAGTCCATCCTCTACACACCCCCGTACCTGCCGCACACACCAGGGGATTACTAAATCGCCCTCCAACCGCTACACATCTCTTTGGCAGTCATGCTGCTCAAAGCCGTGGCTTAGCCACCGATCACCTAAGTGACCCCACATATCAATATCCACGAGGTGACTCGAAGTCATCCTCAGTCCACGGTGATGCACATAGCTATCATCCGCCGAGATGTGGCACCTAGCCAACACCTCACCTTGATGAAGCACATAACTAACATCAAGCGCCAATGTAGCACAAGGCTAACATCAGACCACGTACATAATGTACACCCTGTCCTTCAATAGTCACATTCATATCCCATCCCATGCACATGCAACATACGATAATGTCATAATATAATAAAATAATGCATGCACATGTTATTCGGCATACAATCATATTCTCATTAGCATATTCACATTCTTAATAATTAACACTGACCTGCTTTCCGATATACCCCTTAAGGGTATCCATTCATAATCGCCACTGCATATATTAGCATTTACACAACACATACAATATAACATAAACCCGGAAAACAGTGGGTTAATCACACACCTTATTATTAGCGAAATCCCTAGCTACTTGAATTTAACACGATCTCGAAACGTGGTTTTTCCTCCTCCCTTAAAGCCGATTTGGTCTCCTACCAAATCCCGAAACCGCTCCTTGCTCTTGTAACTGTCGAAATCCCTACTGAACAACTGTTAGAATCGGCTAACATCCCAAAACTCATGAAAGTGGCCTATGGCCGAATACTATAACTGCTTACCTTGAGGAATCGAAACCAAGAGACTCTTTTGCCGCTCCTTAACGTTGACTACCTTCAACAGAGACACATAATATGGCTTAAAGGACATTCGGCCAACCGAAAACCAAGGCCTTAACACCTGATTCGGCACACCAACTGAAATAGAACCCAAACTGATTGCTAGGATAGAAAACTTACCACTATACAAGCACCCTCAGAGAATCGGCTTCTAGCTCCCAAAGAGAAAGAGTTTCGGCACCTTAATGAAGAAGAGAGATCACGCCAAAGTGGAGGGAGTTGAATGCTTAGAGGATTCGACTATGGCTCTTAATAACAATAAAATATAAATAGAAGAGTGAGCACTTACAAGGTTCGACTAAGCCCTTCAATTAGTGATGGAAAAGTCGGCCACAAGAGAAAAAATGTATTCGGCTATGGTGTTTCTTTTAGGTGCCAAGCAAAGAAAAAGGGAAAAAGATGCTTCAAGGTTCGGCTATGATTCTAGTTGCAAATGGGGTATTTGGCCATATAATAAAAAGGTGTAGAATTTGGAGTTGAAAGAAAACAATGAAGAAGAGAAAAAAGTAGGAGAATTTCGGCCAAAAAAATGATCACTCCCTCCATGAAAATTCGGCACTTAACCCCCTAAATGACCGAAAATTATCAACCCAAGGAGCCCCTCATTCGGCCACCACCTCAACTTCTTATCAATTCCCTTATTAATCTCCTCTTTTATCTCTTATCCTATCATTTAAAATAAATCAAACAAAATCCCAATTATCTTCTATATTAAGCCAAAATTTAAAAAGAAAATCAAGGCTTATCTCATCCTTTAAAGTCCCCACTTGCCGTCCAACTCCTTCCCCCCTCTCATGACGCCAACATGCAAAATAAAATAGCACTCCACGCTGCCAACATGACTCGAACCTCCTCCCTTCTCCCTTGCTTGAGGCGTCATTCACCAAGGCCCTAAGTGGCGCCTCCAAGCCACTTTACCAAGCCCAATTCCATGTCTAAAAACTCCTAAAATTTTCCTTAAGGCCTCCTCAGCCTAGCTTCCCCTTTTATACTTAAAATCCAATAATTTTTTCCAAGCATTCTCCTTCATCCTAGAGTTCACAACACCACTAAAACTCATCCAACCATACACTAAAGCATGCTAACACTTGAGTTATGCCCGAACGCATAACCCCTAAATCTAGGATATTACAGCAGTGTAGCCTGGTGGGTCTACCACATACTATTTTAATCTGATAATGGCTCTGTGCCGACCTAAATATGGCTCTGTGCCATCGTGATTATGGCTCTATACCGACCTAAATATGGCTCTGTGCCATCGTGATTATGGCTTTGTGCCAAGCATATTTACCCGTGGCTATGTGCCTAGCATATGAATCAATGACTCTGTGTCGATCATATTTACCCAAGGTTGTGTGCCGATTATATTACCGTCGCTGGTGGCATAGCCACAATATATATATATATACATAATTATGACTTCGATGGCTCAGCCACAAATATTCTGTGAATAGCAGCTTGACTGCGGTATTGGTGTGATTGGCGGGGTGGGTTGACTTGATCCCCACAGGTGTGATTGGCTGGTTGGGGGTGTGTTGGTTGGATTAGGTTGGGTTGCACTATTTCATTTGCATTACCATGATTATAGGGCTCAGGCCCAAAGTGATGTCTTATGGGCTCGAGCCCAGTAATGTCGGTTTAGGGGATTGCACACTGAGTTCTCTAACTCACCCCTTTTCCCTTAACCTTACAGATAATCCCTAGTGATAAAGGATTTGGAGCCGCGGAGGACTCGGTGGTGGCCATACATCGGAGATTTCTCGCAAACCTTAGTAAATTCAGTTTTTACCTTATTTTTAAAAGTATTTATTTTGGGATAATATTTTGTAATAAGGCCATTGGTTATTTTCTTTAAGTTTTCAATTATAACTGTTAAACTTATAAATACGGGGTTTCCTTATAACATTAATAACTGTTTTCCAAAATATCACGTTTCCGCAGGTATTCAAATTCGATTTTCATAACGAAAGCAGTTTTCAAATTAATTACAACTTATCTAAAATGGTCATTGAGTAATTCGGGTCTTTATAAATAATGAAACTCAAAGTTTTACAAAGAGATGCAACATTTTTTTAACGAACGTTTTGCTTCTCGACTTTCTTTCAATGTGACATTCTAGATCCGGCCATAACGTTTAGGCCAGGTTTGGGGTGTTACATTTTATGGTATCAGAGCCCGGTTGCAAAACTCTTCTGTGGAAAGGGTTCAAAAACATTTTTCAAAGTTGTTTGAAATTTGATTTAGAAAATGTATGTCTTTATTGGAAGTATGGCACCACGAGTCTCCAACACCAAATCCGTAAGTTTCTTGACCTTATGCTCTATTATATGCTGTAATGACTGTATTTTGGTATTTATTCTGTGTGTGTTCTGTTTGGATGTGATGTTTGAATATATAAATTGTATGCATGTGTGGTAAATATCTGTTTGCTTCTGTGTTAGATATTTGGTTGTGTGTAAGAGGTCTCAAGGTTAAGTTAAAAGTGCTTTAGTGTTATTAGGATCAGAGTGCGCAGTGTGAGCATAGTGTGGTAGGTTAGGAGGTGCGACTGTTCCTATTAGTTGGAAATTTCGAGGACGAATTTTCTTTAAGGGGGTAGATTTGTAACAACCCGAATTTGGGCCTAGTAGAATTGGTGTAACATCCCAAAATTGGGCTTAGTAGGATTGGGCCGATTGGGAATTGGGCTTTAGGAAAATTAGAATATTATTTATTTTTGTGTTGGCTCGGGTATGAATTTTGTGTGTTAGCATAGTCTTGTGAAGGTTTGATTTTAATTAGGAAGTTAGAATAAATTTTAGTATGGCTTATTTAATGAAGTGGATTAAGTGAGCTTAGCACTTAAGTTAATTTAAGTGTTCATTTATAGCACAAGAGGAGTAAGTGGCAAGTTGGTTAAGGAGCTTGAAAGGTAGCTTGAGGTTAGAGGTTCGAGTGGTATGTTTAGCATTTTGAAGGTTTATTTTGAATCCTTGCATTAATGGCCGGTCAACCTATGTTTATGATAGGTGGACTAATAACTTTTGGTAAGTTGAATTTTTGTTTAAGGAAAGCTTAAGCTATGGGATAAGATTTTTAAGGTTATGGAAGGATATCTTAAAGTTATGGTATATTGAGGGGACAAAGGCATGGAATAAGGAGGATGTTTTGGAAAGTAATCCTAGGCTTTAGTGGATGTATGTGGACGGCATGGGTGTCTAGGGGGGTGGCCGAATTTTGTAAGTAGCTTGGGGGGGAATAGTTGGCCAATTCTCCTTTTGAACATCTTTTGCATTTTTGTTTTCCCTCTCCAAAAATCCTTTGTTTGGCCGAATGAGTATTGTACATTTGTGCAAGTTTTGCTTTTGGTTAGCCTTCATTTTGTTTGAACCAAAATTTATATTTTCTTTCTCTCATCTTTTCCTTTGAAACCGAAAACATCTTTTGCACTTTTGTGCACTCTTTCTCCCATCTCTCTTCCTCTTTTCTTACTTTTGGTATTTGCTCAACATCACTTTTTCCTTTTTATTTTCTTCTTGACCGAACCTCTTTCTTCCCCAAATCCTCTTTTCTTTTCTTTTCTTCCATTATTTCTAAAATCGAATCCTCTCCCTCTCATTCCCATTTTCTTTGCTACTCACATACTCTATTTCTTTTTCTCCATAATATCTTTTGTTAGCTTCATTCAAAACCATAGCCGAATCTTCTACTTCCTTGTTAGTATTATTTTTGTTGGCCGAATATTCAAAGGGTAGGCATTCATTTTTGGGTTTTCTTCAATCGGTTTTGGAAGATAGGTAAGTGTTTATGGCCGTTTTTCCTTTCTTTTTTTTTTTATGTCATTTTCTTGAGGGCGTAGGCCACTTTTTAATGTTTTTGGTTTAGAGGCCGAAACTAATATGATTCCATTTAGGGATTTCGGCAGAGTTCTTAATCAAGTGACGTTTTCGGGATTTGATCGTTTGTGCCTTAGCAGGTGCGTAGTTATCGCACTATTTCTCCTGTTTTGTGTATTGATATATATATATATACTTGTATGATGTGTGATAGCCGACAACAAAGGCTAAAGTGGTGAAAACCCATGATTGGGGTAATCGGTTAACAGGTCAGTAATATGTGATATTAAATTATTTATGGTGACTGTGTAATATGATAATGAGCATGTGATGTATGTTCATTCTATATGTTGATTTGGCATGATACATTAACATATATGCATGGGGATTGGATTTGATCAAGGAAGGACGGGTGTACATATTTATGTACGTGGTCTAATGTTAGCCTCGTGCTACATTAGCGCTTGATGATCAGCTGTGTGCTACATCAAGGGAGGTGTTGGCTAGGTGCCCATCTCGGCGGTTGATGGCTGTGTGCATCACCGTAGACGAATTAATGTTGGGATCACTATTTGATCGGTGGCTTAGCCACGGCCTTGAGCAGCAAGTCTGCCAAGGTAAGATATAAGGATCACTATTTGATCGGTGGATTAGCCACGGCCTTGGACGGCAGGTGTGCCGGGGTTGGTGTAATGAATGGAATTAGGTTGGGTTGGGCGTCATTTTGCATATTTATTATGTGAACTGTGTGGATTTGGGCCAAGCCCATATGTGGAGGCATGTGTGATGATTATGCACTGAGTCTGTGGACTCACCCAATTTTTCTCAACCATTTCAGGTGATGCGTAAGCGTTGGACCGGGTTTGGAGTGGATACAAGGTGGCCCATGCAGAAGAAGATATTTTAATTATTTTAAGCATTTTAATATTGAGTATTTTGTTTTAAGTATTGGTTGTAATAAGGGCCATTTAACCAATTTTTGATTATTATTATGTTTTAAGTTGGTTTGTTGAATATATTGTTATTTGCAAATGTTTATTTGGGATTTTAATTATACAATGTTTTAGTAAAGACAACAAATTTTTATGTTTTTACTTTTAAGTTAAAATCTTTTCAAACGTTTTCCGCAGTGGCATTCTAAATTCGGCCGTGGCGTATGGGCCGGGTTTGGGGTGTTACAATTGGGCCCATTGGGCCTTGGGCGTGGGAGCGTTTAGAATTTTTGAGAACATGAGAACGGCATTAATGTAAGTTAGACTTATTAGGTGAGTGATTTTGGAAGGTTAGGGGGCTTCTATGAAGTCTCGGGATCAAACTTGGGCTTAGGAAAAATTTTGGTTTTAGGTGAATAAAACCCTTGGAGTTAGTAGGTAGGTTTTAAGAATAAAATATGGAGAAAAATGACACAAGTGGGGTGTGTGGTGTAGTGGCAAAGTGACGCCACATAAGAGACAAGGGGGTGACGCCACAAGGAAGTAAGGAGGTCCAAGGTTCAAGTCTTGGCACTTGCATTTCTTTTTGTTTTATTTTTTTTAAGTGAACTTAGACTTTGGCCCATAGATTTATATTTAGTTGTGCATGTTTTTGGACACAAGAGGAGCTTGTGGCTTGGTGGCAAGTGGCGTGTTTAGCTATTGAATGGAGTAAGGGTTCGAATCTCATGACAAGCAAGGGAGTATTTATTTTGCGGATTGGAAGGCCAGAGTTTGAGTTGGATTTAAACTCTACTAACGGAGGGATCCCACATCGGAAAGATACAAAGAGGGAAGGTGAGAAGCTGGATATATATAGAGCTATCTATGATGGGAAGAAGCATACCTTTGAGGGCGTTTGGGCACAGGAGTGGTCGGAGCGCGGGTTAGCACCAAATTCCTATCAGGTGTGTATTCTCTCTACTCTAGATGTAGAGCGGCAAATGCCAAAATGCCGATCACCCGGCGATGGTAGCCACACGAGCGTGCGAGCGCACGTGTAGGGGCTTCGACGCGATAGTTGAGGCCATCAGTAGTATTCTTGTGGGTTGAGGCTGCTTGGGCCACGATGGGCCGAAGCAGGCCCAATGGGCCCGTGGGCCCATATGAGTAGACTGTATGATTGTGTAGTATATATTAGATTGGGCTAGGTGAATCTCATATCTGTGGCTAGATTTGGGCTAAATGGGCCACACGAGCGTGCGGGCTCATTTGGGCCGAGAATGGACCTCCCATTCACATCGTTATCTCTGTTTAGAATACTTGAGTCGCTCGAGGCGATAGTGGACCTTCCGTTAGGTCGTTAATACCCTAATTTGTGAAATTACCGAATTACCCTTGGTGGGTAAAAGTACCAAAATACCCCTAGAGGGTAAATTACCGGAATACCCATGGGTTGCGAAATTACCGAAATACCATTGGGTTACGAAATTACCAAAATACCCTGGGTTGCGAAATTACTGAAATACCCCTGGGTTACGAAATTACCGAAATACCCCTGGGGTGCGAAATTACCGAAATACCCTTAGGTTGAGAAATTATCGAAATACCCCTAGGTTATGAAATTATCAAAATACCACTGGGTTGCAAAATTACCGAAATACCTCTAGTTACAAAATTACCAAAATACCCTTAGGTTGTGAAATTACCGAAATACCCCTGGAGGGTAAATTACTGTTATACCCTTGATTATGGTTGGTTGTCATGTATCTGCTTTATTTACATTGTTGTATGTATGATTTTTATTTACATTTTTATACGTGGATACATTGCATCTTATCATATTGCATGGGGCGGGATAATGATTGAAGAGCAGTGTAGCCTGGTGGCTCTGCCACATACTATTTTAATCTGATAATAGCTCTGTGCCAACCTAAATATAGCTCTGTGCCATCGTGATTATGGCTCTGTGCCGACCTAAATATGGCTCTGTGCCATCGTGATTATGGCTCTGTGCCGAACTAAATATGGCTCTGTGCCAAGCACATTTACCCGTGGCTATGTGCCTAATATATGGATCAATGACTTTGTGTCGATCATATTTACCCAAGGTTGTGTGCCGATTATATTATCGTCGCTGGTGGCATAGCCACAATATATATATATATATAATTATGACTCCGGTGGCTCAGGCACAAATATTCTATGAATAGCAGCTTGACTGCGGTATTGGTGTGATTGGCGGGGTGGGTTGACTTGATCCCCACAGGTGTGATTAGCTGGTCGGGGGTGTGTTGGTTGGATTGGGTTGGATTGCACTATTTCATTTGCATTACCATGATTATAGGGCTCAGGCCCAAATTGATGTCTTATGGGCTCAAGCCTAGTAATGCCTGTTTAGGGGATTGCACACTGAGTTCTCGTAACTCACCCCTTTTCCCTTAACCTCGCAGGTAATCCCCAGCGATAGAGGATTTGGAGCCACGGAGGACTCGGTGGTGGCCGTACATTCAGTTTTTACCTTATTTTTAAGAGTATTTATTTTGAGATAATATTTTGTAATAAGACCATTGGTTATTTTCTTTAAGTTTTCAATTATAACTGTTAAACTTATAAATACGGGGTTTTCTTATAACATTAATAACTGTTTTCCAAAATATCACGTTTCCGCAAGTATTCAAATCCGATTTTCATAACGAAAGCAGTTTTCAAATTAATTACAACTTATCTAAAATGGTCATTGAGTAATTTGGGTCTTTATAAATAACGAAACTCGGAGTTTTACAAAGAGATGCAACATTTTTTTCAACGAACGTTTAGCTTCTCAACTTTCTTTCAATGTGACATTCTAGATCCGACCATAACGTTTAGGCCGGGTTTGGGGTGTTACACTAATAAAATTGCGAAAGGGCTAAAGTGGCAAATTGCCCTTTTTATAAAAACACACGGATCCTCCCCGGGTTCTCGGGTTAACACGCGGATCTTCCCTTGAAACGACGTCGTTTTGGCCTTAAAAGGGGACCTCCAAAATAGCGTCGTACAATAGGCCTTGTATAAGTAAAAAAAAAAACTAAAAAAATTCATTTTAAACACTGAATTAGAAAAAAACAGAGGCTCTCTTAAAATTCTCTCTGGCCTTCGACCTAAGGCCAGAATCCTGCCTAGGATCCGTCCCACGCGCCGTCACACACGGTGGCCCAAAGGTAAAAACTTCGCCCCTTTGTTTTTTAAAAACTGTTTTGCATATGAAATATGCCTGGATCGAAAGAAAAGATAAAATAACACAAAAAAGAACATAAATCACCTCAGTAATAGATTTTGGTATTTTATTTCTCTGTGATTCTTTGAATCTTTCTGTATTCTTTGTTTGAGTATTTTTCCGTGTCTGTATCCGTTTACAAGTTTATTCTGGGGTTTTTATAACCCGAAAAAATGAAACAAAAAAGGAAATATACATATTTTGTCCGATTTGCTGCTGCGTATCTTTCCTTCTTTGCAGGTGGACGAGGAGTGCCGTGGCGATAGTGGCGTTATTCGCGCGCAAATCGCGGCTTGATGAGGGGCTGATTGAAGCCTGCGGTACGAGGAGCTGGGCGATTGCGGCGCCTAGGGTTTCCCAGAAACCCTAGGTCTTTGAAACCGTTTTAGTGTTGGGCCCTTTTGGGCCGTCTCTGTTTTTGGTCTGGGTAATGGATTGGCTTGGGTCATCTGTTTGGGCTTGGATGTAATGGGGTATTGGGTCTGGTTTTGGAGTCTGTAATTGGGCTACTGGGTTTAGTTTTGTAACTGGACTGTTTTTAAAAAAACACTGGTTTTTTATTTATTTTTTATTATTTTGGAATGGGCCCAGACAAAATGGGCCTATTACAATTTTATTTATTCATATAAAAATAAAATGAATAGGTATAAATAAAACATATATTAGACATAACAAATAATAAATTCATGTTACTAATAAATCATTATGGTTAGAAAATATTATATATATATATATATCATAACACAACAAAGTACAAAATATTATAGTGTCAAATTAAAATAACTTTACAACTATAAAGGTTTAAACATAAACATTTTTAACCTCCACCTCTTATGACATAATTTCATTTCAAATTTTACAATGATATGAAATTATCATAGACAGGATGAATATCCCGAAGTTCATGACAAGTAAGTTTTTTTACTCGTATTCCGTAATAATCATATATCTTAATCAAAATCGAAATTAAACCAAGCAATTCTATTAAAAAAATATTTATCTCCACATAAAAATCCCAATAACTAAATTCGTGAAGGGTTTATAAATTCATAGAGATACGGATAGTGAATTATATAAATTGAACTTTTTAATAGAAATCAAATCAAATTTCAAAAGAAGTTGATTAGATTGACTTACGTTACCATGAATGAGAAGTAATGATTATAAACATCCCTTGTAATGAAGAGAAAGAGGCAAATATCAAAAAACAAACTTTGAGAGTGGATCTTATTTCTCGATTTCATATAGATAACAATATCAAATCTTTCACCATCCTTAAGAACAAAAAGTAAAATAAGGTAATCAAAACAATGATAACGTATAATGAAAGAAGAATGGAAATTAATAATCAGTTATGAAACATTAAATAAAAGAAACTTCCTGTAAAAACTTTGCATCTTGTCGTCAAAGATATTGGAAATCATGGACGATAAATTTGATCTTTGATAAAAGGAACTATCACTTTGAGCAAGATAGTGCTAATAGCGTGTTATAAAATAAAGAGAGATGGAGATAATAAAGAACAAAGAAAATATGGGAAGCAATAGAGAATGTATTTTATTGATCGATGGGATGATTACAATGCTTCATCTGAGTCTCTATTTATAGGTATAAGAAGTATAAAAGTAGTAGAGATCTAATTTTAATAATTATTAGAATTTAAAGTACATCAAAACTTTATCTTGATCATGATGGACATCCACTTAATAAGATATTCATAACAACAATAAATTAGTCAGAATTTTGAAAAAGTTAGAAATAGGAAATTTACAGTATTATGAGATGTTAAAACAGGTGCAGAAGGTATTTCAAAAAGTATGTATGTTGAGAGAAATTAATCTGGAGTATCAACTAAATTGTAAAGGTGTGAAAAGTAATAAGGCCAAAGTGAGAAAATTGAAAGTTATATGATCAAGTTGAATTAATGGAAAAGGAGGAGGGATTAGAGGTGAAATTTTACCAAAAGAAAAGACGACTCATCTATGGAATTATAGGAAAAGATGAAGGGAAAATAGTAATTATTGGAAAAGATAATTATGGAGTGTAATGATTATAGACTTTAATTGTAATAAAATGGAAATAAAAGGGTAAAATGGTAAATAGCATAAATAGATATTTTTATAGATATTTTATATGGAAAAGTGTAGAAACTTGGAGAAAAAGATGGTAAATAGTAATTCAAGCCATGTAACTCTCTGAGTTGCCCCACAGGCCTATGTGCGAGGCCGTGTGTTAGGAAATGTATCTTACTAACTTGCATACAAAAGACCCTTAGATGACATACGGCCATGTCGCAAGGTCATGTGCCTCACAAGGCTGAGTCCTACACCCTTTGTCTCAGATTGTGTGAACCTAAATCACTCCCTTATTGTATAGGTACCTACACACTTTCAAATACACATATGGAAGGTGCAATTCAACTTCAAACACACTCAATGTGTTTCATCACAATTCATTCCCAACTTATAGCCACAATCACATTTATCTCTATAAACAAACATCAATTTTATTACAAGCTTAAGTTAACTCAGAGCATATCATTTCATACCATAACCTTTCAAACACATTTAAGTAACAAGTAGGAGATTACAAGTTGTTCAAGTGCACAACACATCACAAAATATTACTCAAAAACTAAGCATTTGACATAACAATACATAGGGACCTAGTACATGCCATATACCAAAACTGAGAAATTAAGTCTACCAAGATTCCTAGATAGTGTGATTCCTAGCGTTGACCCGATCTTCTTAGTCTTCAAAATGTGATCTACAAAATGAACAAATTATAGGTAAGTTTAAATGAAGCTTAGTAGGTTCGTTTAGAAATTAATAAACCTTTCCAATCAAATATAGATTTAATCAACATTAAGCATAGAGATTCCCATTATATGCAGCTTATAACAGTAGTTACAACTATTTCAATAGTTCAGTATAATCAATGGGCATTACTTGATTGAGCTTTTCATCAGTATAACCGTAGATTTCTACTTGTTTGAGCTTCACTCAGTATAATAATAGAATTTTCTTAATTGAGCATCATTCAGTATAACAGTAAGATTTGCTTAGTTAAGCTCCATTCAGTATAACAATATAATTTGCTCGATTGAGCTTCATTTAGTATAATGGTAAAATTTGGCTCGATTGAGCGTACTTCCAGTATATGATACAACATTCATTAAGAGCATATTAACAAGAATGTAAGCATTTTAGAAGTATAAATAAACATACGAACTTACTGGACTGATTTGTAGGAGATTCCAGAGTGTAGGGGCTATTCCGTAATTTTACCTTTTTCACGATTATCAGCACATTCTTGATCTAAAAAATAAAAATTTCATTCCATCAATTAGAATAAAAACACAATTTGATCCTATCATGCAATTAAGTCCTTTTTGGAAAATTACCTATTTGCCCTTAACTTTTCATTTTATTCAATTCGGTCCTTAGGCCCTAATCATGCAATTTACCCATTTTTCCTAAACACCCATATATCCAAATATTTTAGAACTTCATATCAGCCCTCTATTTGTAATAATTTCACCTCAAGTACAAGAAATTTATCATTTAATCAATTTAGTCCCTAAACATTAAAAATCATAAAAAATCACTTTTCAAAATAATTAAATCTATCAACAAGGTTTCATATTTCATCACAAGTTCTAAGAAATAACTTTATTCATTAATGGAAACTTTAATAACCTTTAACAATTTCACAAATTGGTGATCGATTTAGCTAGATCAAGCTAATAAGAGTCCAAAAACATAAAAATCACTAAAAACGGGTTAAGAGTCACTTACCAAAATTTAAAGTTTCCAATTGAAGCACAAACCCTAATTTCTTTCTTTCTTTGCCGTAGGGAGGAGTAAAAGGAAGAAGATGAGATTTTTCTCATCTTTTTCTTTGTTTAATTTAATATATATATTATGGTAATTTTATATTTTTTTTCAACTTTCTTAATTAAGCCTTACTTAATCTAAGAGTAAGCCTAATTAATCCATTTCCACTAATGAAAACCATCATCCCATTCCACTAACTAAATTTCATGGTTTAATTGTCCCTTTAACCCTTTTTATTTAACTATTCAACTTTTACAATTTTTACAATTCAGTCCCTTTTACTTATTAAACCATCTAAATGATAGAATTTCTTTTCCAGAATTTAACATAGCTCTAAAGACCTCGTAAATATGCTAATTAAATAATATCCACGAAGTATTTCATCAGAATTATCGTCTCAAAACCACTGTTTCCAACCGCACTAAAAATCAGGCTATTACATAGCATGTCAATACTTTCCGATTAGCACATTTGTGCTCTCTATTTACCTGCTTTGACAGTGTCCCATTACCCTCTTCGGGGTTTCCAATTCAGTTTCGTATGTCCTATGTGTTCTATTAAGTTTACTAGGCCTTTATTAAAAGGTGAATGATAGATCTCCCACAATTTGTGTGGCAAATTAATGCCTTTCCGGCACTTAATGAGTTTGTTTTTAGTGTTTTTATATGTTCTTATTTCATTTTTAGTTTTTATTATCCTAAGTTTAAATTATACAAAATAAGCGTTTTTATGCAATTTTGAGTTATGTTTTGACCTAATGGGCCACTACGGGCCTCGGGATGATCTAATGGCACTATTTAGTGTGTAAGACACTATTTTCGGGCTTAGAAGACAAATGACGACTGCAACATCGTAACACCGAGGAGTGGTGTCGCAACATCGAAATTTGAAGCCAAAACATCCAAAAAATGAAGGCAGTGTCGCAACACCAATCTTGTGGTGTCGCAACACCGAGCGATGATTAGGAAAATTAAACATGAGTATTTTTGTCCACACAATGTAACTTAATCAGATTTTTGGGTTGTTTAGTAACCCTAATTAGGTCAGATCAGAAACTTTATAAATAGGCATGTTTAGCCTCATTTTAGGAGGTTTTGGCGAAGGGACCTACTTAGTTAGTTTTAGGGTTTTAGTTTAGTTTTTATTTTATTTCAATTTAGCCCTTTAAATACTTTTTGTTCTTGTTTAATCTTGGATTTCGATTTCGATACAAGCCTTTAATTTAATAGTTTTTAGTTATTTCTTTGTAGATTCCGATTGCAATCGAAGTGATATTCGCAACTGTCAAAGGAAATTTTGATTCTGCGCTTAAATCGACATCGAAACAGATTTATTTTTGTATTCCTTACTTTTGTTTAATTTATTGTTTTGTATGTTAAATATGAGTTCAGGGATCATTGCATCTAGATTCCATGAGTAGCTAATTTCCTTAGGGAGATTAATGAATGAATATGTGACTAATTAACAGATGAATTAGGGTTTAAAATCTGAGTTAGTTGGCTTAAATTATGTACAATTAAAGCCTAGGAAGTGACGTCCCTAGGAAGTAATTTAGAATAAACGAAAGAGATAAGTTTACTGAGTAAATCATAATTATCCTGGTCAAGAAAGTGAGGCTTAGAGGTCAAGAGGTAATAACTGGTTAATTAATAGCTAACTAGATAAAACTCGAGTCTGAAGTTAATTAGGAGCACTGAAGTAAGTTAATCTCCTACCTGTTTCATTGGATTTATTTTGATTGTTAATTGGTTTATTTTTAGTTAAAAAATTTAGGTTAATTTAATTAATTGATTTTAGTTTGGTTTTTTGTAATATAATTTTAAATTAGTACTAATAAACCCTGTTAGTGTAGACAGTTAATTTAAGTTTAATTCAACCTCCTTTGGGTACGATCATCAGATTGCTTCCTGGAGTGTTTCGTTGTAACATTCTTTACTATACAATTTGACTCGTATACTTGTAGAAACCGCTATTTAATTCTATATTTATTTGCTGCAGTATTTCTCATCCAAACATTCGCATGTTTGACGACGATCAAATTGTTGGCGCCGTGTGCGAGGAGGTTTTGACATTAAACTGATTTTAATTTTCGAAATTTTAATAGGATAAATATGAATATTTAGAATAATAGATACGAAATTTAATTTTAGTTATTTTTATTTATTTATCTTATTTAATTTTAAACCACTAATTTTAATTCCTTAGAATTAGGGAATTGATTATTGGTTAGAGTAAACAATGACAACACTCTTGGGACGGACAATATTCGACAGAAGCTGGATTCAACCGAGCATAGCAAAGCCTATTGCTCATGGAACTCACTTTAAGATTAATCCTACATTGCTAACTTGGGTGTCAATGAGTCTTTAGTATAGTGACAAGGTTGATTTTGATCTAGTGGTATTCCTAAGGAGATTTGAACAACTCTACAGTATCGTAGGGTATTCGAGAGTTTCCAGAAAAGTCTTTAAATTACAATTAATTTTTTTGCACTCGGAGATTGAGTTAGGGAATGGCTAGAAGCATTACCATCGGGCACTATAATTTCATGGAAAGAGTTTGTAAAATTATTTTTGCAGAGACTTATACCTATGCCTACCATTCTGAATACATACGAATAATTGTTGAAGTTTAAACAAAGCCCAGTAGATACATTAGGACAAGCTTGGGACCAAATCAAAATGATTCTTCGGAAAGTGCATGGGGGTTTAGATTACGACAGTCGAAACCAATTTGACATTATCGCAGGAGGAAGTGTTTGGACTAAATCAAATCATGAAAAAATTGTGTTGTTGGAAAAAAGTAAGCAGCAATGATCATACTTGGAGGAAGATCCGCGAGCTTGAACCTATAGATATGTCGATGAAAGTGGCTAAGGTAGTTGGCTTTGAAAAAGAGGAGGATAATTGAAGTAATGAACAAGTTGGATTGAGAAACAAGGAGTCAATAGGTGGTAACTCAAACACATCCAATCTAGATGATATGAAGGAAGAAGAGGTGACGAGAAATCATCTAGAACGAATTTATCAGATAGACTGGTGGAAACATTGCACGGAACCATTGAACACGAGGGTTCTTCACTTGATAAGATGGTTCCATCGATTATTAAGCCACCAAACTTGGAATTGAATCCTGTAACACCCCAGCCCGGTTTGGTCGTCGAACCCGAGTAACAGGGTGCTACGAACAATACCAAACAATTTGCATGCAATTTATTTATCAATATCTCAATTAAATATTATCAATTCACATATAATTTACAATCCATATGAGCCTAATTATTAAATCTAAGCATGAAATAGGGTTGAATTGTAAAATTTCAAAATTTCAAAGTTCGTATCAAAATTTAATTGCTTGGTATCAATATTGTATCGATGTTATATTAATATTGATACCAATTCAAGAATCGATTTGTTTACAAAAACAAGGGTATCGATATTTATTTTCGAGAATCGATATTTTCTGAAATAGTATCGATACTCAAATAAATATCGATATCATTTTCGCATTCTGTCTATTTAAAACTATCCATATGGTCAAGTATTGATATCAAATGCCAAAATATCGGCACTTGAGTTAAAAATTGGTAAAAATTCTATCTTCAAATTGTCTATTTCATGCCAAAATCACCGAGAATTCAAATGGTACCTTGTAAACACAGTTATAACATAAAAATCAACAACTAAGGACTTTTCTATTCATTTCTAACATATCAAAAATATCATTTTAACAATCAACCTAATTGTCTAACCAATATGCCATAATTAGCACCTCAACAATTTCAACTCTTTTTAAAACAATCAAAAGAGTACACTATATATACCAACTCAATAAACATTTAATGACACTTCCACAATCATCTAAATCAAACATCAAATGACTATTCAATCTATTTCATGTTTAGACACCAAACTTACTAATTCATTTCATGCGTACTTAACCTTACCAATTTTCATTCCATAATCACAAATTAACCAAAGCATATCACATAACATATCATTTTCTCCACCATTAAACATTAAACATTAAACATCTTATCCAAGCTACCTAACAAGATAATAACAACATGACTATTTCCATCACATACATATACACTTATATAAATAACTTCCAAAATGCCAACAAAAATACTTAATGTTTATTATAATCATTAGACATCCTAGGTATATGCCAAGACCAAAACGAATACATCACCAACACTTGAGTTCAGGATTGCCGCTGGATGCTAAAGTTGATGATCGAATAAAAAATTACCTAACCTGCGCATGGAAAATAATACACTGAGTATAACTCGGTGGTATTTCTATAATCCGAATAATTAAGCGAAATAGATATAATTAAGATGCAAAATTTAAATCAAATAATGACCAGCAATATAACCATTCACAAATGCAAATTTACCAACTCTTTGATCACAACCGATTCATCATTCTAATACCAATACGCGGCAATTATATTTCATAATACATACATTTGATCATCACTACCATTTACTCACATTTCATCCACCATTTGTGTTTCCATTTCACATTTCAATTCATCTAATACCATTTTCCATTTTAGTAACATTATCTCAATTTTTACCATTTATTTCCCTATTAACATGATTTGGACTTTGACAGATACACAGATACAACCAACACGCTAGTTTGACACATAGTGCCTCAGCGGATAAATCCGAAGTAAATAATTGCACCCAACACTATAAGTAAGTTGACACCCAGTGTCTCATCGGTTAAACCAAAGTAAATTGGCACCCAGTGCCTTATCGACTTGTAGTCGAAGTAACCCTGAACTCTTCCTATCCTATGGCATGCCAATTATATCCGACTTTGCCCGAACAGTTAATAGGGATCCCATTACATGTTTCATTAACAAAAAAATCTCATTTCTCATTTATTTTCATCATACATATATAAATTTTACATATGGCAACATTTATCATCTCAAAAAATGCTCAATTTTCACATTTACGTATGTCGAAACCATTTTAAAAATCGGGTTTTGAAAAATGGGGATCGACTTTAAAAAAAAAATGGGAGTCACCACCAATCTTTTTTACTTAGGTGTGATTGGATCACCTTGTAAAATGTTTTATTTTAAAACATTTTTGGTCTACAAAAACAAGAAAACGAGTTCGGGAGTCGGTTACGCATGAGGAAGGGGTAGCACCCTGATAACGCCCAAAAATTGGTACCAAATCGATAAAATCATGTCCAAATGTTGAAAATAAAGAAAATTACGAAATATGATCCTTTTATTAGAAAGAAAACCAAGACTTACCTATCCCAAAGAAATAAAGTACTTTACCCCAATAAGTTAAGGTATAGCACCTCATGACTTTGAAATTAAACTCGTCTTTATTTTGAGAAATTCCTACTTCGAGACACAAAATGTCGAACCCAATAAGTTAAGGCAAAACATTTTGAATTCCCAAGAATAGGTTTTTTATTTTGAAATTGATAAATCACAAATTTCTTTAAAAAAAAAGAAAAATATGTAATACCTAAAGTTTTACGAGAAGAATCGAACCCAATAAGTTAGGACAAAATTCTTCTCGAAATTCTCCAAATATCACATACTCCCATACTTTGAAAATCATTTGAAATAAATTTAGAAAAAGGGAAATACGTAATCTAAAGTTTCACGAGAAGAATCGAACCCAATAAGTTAGGGCAAAACTCTTGAAATTTTCCAAATATCACATATTCCCATATTTTGAAAATCATTTGAAATAAAATATGTCGATTCAAAAGTTGTTTTTATAAAAGACTATGGTTTGGATAGGATTTTACAACATATATTGAAATAAATAACAAATTATAAATAATAAAAAATATAAACCACAATATAATCTACAAATGAACAATAAAATAATAATACAAATATAATTAACTATATTGAACAATAATAAACAATCTAAAGCAAATAAATAAATAAACATGTAATAGCAATAAATGAAAGAATAATATATTAGACATTAAAAAATAATAATAATAATTTTTATATAAAATAACACAAATTTAAAATAAAAGGTACCTATAATAAATATATAATTTAATAATATATATATATAAATGATAGCAGTAAAAATAATTAATAAATAGTATAAAGTATTTTAGTAAAACATTTATAAAATTGCATAAAATATAAATAATATAAATAAAATATGTTAGATAATATAGATAATTTGAAAATAAGGATTTTAGGAATATATGATATAACCTAATACTATATAATGTATAAAAAAGATAATATTAATAATACATAATAATAATAATATTAAATCATACAAAATAAATAATAATAATAATTAAATATAATAGATTAGTATATATAAAATATATATATATATATATATATATAACTTATACTATTAATAAATTAATATATACAAATAATAAAATTATTTAATATGACAAAACATTTAATATAATAAAAAAATAAAATAAAAAAAGAAATTTAGGAATAAATAAGGATAATGGGTTAAACAACAATTAAACAGATTAAAAGAATTAAATAAAAAACGTGCGTTAAAACCCAGGGACTAATGTAGCAATTAAACCTTTTTACGAAACGGCGTCGTTCCGATTTTCCTTTAAAACGGGCCGAGGGATTAAATTGAAACCAAAATGAAAATTTTAAGGTTAATTTAAAATAAATGAAAAGTTAATTTGAATGAAAGTAAAATAATAAAAATTGCGGAAGGACTGAAATAGAAATTACACCATTCAGTGAAAACGCGCGGATCCTTCGAGTCGGGTCAACTGTGCACGTGGATCCTAGGCTTTAAAACGACGCCGTTTCTTCAGCTTTATATAATCCAATTTTTCAGCCAGAAATTCATTTTATGCCCCCTGCCTTAAAAAAATTTGAAATGCTCTCAAAAAGAGCCTTCATCCCTCTGTTGGAGTCGGATCGTCGCGTTCGTGAGCCACCGTCGTACGCTCTTAACGCGCTTTTGTGGCCAGCGGCCGAAGGCTGAAACCTTCGCTTCAAAGGTAATCTTTTTCCTCTTTTTTATTTCGATATTATTTTTTTTGAAAATAAATTGTTGGTAACAAAAAAAAACGAATAAAATAACTTATAAATCACCTCTGTAAAAACTGCTAGTTGTATTTCTCTCTGTCGTATCTAACAGTGTATATATCCCCCCCCCCGTGTTTACATATTTATAGCCCAAGAAAAATAGAAGAAAATAAATACAAAATCTATTCTGCTCGTTCTCTGCCATTTTTGTTGTCTTTTCTTTCCTTCTTGCAGGCAATCGAAGATCTTGGCGACGATGGCGCGATGTGGGGTTCGTCTGCGTTGATGGTGGCGCGACCGTTGGGATCCTATTGTTTGCAGAGCGTCGATTGAGGAGCTGGCTGCGGCGCTGGTGTTGCGGCACCCAGGGTTTCTGGAGAACCCTAGGCTTCAGCTGAGATTGGTTTAATTTTTAGGCCCCTTGGGCCGTGTGTATTGGGTCTGTTAGTGGGTTTAGTATTTGGGTTAAGGGTGTAGTTGGCTTTGGGTTTAATTTGTTGGGCTAATTTGGTAACGGGTCTTGGTTTTGTAAATGGACTGAAAAGGGACTTTAATTTTATTTTTTTGTTTTGGTTTTATTCCAGCCCGGTCAAAATTGGGCTCTTACAGCTGCCCCTCTTTGCTCATTGTTGTGTAACGAGAATAGAGCTGTAACACCCTAAAAATTCAAGTATCGATTTATTGCGTGTTTTGGTATTTAGATTATGAAGGAAGATTTTCTTATTTATTTTCGTGCTTATTATAGTCCTGAAGAAGAGTATAGAATTAATGGGGTATAGAATAATTTTTAGTTTTTGAAATTTATTGAAGTGGATCAAGTGTCATTAATACTTAAGTTAATTTAAGTGTTAATAAGTGACACAAGTTGAGCATATGGCAAGGTGGTGACGACGCATGGGTTCTAGCATGAGGGGAGAGGTTCGAATCCCTTAAATAGCATTTAGACAACTTTTATTTTTGTTCTTGTATGGCAAGTTTCGGCCAAGCATAAATATGGTAAGTGTTGACCTTGTTATTTTTGGTTAGTAGATAAAAGGAATAAGGTAAGTGTTAACATATGGTATGGAATCAAGAAAGTTTGGAAAGATATGGGGACATAAGGCATATATCAAGGAAATGTTTTGGAAACAAATTCATGGTCATTTGACCAATGAATTTGGACGGCAATGAAGCTAGGGGGGAGGTTGGCCGAATATGCTAGTAGTTGGCTAGGACTAGGAATTTGTTTTGGTCATTCCTAGCAACTTTTGTGCAAAGTTTTGCAACTCTTTCTCTACCTTTCTCCCTTGGCCGAATTTGAGCATTAGTAAGCCTAATTCTTTTGACCATTTGGTCATTTTTTTTTTGTTCATCTTTTGAATATTCTCTTGTGCCTCTTCTTAGTGCCGAAATTGTTAGTACCAAAAAGACCATATCTCTCTCTTTGTTTTCTTTCTACATTGCCGAATGTACCTTGCTCTCCAATACATCTTTTTCTTCTCTTCTCTTTGAAAACTGAAACAACATCATCACCATCTTTTCTCTTATTTTTTTTTTATTTCTTTTCACTCAAATTTTCTCCATTAAACTCTCTCATGGCCGAATGCTAGTGTGCCCATAGCCGAAACATTTTCTCTTTTCTTTGGTTTACATAGCCGAATCTTTCTCTAGTCACAAACATCATTCTCAATCCTTTCTCTTCGATTGTGGACAATAGGTAAGGATTCTTTTTAGTTACGATTAGTTAATAGTTCATTCTATTAACGTTTTCATTCGTTATATTTTAGTACTATAACGAAAGACCAGGACTCAAGAGTTCGTGAGTATCGTAGAAACGTTGGAATTGATTTAAGGTGACAAGGAACATTTTGGTCGACTTTCATATTGTGATACGAGGATATTGTGGTAAGGAAATCACATCCTTAAAACCTTTAGTATTATTTTCGGTATATTATTAGGATGGATTAATAATCTTTTGTCTTTTAAGACAATCAAAATAGGGAAGAAAAGGGCGGTGTTTAGTTTTCGGAAGAAGGGAGGTTCCGTTAATCCCCCTAAGTATAAACAAAGGGCTATTTCGGGAATCCGAGATTTTCCACCGGGTTGCGGACGTTCATCCGAGGAGAATCAATTGTTTGAAGTAGTTCGTACTCCCGAACCATTATTTGTTCGTGGATTTGCTTCGGTTATCGAACCATCAGTCGGAGAGAAACCGCAAGTAGAAGTAGTTCGAAATTCGGAGGGTAAAAATCTATACCATTATTTCTAAGAGCGATTTTGTTAATAAAATATAGTGTTTGATTTATCGTGATATGTTTAGGTATCGGCGAGCGGGAAAGTCTAGTTCTCACTATAACCAGGTGTGTAACTTCACACTCATTTTGGGGATAGATACCTAATCATAAGTACTGTGATAAAATCGTGAAAATGGTAAATTCGGAAATTATGTAGTAATTGATACTTTTGTGAAAATACATGAAAACGGTTAAAACCGAGAAAAATACGAAAAACTGCTAGATTGACATATTGGGCTGAAAAAAAATATTCTAGTTCGATAAATGGGCCAAAAATATTCTAGTTCGATAAATGGGCCAAAGTCCGCTAAACTGCTAAATGGGCAAAATACTAAATTGTTTTATGGGCCCAAATGAAATGTTTAATTATGGACCCATTGATGTTATGGATTATTTATTAAATTATTAAATGGCTATATTTTTGTTATGCATACATGATTGCATGGGGCGGGGTATTTGATGAAGAGAAGAATGGCCTGTTGCCAAAAATCTAGTTCGGTGGCTCTGCCACAAATTTTGGCTTAATACCTCTAGTTCGGTGGCTCTGCCACAAATTTTGGCTTAATGCCTCTAGTTCGGTGGCTCTGCCACAAATTTGGCTAAATGCCTTGTAACACCCCAAACCCGGCCCACAAATCATGACCGGATCTGGTATGTCACGGAATAAAAGAAGTTTGAAAGGTTTGGATTTACAGTAGAAATTAAAAATTTCCGCTAAGGGTATAAAACGGTGTTCGTTAAAAACTCAAGTGGTTTAATTTGGTATATCCGATTGAGTTGAAATTCCATTCTTCCCTTTTTAAAACCATTTGACCATTTAAATTTTAGAGCATTAGCGTGATCAAAAGCTTAGAAAATCTCGTTACCCGATGGTAACATTTCTTGAAAACGCGTACGAGTACTTATTTTTGAAAACGTTACTTTTAACCGATTTGCATAACCGTCCGTAAGTTCGTCAGTTATAAAGTAAGGTAAAAACAACTACCCAACCATCCAAAATAATAAGCGGCCATATTACAACCCAATCGAATTATAGTGAATAATTAAACTTAAAACGGGGCAAAATAAAGTTTCAAGTCCACAAAACCAACATGGCCGCCTCGAGCTCTCCTCGGCTCCGCATCCGTGCTCTACTCACCTGCAAGATGATATGGGAAGGGGTGAGTCACCAAGACTCAGTGCATAAATCCCCCACCCGGGAAATAACACTCATACACAAGATATTAGTATGACATGCAATTATGCAACCCAACCTAGCCATCCATGCTCCTTTTCTACCCCGTGTGGTACCAAACCACTGGTGGTGCCAAACCACTGGTGACGTATAGTCACAATAGAGTGATGGGGCCAACCCATCGTGTGATACCAAATCACTGGCGTCAATCCCGTATCTCAAATGTGGGGCCAACCCACGGTGGTACTAAGCCACAGGGACGAGACGCTATGAGGTGCCAAACCTCTGGAGGTACCAAACCTCTGGTGACCGTAGTCACAATGTGTTACCAAAACACTGGTGGTGCCAAACCACTGGTGACCCGAAGTCACAAAAAGTGATGGGGCCAACCCATCGTGTGATACCAAATCACTGGCGTCAATCCCGTATCTCAAATGTGGGGCCAACCCACGGTGGTACTAAGCCACAGGGACGAGACGCTATGAGGTGCCAAACCTCTGGAGGTACCAAACCTCTGGTGACCGTAGTCACAATGTGTTACCAAAACACTGGTGTCCGTCGACACGAATATTACTCCCTCTCATCAATCCCACCATCATCATGCTCATATTACAAGTATCATGATTCCATATATCACGCAATCGAATATAGCATAGCATTTTTCAGCATATGATGGCATATACAACAACATATATAGTAAATCGAGTAATAAGGGATACTTACCCGAGAACCAAGCTTATGCCCACTAAGCCAAGTTACCATATGAGAGGTTATTAATATCATTAAACAACAGTTTACACTAATAAAGTGTGTAAGAGTTTACACACCTATTTAATCGAAGATTTAACTAGGGTTCTCGTATCTATGCGATATTGGAAAGGTCCCGAACTTGTCCTCGTAATGCCCCCCCCTATATTCGGCCATCATAGATTATTAATAATAAGGGGGTCTCATTTGATTAACCAAGGTTATTAGTCGTATAATAACAAAATAGAGCCTCTGGTCGAACCTTTATTAATACGAATTAAGGCGACTTGAAATCTCGAGAACTTCTGGTTTCTTGGCTGATTTATCCCCCTAAAATAGCAATGCATAAATCGGTCAAACCTAGCTACTAAAATGGCCCTTAGCCGAATGTCACTAACCCCATACCTTGTCTACCGAAGTTCTAGAATTCCTTATGATTTGAGTAGTCAAGATTCTTGAAGAAACGAGGCCCGAGAGACTCCTTCAAAATCCCTTAGCTTCGGCTACCTTCAAAAGGGACAGTAAGATTGTTTATAGGCATTCGGCCAACCATCCTTGAAATTAGCCTTAGTATTTCATTTAGAGGCCAAAGGCCATTCGGCCCTAGTCACAAATCCACAACCAACGAGTTTGTTGCCCCTTACCTTAACAACTGACTTGCCCTTAAGCACCATGATTCGGCACTCCTTTTGGTGTTTAGAGGTTCCGGCTATCATATGGAACAGAAGTAAGTCAATATTTTACAATATGAAGGAATATTAGCAAAGGGGGTCGGCATTACTCAAATTGACCCGAGGAAAAGAAAAAGGATCTTTACCAGAAGATTCGGCCTTGTCCTTAAAAACCACCTTGATTCGGCACTTAAGATGATGAGGAGAAACGCATGAAGAGAGGGTTTACAAGGCAGATCCTTGGCTTAACACTTGATGCAAGGGATCAAAATCTTCTAAGCTTGTTGACTTTTAGCCCTTCCTCTTCTATGCACATTCGGCTCCAAAGCTTTCAAAACCGGATGTTGAGGCCCTAAGGAGATTCTTCTTATTCGGCCATGCACAAGGAAGAGAAGGAGAAACAAAGAAATGCATTTTTGGTCATGTTTCAAAAAAAAATGGTGATTCCTTTAGCTAAAACAATAGGCCAAGCAATGGATTTGAGAAGAAAAAGGAAATAATCCTTTGCAAAAACTTCATGGCCGGCCATTAATGCTCCATCAAGACAACTCCCATCATCTTTTGCTAAATTATTGTTTAATAACTCCCATTACCATAGAAATAATATAAAGGTTTAATAATCATGCCCATTAACATAGGAACTAACAAATTTCTCCCATGCTTTAATAAAATAAAGGTTAGAATCTTGCCCATATACCTTAAATAACTAAATAAATAAAATAACTAATAATAAAAACTAATAATAATAATAATAATAATAATAATAACACTACCCCTCCCCCCCCCCAAGGCCGAGCAGCACTTAGGAGACATGGGCAGCATGCTTAGCATGCGTGCGCCCCATGCCCATGCTGGCCACGAGAGAGAAGGAAAAATTTAACCCCTCCTGCTGCTGCCAGGTCTCGAACCCGAGACCTGGAGGGATGAGCCCGAGCGTCCCGCCACTCGTGCTAGAGCGACCCTCTTGATAATATTGCGTCGCAATAATCTTTAAGCCTTCCTTCCCGAGGCTCTCCTATGTCACCACGTCCAGCAAAAATAAAAGTGTTCGCGCGTTTCTAACGGTACTCGAACGCGCGACCTCGGACTGCACCCTCCTGCTACGCCCCACGCCACTCGGCCAGTCTTGACTTTCATGTCAAAACACGCCGCGAACTTCTTCTAATCCTTCCCCAAGGTTCCTTCCCGCATTAATTGCCAAAGGCAAAAAGAATGAGCACACTCGTGCGCCACTCTCGGGTCTCGAACGCGAGACCTGAGGCAGAATCTCCCACGCCTCAGCCACTCGGCTACCGGGTATTTCATGACATGGGCGCATCATAAATTTATTTAAACACTCCTTTACTTCAATGCTAAAATAAAAACAATTAAAACCTGGTCATGCGCTATTTAGGAGTTTCGAACTCCAGACCTGAAGCAACATGCCCGAGCCCCCTGCCATCTTTGCTACTGAACTTTCATGCCGTAACCCATTGCGGATTTCTTTTTAATCTTCCATCTCTGGGCTCCCGTGCGCATTTAATGCCAGGGGTTAAAACAAAATACCTGACTGCTGCCCAGGGGTTTCGAACCCGAGACCTGGAGAACTCCCTTAGCGCCCCAAACCATTTGGCCTGGACGCTCATTGTGCCATAAGTTTAACAAACTTATTCTTAAGCCCTTCTCGTTAACTCCTCCTACACGCCAAAAATAAATTTCCTCCACGCGACTCGAACCCTCGCCTAGCCGCATTTTCTAGCCTTCTATCAATACCCTAACCACTCCGCCAGCCGTTTCTATGCGACAAGACTCGCCCTAATAAATAAAAATATTTATACCCTTAGCCTTTCCATCCCAAGCACTTAAGGAACTATTTAACCCTATACTGAACTCAACTCGGGATTCCTCACCAAGCCACAACACATACATTCATTTAGGCAAACACGCAGTAAATAAAATACATTACAAACAACCTAGTGCAGGATGTTACAGTTCTACCCCCCTTAAAATAATTTCGTCCTCGAAATTACCTGGGTCAGAAGAGTTGGGGGTATTGCTGCCGCATCACATCCTCGGGCTCCCACGTAGCTTCCTCCACGCCATGATTCCGCCATAGGACCTTCACTAAAGGAACTGACTTCCTCCGCAAAACTTTCACATCCCGATCTAGGATCTGCACGGGTTCCTCTTCCATCGTCAAATCTGGACTCACTTCAACTTCCTCAACTGCCAAGATGTGTGATGGATCAGAACGATAGCGTCTAAGCATGGAGACATGGAACACATCGTGAATCTGACTTAGTTCTGCCGGTAACTCGAGCTGATAAGCCACTGGTCCCACTCGTTTCATCACCTTAAACGGTCCAATGAACCTTGGGCTTAATTTGCCCTTCTTCCCAAATCTTAGCACTTTCTTCCATGGTGAGACCTTCAGAAAAACTTCGTCTCCTACGGCAAATTCTATGTCTCTCCGCCTGAGATCAGCATAAGACTTTTGTCTATCCGAGGCTTCTTTCAATCGAGCTTGGATCTTCTTCACCTTATTCTCAGTTTCTGCAACCAATTCCGGTCCTAACATCTGTCGTTCTCCCAATTCTGTCCAACAAGTGGGGGTACGACACCTCCTACCATACAATGCTTCATATGGTGCCATCTTAATGCTTGCCTGATAACTGTTATTGTATGCGAACTCAGCTAATGGCAAGAATTCCTCCCAACTACCTCCGAAGTCCAAAACGCAGCCTCTTAACATGTCCTCCAAAATTTGAATAACTCTTTCCGATTGCCCGTCAGACTGTGGATGAAATGCTGTACTGAAATCCAACCGTGTACCCAAAGCCTGATGTAGTGCTTTCCAAAACCTCGATGTAAATCTGGGGTCTCTGTCTGAGATGATCGACACTGGCACACCATGCAGCCTCACTATCTCCGCCACATACAACTTAGCTAACCTCTGAAGCGAATAATCCACCCTAACTGGAATGAAATGAGCCGACTTGGTTAGACGGTCCACAATCACCCAAACTGCGTCCTTCTTACTGGGCGTGAGGGGTAGCCCACTGACGAAATCCATAGTGATCCTCTCCCATTTCCACTGAGGAATCTTCACCGGTTGTAATAATCCAGATGGCAACTGATGTTCAGCCTTTACCCTCTGACATGTGAGACACCTTCCCACGAATTCAGTTACCTCACGCTTCAACCCTGGCCACCAGAACTGCTTTCGTAAATCTCCATACATCTTGCTACTTCCAGGATGCATAGCGTATGGGCTGCTATGCGCATCCTGAAGAATTCTTTGCCTCAAGCCCACATCATTCGGCATACAAGGCCGTCCTTGAAAACACAGCACCCCATCACCGGTCAAACTATACCCTTCCAAACCGCCATCCTGAACTTGTAGCCTCCGTGCGTTTAAACTGTCCTCCCCTAATTGTTTTTCCTTAATCTCCTCGATCCAAGTTGGCTTAATTTGCAATTCTGCTAAGAGACTTCCATCGTCGTATAGACTGAGACGAGCAAACATCGCCCTTAAGTCTGTCACGACCTTTCGGCTTAACGCATCAGCCACCACGTTAGCCTTGCCTGGATGGTACTCAATTGAACAGTCGTAGTCCTTCAGTAGTTCAATCCATCGACGTTGTCTTAGATTCAAGTCCTTTTGAGTCAAGAGATACCTCAGACTTTTGTGATCCGTGTAGACTATCGACTTTTCCCCATACAAGTAATGCCTCCATATTTTCAAAGCAAAAACCACTGCTGCTAACTCCAAGTCATGGGTAGGATAGTTAACCTCATGCGGTCTTAGCTGACGGGATGCATAGGCCACTACCTTCCCTTCCTGCATTAACACACATCCCAACCCATTATGGGACGCATCACAATAGACTGTGAACAATTTCCCCGCCTCAGGCTGCACCAAAACTGGAGCTTCCGTCAAAATCTTTCTTAGCTTATCGAAGCTTTCTTGCTGCTTCTCTGACCAAACAAAAGGGACTCCTTTCCTTAATAGCTTAGTCAACGGTGCTGCGATTAAGGAGAATCCTTCCACAAACCTTCGATAATACCCGGCCAGACCCAGAAAACTTCGAATTTCTGCCACTGTCCTAGGTGGTTTCCACTCCAACACCGCTTCGACCTTGCGGGGGTCTACTCTAATCCCTTCAGCTGACACTACGTGACCCAAGAAAGTCACCTCTCTAAGCCAAAATTCGCACTTACTGAATTTGGCGTACAACTGCTCTTCCCTCAGCACTTGTAGAACTATGCGCAAATGCCTGTCATGCTCCTCCTCTGACTTTGAGTAAACCAATATGTCGTCTATAAACACTACGACAAATTGATCTAAGAATTTTTGGAACACCCTATTCATCAAGTCCATGAACGCTGCCGGCGCGTTGGTCAACCCGAACGGCATCACTAGAAACTCGTAATGCCCATATCGGGTACGAAATGCCGTCTTGTGCACATCCGCTTCCTTCACCTTAAGTTGATGATAGCCCGACCTAAGATCTATCTTTGAGAACACCGACGCACCCTTCAGTTGATCAAACAGGTCATCAATCCGAGGCAACGGGTACCTGTTTTTGATCGTTAGCTTGTTTAGCTGACGGTAGTCGATACACATCCGCATTGACCCGTCTTTCTTCTTAACAAACAACACAGGTGCTCCCCACGGAGATATACTAGGTCGGATGAACCCTCTATCCAAGAGTTCCTGAATTTGAGCCTTTAGCTCCACCAACTCCTTCGGTGCCATTCGATAGGGTGCTATAGACACAGGTGCCGTTCCGGGCAACAAGTCTATACCGAACTCTACTTCCCGATCTGGAGGCAGACCCGGAAGTTCTTCAGGGAACACATCAGCGAATTCCCCTACTGTTCGGACCTTCTCAACTGTTGACTCCTTAGCCTCCAAGGCATAAATTTGGACCAACAATGCTTCACACCCTTTTCTGATCATTTTCTCGGCCTTCAAGGCAGACACTACATTGGATAGATAGTCTTTTCCGTTACCTATCATGACCACTTCATCACCCTCGGCCGACCTTAGAATCATGCGCTTAGCAGCGCAATCCAACCTTGCCTGATACTTAACCAACCAGTCCATTCCAAGAATTAAATCAAACTCCCCAAACGGCAGTTCCATCAGATCGGCCACAAATACTACCCCTTGGAGTTCTAGGGGTATATCTCTATATAGCTTGTTAACCATCACAGAGTGTCCTAGAGGGCTAATTACAGTCATCTCGCTAGGGGCAGTCTCAAAATCCAAGTTCATAGCCTCTACTACACTACTGGCAATGTATGAATGCGTCGAACCCACATCAATTAATGCAACATAAGGGAGACCAAAAATTAGGAACGTACCGGTGATGACGTCCGGTGCGTCGCCCTCCTCGCGACGCCTCGCTGCGTAGACTAAGCCAGGCTGCCTGGCTTCGGTGTTGCCTACTCCTCTGCCCTGAGTTCCGCGACCTCGGTTAGGACCATTGCCTCCTCTACCATTTCCACGACCCCTCTGCGGCGGTCCCACATTTCGTGCTGGAGTACGGTTCTGCCCCTCTGGCTGATTCCTAGCCATCTTCCGAGGACAATCCCTCACACGGTGATCCGGAGATCCACATTCAAAGCAACCCTTTTCACCGGTGTAACAACCTCCCCAATGTGACTTTCCACAACGATTACACTGAGCCGGCCTCTGGTTAAAAGCCATGGGCCTCCCAGCCTGATTCGGCCCACTCTGTCTGGCCCTCTTTTGAGCAGTATTTCTCGATCCCGACGACCCAATGCCTCTCTTCTGTTTGCTTCTATCATAGCTCTGTCTCACAGACTCCCGGACCCTTTCGGCTACCTTAGCCTTTTCTACCAGAACAGCAAACTCACGTACCTGTTGTGGAGCAATCAACAGCCTTAAGTCATCCCTAAGTCCGTCTTCAAAGCGGACACAACGATCGTGCTCAGTTGACACAATTCCCTGAGCATAGCGGCTCAGCCTCAGAAATTCTGCCTCATACTCAGATACCGACTTATTTCCTTGTACCAGTCCCAGAAAGATTTTCCTCTGAGTATCAGTGTAACTGGTGCCCACATACTTCTTCTGGTAGGTAGTTTTGAAGTATTCCCAAGTAAGGTCGTCTGCTGTAGCGCCGTTTCGAACCGTGAGCCACCACTGGTATGACTCGTCTTTCAGAAGCGACACCGCTCCTTTCAGCTTCTCCTCATCTGTTAAGTCAAGATCATCCATGATCCTCTCAGTTGATTCTAACCAATATTCAGCTGTACTGGGTGCGACACCTGACACACCCCGAAATACTTCAGCTCCATTGGATCGGAGCCGCTCAGATACAGACTTCCGAGCTCCTGCACCTCTATTGGTCTCAGCCATCATTTCTAGCACACGCAGCATAGCCTGCGGTACCGACTCGCCCCCCGTCTGATCCTGAGGTCCATCACCAAAAGTTGGGGGTGGTGGTGGAGGTGGTATCTCATTATCCGATCCTTGGCCCGACCTAACTGGTTCTGTTACGGCCATCCGGCCTCTACCGCGTCCCCGACGGCCGCGACCTCTAGAACTCATTTCTTATGGCGCAATCTATTTAAAAAGTTTTATGAGTTAGTCAATGTTCCACTGATTATTAGCAAGGAATCTTATGGGCAAAATTAAGAAGTTGTTCTTTCGATCAAACAAGTTTCAAGTCTTCTATCGTAATTCGAAGATACACGTTCACTTATTCCATCACTCTCTATGTCCAACTCTTAACCCGGGGGTATTTTCGTCTTTTACCCCACAGGGGTATTTTGGTAACAAAACGAGGTAAGTTGTAAATCTTGACAAATCAAGGGAATGCAAAACTTGGGGTTCTCTTTTTAGAAAGAATTTTCTTCCCAAATTGGTAGTGTTGCAAAACTTTGAAAATCAGGGTCATTTTGGAAATTTGCAATCTAGGGGCAATTTTGTAATTTTCCAAAAGCACAACATTTTTGACATTTTGCAAATTAGGGATTTTAGGTATGCTTGTAAAATAAGGAAAATTTTGTTTAAAAAGAAAATTTGGGGTTATTTGGTAGAATTTTTAAAACTAGGGGCATTTTTGTAATTTACCCCTAAGGGTATTTTAGAATGTCCATAAATCAAAGGAATTTGTAGCAAAATTCTCATAAGTTTGAGGGAAGTCTTTAAAGCTAGCGTCTTTATAAAAATGCGGCTAATTCCCTTTCGGGTTTTAGTAATAGAGTTTAGCCCATGAACAAGTCCTCACGGCTAGGGTGAACCGAAGCTACGCACCAGGTAGGATTCCCGCGAAGAGGAGGTGAGTCACTAAGACCACTTAAATACCAAGCTCTTCCGGATCCAATCCTAGACATGCGTACAAGGGTCACCACACCTTAGCTCGACGACTTAGTCATGGGTTTGTTTAATTAGGCAATTAGAATCTTATGCAATTGTTTGGGGTAACTAGTCCTAGAGTTCATATACCTTTCCTACTATCTACGTCCCGTTTTCTACCCATTTACAGATAACTATTTATACATAGATTAAAATACACTTACAAGAGCGGATCGGTGCCGGAGACTCGACGCCATGTTGTTCAACCAAAATCATTTTCAACGGGTTTTCAATAGCATATCTTAGCAAAGCATTTTTTTGGGTCTTAGGCCCTCACAGCCGAGTTTTTGAACCTGGCTCTGATACCAAAACTGTAACACCCCAAACCCGGCCCACAAATCATGACCGGATCTGGTATGTCACGGAATAAAAGAAGTTTGAAAGGTTTGGATTTACAGTAGAAATTAAAAATTTCCGCTAAGGGTATAAAACGGTGTTCGTTAAAAACTCAAGTGGTTTAATTTGGTATATCCGATTGAGTTGAAATTCCATTCTTCCCTTTTTAAAACCATTTGACCATTTAAATTTTAGAGCATTAGCGTGATCAAAAGCTTAGAAAATCTCGTTACCCGATGGTAACATTTCTTGAAAACGCGTACGAGTACTTATTTTTGAAAACGTTACTTTTAACCGATTTGCATAACCGTCCGTAAGTTCGTCAGTTATAAAGTAAGGTAAAAACAACTACCCAACCATCCAAAATAATAAGCGGCCATATTACAACCCAATCGAATTATAGTGAATAATTAAACTTAAAACGGGGCAAAATAAAGTTTCAAGTCCACAAAACCAACATGGCCGCCTCGAGCTCTCCTCGGCTCCGCATCCGTGCTCTACTCACCTGCAAGATGATATGGGAAGGGGTGAGTCACCAAGACTCAGTGCATAAATCCCCCACCCGGGAAATAACACTCATACACAAGATATTAGTATGACATGCAATTATGCAACCCAACCTAGCCATCCATGCTCCTTTTCTACCCCGTGTGGTACCAAACCACTGGTGGTGCCAAACCACTGGTGACGTATAGTCACAATAGAGTGATGGGGCCAACCCATCGTGTGATACCAAATCACTGGCGTCAATCCCGTATCTCAAATGTGGGGCCAACCCACGGTGGTACTAAGCCACAGGGACGAGACGCTATGAGGTGCCAAACCTCTGGAGGTACCAAACCTCTGGTGACCGTAGTCACAATGTGTTACCAAAACACTGGTGGTGCCAAACCACTGGTGACCCGAAGTCACAAAAAGTGATGGGGCCAACCCATCGTGTGATACCAAATCACTGGCGTCAATCCCGTATCTCAAATGTGGGGCCAACCCACGGTGGTACTAAGCCACAGGGACGAGACGCTATGAGGTGCCAAACCTCTGGAGGTACCAAACCTCTGGTGACCGTAGTCACAATGTGTTACCAAAACACTGGTGTCCGTCGACACGAATATTACTCCCTCTCATCAATCCCACCATCATCATGCTCATATTACAAGTATCATGATTCCATATATCACGCAATCGAATATAGCATAGCATTTTTCAGCATATGATGGCATATACAACAACATATATAGTAAATCGAGTAATAAGGGATACTTACCCGAGAACCAAGCTTATGCCCACTAAGCCAAGTTACCATATGAGAGGTTATTAATATCATTAAACAACAGTTTACACTAATAAAGTGTGTAAGAGTTTACACACCTATTTAATCGAAGATTTAACTAGGGTTCTCGTATCTATGCGATATTGGAAAGGTCCCGAACTTGTCCTCGTAATGCCCCCCCCTATATTCGGCCATCATAGATTATTAATAATAAGGGGGTCTCATTTGATTAACCAAGGTTATTAGTCGTATAATAACAAAATAGAGCCTCTGGTCGAACCTTTATTAATACGAATTAAGGCGACTTGAAATCTCGAGAACTTCTGGTTTCTTGGCTGATTTATCCCCCTAAAATAGCAATGCATAAATCGGTCAAACCTAGCTACTAAAATGGCCCTTAGCCGAATGTCACTAACCCCATACCTTGTCTACCGAAGTTCTAGAATTCCTTATGATTTGAGTAGTCAAGATTCTTGAAGAAACGAGGCCCGAGAGACTCCTTCAAAATCCCTTAGCTTCGGCTACCTTCAAAAGGGACAGTAAGATTGTTTATAGGCATTCGGCCAACCATCCTTGAAATTAGCCTTAGTATTTCATTTAGAGGCCAAAGGCCATTCGGCCCTAGTCACAAATCCACAACCAACGAGTTTGTTGCCCCTTACCTTAACAACTGACTTGCCCTTAAGCACCATGATTCGGCACTCCTTTTGGTGTTTAGAGGTTCCGGCTATCATATGGAACAGAAGTAAGTCAATATTTTACAATATGAAGGAATATTAGCAAAGGGGGTCGGCATTACTCAAATTGACCCGAGGAAAAGAAAAAGGATCTTTACCAGAAGATTCGGCCTTGTCCTTAAAAACCACCTTGATTCGGCACTTAAGATGATGAGGAGAAACGCATGAAGAGAGGGTTTACAAGGCAGATCCTTGGCTTAACACTTGATGCAAGGGATCAAAATCTTCTAAGCTTGTTGACTTTTAGCCCTTCCTCTTCTATGCACATTCGGCTCCAAAGCTTTCAAAACCGGATGTTGAGGCCCTAAGGAGATTCTTCTTATTCGGCCATGCACAAGGAAGAGAAGGAGAAACAAAGAAATGCATTTTTGGTCATGTTTCAAAAAAAAATGGTGATTCCTTTAGCTAAAACAATAGGCCAAGCAATGGATTTGAGAAGAAAAAGGAAATAATCCTTTGCAAAAACTTCATGGCCGGCCATTAATGCTCCATCAAGACAACTCCCATCATCTTTTGCTAAATTATTGTTTAATAACTCCCATTACCATAGAAATAATATAAAGGTTTAATAATCATGCCCATTAACATAGGAACTAACAAATTTCTCCCATGCTTTAATAAAATAAAGGTTAGAATCTTGCCCATATACCTTAAATAACTAAATAAATAAAATAACTAATAATAAAAACTAATAATAATAATAATAATAATAATAATAACACTACCCCTCCCCCCCCCCAAGGCCGAGCAGCACTTAGGAGACATGGGCAGCATGCTTAGCATGCGTGCGCCCCATGCCCATGCTGGCCACGAGAGAGAAGGAAAAATTTAACCCCTCCTGCTGCTGCCAGGTCTCGAACCCGAGACCTGGAGGGATGAGCCCGAGCGTCCCGCCACTCGTGCTAGAGCGACCCTCTTGATAATATTGCGTCGCAATAATCTTTAAGCCTTCCTTCCCGAGGCTCTCCTATGTCACCACGTCCAGCAAAAATAAAAGTGTTCGCGCGTTTCTAACGGTACTCGAACGCGCGACCTCGGACTGCACCCTCCTGCTACGCCCCACGCCACTCGGCCAGTCTTGACTTTCATGTCAAAACACGCCGCGAACTTCTTCTAATCCTTCCCCAAGGTTCCTTCCCGCATTAATTGCCAAAGGCAAAAAGAATGAGCACACTCGTGCGCCACTCTCGGGTCTCGAACGCGAGACCTGAGGCAGAATCTCCCACGCCTCAGCCACTCGGCTACCGGGTATTTCATGACATGGGCGCATCATAAATTTATTTAAACACTCCTTTACTTCAATGCTAAAATAAAAACAATTAAAACCTGGTCATGCGCTATTTAGGAGTTTCGAACTCCAGACCTGAAGCAACATGCCCGAGCCCCCTGCCATCTTTGCTACTGAACTTTCATGCCGTAACCCATTGCGGATTTCTTTTTAATCTTCCATCTCTGGGCTCCCGTGCGCATTTAATGCCAGGGGTTAAAACAAAATACCTGACTGCTGCCCAGGGGTTTCGAACCCGAGACCTGGAGAACTCCCTTAGCGCCCCAAACCATTTGGCCTGGACGCTCATTGTGCCATAAGTTTAACAAACTTATTCTTAAGCCCTTCTCGTTAACTCCTCCTACACGCCAAAAATAAATTTCCTCCACGCGACTCGAACCCTCGCCTAGCCGCATTTTCTAGCCTTCTATCAATACCCTAACCACTCCGCCAGCCGTTTCTATGCGACAAGACTCGCCCTAATAAATAAAAATATTTATACCCTTAGCCTTTCCATCCCAAGCACTTAAGGAACTATTTAACCCTATACTGAACTCAACTCGGGATTCCTCACCAAGCCACAACACATACATTCATTTAGGCAAACACGCAGTAAATAAAATACATTACAAACAACCTAGTGCAGGATGTTACATGCCTCTAGTTCGATGACAATGTCACAATCTAGTTCGATAGTGCACTACAAAATTATTTTAAAGGCTTAATGCCTATGATTGGTGTGTTTGGCGGGGTGGGTTGACTTGATCCCCACAGGTGTGTTGGTTGGTACGGGGGTGTGTAGCGGATGGATACTAGGCTTGGTTGGGAAATTCATTTTACATGCATTTTATTTTATTTTACTTTATGTTATACTGTTGAATTCTGCAAATGGGCTCAAGCCCAACAAAATATCTTGACGATCTGGCCCAATAATGGTGGTAAGTGAGTTGCACACTGAGTTCTTAGTAACTCACCCAATATTATTAACCTTTTCAGGTAATGGAAATTGATGTGGACTTGGGCCGGAGATGACTTGGTGGAGGCCATACTACGAACTTGGGTTTTATAAACTATGAACTTTATTTAAGTTATTATTTTAATTACTATTATGGGTTTGATGTAATAAGGCCTCTAATTATGTTTTTATGGATTTTATTGTGTGGATGGATTTAAGTTTTGTTTTAAGACTCTTATTATGGGCTTATATTAAATTTATATGGTTTTCTTAAAAATATTGTTTTATAACATTTTGAACAATTAAATTATTTTCTTTAAAATTTCTTCCAAATTCCTTTACAATGACTTTAAGGTTTTGATAAATATTTTTCTAAATGATAAGTTTTAAACAAGTATTTTCTTAAATCATCAATTTCAAATCCTCGTACTAACTTTTTATTAAATACTATTTTCAAAAAGTTTTTGTAGCACTACTTTACATTAACCACTCGAGAATAAATGATTATTTGATTGGTGTGACAAACCAAACTTCGTCTAAACGCATAGACCTGGTTTGGGGTGTTACAAGAGCAAAGACTATAAAAGGACCAATTTTTACCGGTTTTGGCCAAGCCTCGACCTCTTGATCATTGTCTTCTTCAAATGGCTCCAACTCCGCTACAACTTCAACGGTATTGGAACTTTATCTTGATTTTAGTAAGTTTGATAGCTTCAACTTCATGAAGGTAGTATCCACTATCTTTTGATCTGCTCTGCTGCAAACTCAGGGAGACCAGATCTGATATTTTCAATCTGATCCCTGCAAACTCAGGGATCACCAGACTGATGTCTTCAATCTGTTTCCTGCAAAGCTCAGAAATGCCAGATTGGCTATCTTCAATCTGCTTCCTGCAAAGCTCAGGAATACCAGATTTGCTATCTTCAATCTGCTTTCTGCAAAGCTTAGGAATGCCAGATTTGCTATCTTCAATCTGCTTCCTGCAAAGCTCAGGAATGACAGATTTGCTGTCTTCAATCTGCTTCCTGCAAAGCTCAGGAATGCTAGATTTACCGTCTTCAATCTGCTTCCTGCAAAGCTCAGGAATGCCAGATTGGCTATCTTCAATCTGCTTTCTGCAAAGCTTAGGAATGCCAGACTTGCTATCTTCAATCTGATCCCCAGTGGAGTCGCCAAGCTGTCGAAACCATTTTTAAAATCGGGTTTAGAAAAATGGGGATCGATTTTTAAAACAAAAACGGGAGTCGCCACCAATCTTTTTTACTTAGGTGTGATTGGATCACCTTGTAAAACGTGTTTATTTTAAAAAACATTTTTGGTCCACAAAAACAAGAAAACGAGTTCGGGAGTTGGTTACGTATGAGGAAGGGTTAGCACCCTCATAATGCCCAAAAATTGGTACCAAATCGATAAAATCATGTCCAAATATTGAAAATAAGAAAATTATAAAATATGATCCTTTTATTTAAAAGAAAATCAAGACTTACCTATCCCAAAGAAATAAAGTATTTTACCCAATAAGTTAAGGTATAACACATCATTACTTTAAAATTAAGCTCGTCTTTATTTGAGGAAATTCCTACCTCGAGACGCAAAATGTCGAACCTAATAAGTTAAGGCAAAACACTTTGAATTCCCAAGAATAGGTTTTTTATTTAAAACTTGAGATTTCTTTATTCCGAAGGAATATAAACATCACATCCAGTACATTAGGACATGGCATTTTTAAACCCTCGTAATTAAAGTCATCTCATGATTTACAAAACTTGTACAGGGTATTTAGTTATTTAGCTAAATAGAAAATCGCAACCCAGTACGTTAGGGCACTATTTCCCGAATTTCTAAATACCAAAACATTGCCTTATTTTAAAAACCTTTAGATAAAATATAGTATTTTTGTAAAACACATTTTATTTTAAAACGATGATCTTATGAAAATATCATATTAGCACATTATCACACATCAAAAGCAATTATAATATACTATATAGGCCGTAAAGAAATAATAATACAACATTTGACAAATAATAATTCCTACACTAAAATAATTATAAATACATGATACAATATAAACAAATACAATAAACAATAAAATAAATACGAACATATTTCATGCAAGTTGAAAATTTTCATGCAATAACCTATACCAAGTAATAAATAAATATAAATATAAATATATATATTGAGAAAATAAATAAAATACATTTTAAAATAAATAAATAATTTCTATTTATAAAATTACATTTTTAAGAATGAACAATATGCCATGCAATATAAGTAATTTTAGATAGAATAAAATCTTATTAAAATAATATAAGATATAATACTATATTAGAAAAGCATAATATAATAATTAATATATATAAATCATAATATAAAAATAATATTTAAACCAAATAAAATAATAGATAATAAAAATAATTTAATATGTATAAAAGTAATACATATAAAAACTATATATAAATTTTATAAATTAATATAAGTAATGAATATGATATTTTAATATAATAAAATAATATTAAAATAATAAATAATAAATAAAGATAGAAGGATTAAATAGCAAATAAAAAAATATAAAAGGGAATAAATAGTAATTAAAACAAATAAAAAGGATTAAATTAAAATGCGCATTAAATCACAAGGGTTAAAATGGAAATTATTCAAAATTTTAAAACGGCACCGTTTTGATTTTTTTTTTTAACTTTTAAAGCAGTCCAGGGTTTAATTAAAATAACATAAACTTTTAGGGTTAATTTAATAAAAATAGAAATTTAAAATGGATTAATTTAAAATAAATAAAATTAAAGAAGGACTGAAACTGAAAATTCCCCCTTTTCATAAAATACGCGGATCCTAGGGGCCGGGTCGGGTCAACGCGCGGATCCCTCTAGTCAAAATGGCGCCGTTCTCTTCTGCTTATAAAAACTAAAATTTAACAGAAAAAAAAATCATTTTAAACATTTCTAAAAAAAAAAACAAAACTGAGGCCCTCAAAATCCTCTCTGGTTTTCGGCCTTAGGCCAAACTCCGATCCAGGCTCCGATGCACCCACCGACGCACGCACCGTCGCTTCCAATAGTCCAAAGTTAAAAATACTTCACCCCCTTTTTTAATATTATTTTATCTATGACATATGCAGAAATTCGAAAGCAAAAAGAAAAAAAAATGAAAATCACCTCTGAAATGGCTTTTTATTTCTCTGTTTTCGAATTTTTTTTATTCTGCTTTGTTTTCTCTGTCTCTGTGTGTGTGTTACAGGTTTTTGGAAGGCTTTTTATAGCCTTCGAAATGAACAATAAAAGGAAAATAAAAATAAAAATAAAAACTGCCATGTTTGCTATTGATTTCCTTTCCTTTTGCAGGTGGATGAGAAGATCTTGGTGATGGCGGGGCTTGCACGCGGATTGCGGCGCGATTGGTGGGCGCGAGGAGCTGCTAGGTGCTTGCGGCGTGTCGGTTGGGGTTCTGCGGCGCCTAGGGTTTCCCTAGAAACCCTAGGTCTGAAACTTGTTTAGGAGTTGGGCTGTTTTGGGCTACCTGAGTCTGGGTCAGGATTGGGCTCGGGTATTGGGCTATCATTGGGCTAAATGTTGGGCTTGTTGTTTTAGGGTCTGATGGACTGTTAAAAAAAACTGGACTTTGGTTTATTTTTTGATTTGCATGGGCCCGGGCAAAATGGGTTTCTACAGCTGCCACTCTTTGCTCATTGTTGTGTAACGAGAATAAAGCAAAGACTATAAAAGGACCAATTTTGCCCGGTCTTGGCCGAGCCCCGACAAATGACTTCCAATCCGAACTGCAACTTCAACAGCATTGGATCTTCATCTTGATTTCAGTGAGTTTGATAGCTTCAACTTCATGAAGGCAGTATCCACTATCTTTTGATCTGCTCCACTGCAAACTCAAGGAGACCAGATCTGATATTTTCAATCTGATCCCTGCAAATTTAGGGATTACCAGACTGATATCTTCAATCTGTTTCCTACAAACTCAGGAATTGCCATATCTACTATCTTCAATCTGATCCCTGCAAACTCAGGGATCACCAGACTGATGTCTTCGATCTGCTTCCTGCAACTCCAGGAATGTCAAATCTGCTTTCTTCAATCTGATCCCTGCAAACTCAGGGATCATCAAACTGATATCTTCGATCTGCTTCCTGCAACTTCAGGAATGTCAAATCTGCTATCTTCAATCTGATCCCTGCAAACTTAGGGATCACCAGACTGATATCCTCGATCTGCTTCCTGCAACTTCAGGAATGTCAAATCTGCTATCTTCAATCTGATCCCTGCAAACTCAGGGATCACCAGACTGATGTCTTTGATCTGCTTCCTGCAACTTCAGGAATGTCAAATCTGTTTTCCTCAATCCGATCCCTGCAAACTCAGGGATCACCAGACTGATATCTTCGATCTGCTTCCTGCAACTTCAGGAACGTCAAATCTGCTATCTTCAATCTGATCCCTGCAAACTCAGGGATCACCAGACTGATGTCTTCGATTTGCTTCCTGCAACTTCAGGAAGATCAAATCTGCTTTCTTCAATCTGATCCCTGCAAACTCAGGGATCACCAGACAGATATCTTCGATCTGTTTCCTGCAACTTCAGGAAGATCAAATCTGCTATATTCAATCTGATCCCTGCAAATTCAGGGATCACCAGACTGATATCTTCGATTTGCTTCCTGCAACTTCAGGAAAATAAGATCTGAAAATTCGCCGATATCTCTACACTGTCTACCAAAGGACATATCCTGTAGACTCGGTTTCATGTGTTATGAGTGACATGAATGCAACATGTCATGAAAATAATTAGGATTAGAATGCAATGACCGGAATAAATCAAATGCACCTAACGAAATTTGATATGATACAAAAATGTTATGAGTATGATTCCTACTCTTGGTGTTATCACTCATTTGTTTTTCATTCTTATTCATCAATCATATTCTGGTTAACCAGCTTGCCCCAATATAATTTTTGAGTTAGCCCCACTTGAACCTCGAGACATGAAGTTGGTATCTCCCACTGCAACTTCAGGGGAACGATATTTGATTTGTTACACCATTCCCTGGGTGTAATAACCAGATGTATGTGTCTGAATGCAGGGTATCCCAACAATGATCCCCTTTTTACATTTGAATTAACCTTGTTCGTCATTTGCCGATGTGGTATCACTAACGAAATCATCTTATCCAATAAGAATCTAAAGAGATAATCATTTTCAATGTTTCCAACCCTTAGGCTTGGTGAGTTCTGAACAATAGTCATGTTTCAGATTCTTCATTTCATTTAGAAGCTTCTAGAGTAATATACGAAACTCCTTTTATGAAAGTGTTTTTAGTCCATTAATCATTATTTCAATATAAAATGCTTGAAAAAGATTACAACAATGGACATGAAAGAAGCAAATAAGCTAATCAAAGATAACCAAGGCAATAAATGAAAACTGATTGGTGTATCTTAAAAAGAATAAAGTAAGCAAAGATAACAAAGGCTATAAAAGAAAATTGATTAAGGTATTTCTTTGAAAAGAATAAAGTAATCAAAGATAGAAAATGGGTAAAATGGGGAACTAGGTGCCCCAGATATCGCAGTCTGAGCTTCTTTGTTCTGATCTCTTGAGGACCATTTTAAACCCAATATGTGTTTAGGGGATCTGGAGTATTTTGTCGATGCCCCCAAGATGTAACATACTTCCTCATTGCTAATTCAGACGTAGCAAGACTACTGTATGCCCCACTTTTGATCAAAATTTGAGCCGCCCTTTTCGGGTTTTCAACTCAAAGCCCCTTTGGTCTCAAAGGGCCCTTTGCGGGTTTTCGCCTTGGCCTCTCCCCCTTTTTTTTTTGAATTTGAATTTCTACTCAAGGCGCCCTTTGCGGGTTTTCACCTTGAACCTTTCCTTTTGAACCTGAATTTGCCGGATTTGACAAGTCTTCGCTATCCTTCTCGTCAATATCAATGCTCTTCTAGAATAAGCTCTATATAAGTCCTTCCCAGTTTGGCATATGCTTTCTTCTAAAATAGAATAAAGATCCTTTTCAACATCCGGTTCCTTCGTGGAATTCCTTAAGATGAACTTCGTAAGCTCGCATCATCTAGCCATGCCAAATAGCTTTTAACCTTTTCCTCAATTAGATTCAATTGGCAAAACTGTTTCTATTCCGATGAGAAATGTGTTGCCCCAGCAAAGGTCCTAGCCAACGTTTGATAATCATAGAGAGTAGTGATAGCTTCTTATGCCAATCTTTACAAGTCTTAGCCACCTTTCATTCATTTTTCATCATTTTTTTTGGCAACTTTTGTTGCACTGTAATACGCTGCCTGATCTTTGGACAAATTGTAGACTTTGGCTTTGTACAGTTATGCATTCTATGTTGGCATCTGATTTTTTTTTTGCGATTTGATGACTATCGACTTTGCAAAATTAGCATATGAAGCTACTTCCACCCTCTTGATGAAGTAGATGACAACCATGACAGTGAATCGATGTCTACTAGAAGCATTTGACAAGATTGGCCTCATAATATCCATGCCCCATATATGGATAATTTATGAAGAACTGAAGAAGGCACATGAATCTTTGTCACCTTCAATTCAGTATTTGCAGTATGGCTGATGCAATCTTTTTCCATGGTAGACTAACAGTGCCCCATCCTCTTGTTTAGCCCGCATCTTATTAGTCTAGGCATGTCCTGATATGATTGTGCAAAAACATATTTGAATTCTTGAAAACAACTCAATGATGTCTTGCCTTATTTTTGTGGTGAGCTAGGCTTCGGTCTTCACCTTTTCCCTAGGCTTATAATATCCAATGACCCTTTGTAGAGTAAGGTTTGTTTTTTCATCTTGTTCTACCCTCAGAAGGTAGGTTACAATCTCTGTTATCTTCAAAGTCCTTAGATCCCCTAGACCCGTATCTCATTCAAAAAGAGAGTCAGCAACAACGTCGCTCACGTCGTTGATATCTGGGTACCTAGGTACGAAAGCAAGAAATCCAAAGAATAAATGATTCTAAGGATGATTATTGGTATGGTCATGAATGAAAAATAAAAGAATGTACAGTATGAAATGGAAAGAATAAAAGAATATGTATTCAAAAAGATGCATTTTATTGAAATAAAATTTTGAATATAAGCCTATTTCACAAAAGAGTTCTTATTGCCTCTAGGCTTAAGGCAACAAACATGTTTTGAACATTACTATAAATCAGCTAAAAAAAATGCAAGGATCTCTTCCACAGTCCTATTATTTAAAACACTCCCAAGTACATAAGAGCTTGGAAACTTTGTTCTTTAATTCCCTTTTCATTATTGATTTCTTTCAAGGAATTGCAACTTTCTTGTCTCCTCATTCAATCACCGCATTTACTACCTTGTCAAAGTGATCAAGTTTTGATGAATTGTCGAACTTCACAATTCCCATTTTGATGAACCTTTCGACCAGCTTCTTAAACGTATTGTAGTTTTCGATTGAGTGACCATTTATTCCCGCGTGGTACTCGCATTGGGCATTCTCGTTATACCATTTTGGGAACGGAGGTTGCAATGGTTTCAGATAAAATGGAGACACCATGTGTGCATCAAAAAAACTTTGATATAGCTCCTTATACATCATGGGGATTGGCGTAAATTGGAGCCTTTCAGAGTTTTGCATTGGGGAAACCTGATTGCTGGTAACTACCACCCTTGGCTGATTTACTGTAATCGACTCTGAATGACTCTTGTTGTACCTATCAGCATTATTTGTTTTCTTTTCCTTCTTATTCAGGGCTTTTGAGGTCCCTTCTCTTCTTTCCTTTGTTTCTACCAAAACAACCGGTTTGGTTTGATCATTGCTCGGGTTAAGACCTGAACTCGTTGAGAAATTCCATAGGGCCAAAGTATGACATTGGGGTCAATTAATGACAGGTCCCCCATGCAGATGCGTGTCTGGTTGAGTCGGGATACCTATTGGAGAATAAACGTTGTCTTCCTCATCATCCTCACTATTGTCCACTGAGCCACTTCTTTTTCCAAGTCCTCCGGCTAGTAACTGGGTTAACTGGCCTATCATATTCCTTTGGAGTTCCCGTATTTCTTGTTGAATCTCAGTCAATTGCCCCTGCATCTGTAGTTGTATTTGTTCTATCCTCTCCAACCTTTGCTTCATGTTTTCCAAGTTAACTCTGAAATATTTTTACCTAATTAGGGTACTTTTATAAAAGTCTAATGCAAATGATGCAATGTAATGCGAATGCATGAATGCAAAGAGGTATTGATTCTGATCAACTTTATTTTAGAAAACTTTATTAGAAAACAAAATCCTTTACATAAAACAGACTACCATATTCTTTCGTCCTAAGTCCTAAAATTTTAATTTTCCAAAGCAATGGAACTAGTTCTTGACTATGATCGAACTGTAGCCCATATTTCATGCTCAACATATCCGCCTGTAATGCCAAAGTCTGTAGATGACCAGCTACCTCTCGAATCTGAACTATCGCGCCGCCCATGAGGTAATCTCGACTCCTAATTTGATCATAAAAATGATGAAGCTCTTCTTTCCGACGTTCCTCTCTTGTTTCAAGAACCTTGGTCCGAAGTTCACAACTGTGTAATGTTGATTCTAACTCCTCAATCCTACCCTTCATTTCCTCAATTTTGTTCTTGAATTCAACTCGATTGCAGAATTACAGCTTCGATGGTAGTGAAGAAACTGTCCAAGCTTAGCATCAATCTTCAGAAAAATATTGATCATTCACCCTAGCTAGCGCCATACTCAGAGAAATTCTTTCGCTTCCATGGCTCATAAAGATCAGAATTTTTCCTATAAAGGAGCGGACAAAGAAGGAATTGTGAAGCTCCAGAAAGTTTAGATTGTATCTATTCAAACATTTTTCCAACTCTAACCACCGGTGAAAGGCGTCTATTCTGGTTCATCTCTTTGAATATATCAAATGGAGGATCAATACGAATTCCTTTCGTTTCTCCACAACGAATCAAACCCCTTGTAATACTGTTTGGACTACAACGAGGAGCCGAGAAGTTCACAATAGCCCATCTTTCAATCCTATATGGCTCCACCAATTTCTTGTTGTTAAAATTCCAACGCCCATTCCTCGGAAAGAAATTTCCACCATTGCTCATTCTTAACCTTGGTGCTGGCAGAATGCGTCCATCCACTTGGGCGAAATTAGAGTTGATATTAACACCTCAAGATTTCAGCATTAGTTTAGCATCATAACTTAGACAAAACATTCATCCTTTCTTGAGGCATCTGCCTCAATTTTCCAACCAGAGGAGCTCTTTGAGAAGTTGATCAACTACTGGACCAGGTTGAATTATCATGGTAGTTGATACATCGATATTTAGTAAAAGGCCTCCTTGAGTGGCTCTGAAACTTGAATGGAAACCCCTATAGCCAAGGGCACCTCTTCCAACGTCTGTGAAGTTGTTCTGATTAACTTAAAAGATCGGCAAACAAGTAGGCATCCCTGTTTCGCAGCAAGCTACCTTAAAATGATATTCAACACCCTTAGTGCTTCTTGAGAGTTTTCAGATTCCTGTCTGCACCGAGCATTTTGAGTTGCTTGCATGGGTATCTTTGCAGCAAAGCTAATCTCCACTTTAAAGGTCTTTGACTGATAAGGCCGTTTAATTCTCTTCTTGTCTTGCCCATTTGAGTCATTATGGACCTCAGGTCTTGCATTTCCGTCGTTTCTGTTAGATGTAACATCCTCAAATACAATTGTAAACTCACGCTTGTTATTAGGAAGAGCACCAACATTAAATAAACTTTTCTCCCCATCATAAGCAAAGTCCTTTCTAGCAAATTCATTGTCATAGTTCACTCTGCCAATCACTTTCCTTCCAATACCCGTACCATTCACGGGGTGACTATATTCATATGAAAGAGAAACACTGTAATTGTAGAAGTATCCATCCTTACTCCCCATGCTCACTTTGAAGGGATTGGTGAATATAATTACCTTCTGCCCTTTACCTCCAACATCACGCCTTGCCATAGGGTGTCTTCTTCGCATCTGATTCTGGAATGATATCAGGAAGCACAGATGGTAGAGAAGGCAGGGATTCCAGCGCTGCCCCATTTCCTTCTTGCTAAAACGAATTCATACCCTCTTTCTCTAATTGTCTATGCTCTAACTATATACGAACGACTGCATTGTCTTCCACTTTATCAAGGAATTCTTTCTCCATAACCAGGTTTCTAACTTAGAAACTGACCATGAATCGATACCTCTTAAAATATGAAATGACATGCAAAAATAAATAAATAAATAAACACAACAAATTAGCACCGCAAAATAAGATATAAAGCAAGTAAAATGTAATGCATGAATGCAGAGAAAGAGAGGCGTTAATTTTGAATTCAATCCCATTAGAAAAACTTTTCTAGAAAGCAAATTTCTTTACATAAAAAGGATCGCATATACGGCTTTGCCCTCATATTCCAAGCAAAAACATTAATCTCTTCTTCGCAAAGGTCGAATCTCGCAAACTTCTAATAATGCATCATCTAGCTTCTTTTGCTTGATCTGGACCACGACTTATTGTTCACTTATTTCCATAATGCTCGTTAGCCTCTTCAAAAAGTCGAGACGTGGTAATTCTCGAATAGTCTTTGTCAGCTTGAATCCTTGGGTAATAAGGTCTTGTATTCCTTCGCCGGCTATCAGTCTTCTTCTATTGTATTTACTTGGACCATATTCGGACGAGACCGTATTATAATCCACTTTATCAAAAAACCCGTTTTCTTATGATAAACTATTCTATTTAGTAATCGAATTTGAAACCAACACCTCTTTTCTATGATGTGAATGCAATGCAATCAAAACAAAATAGAACACGTTAGCACAAGAAAAATAAATAACCTAGAACACCTATCAGGGTGACCACTAGAGTTTGACATAGTTCTACCTAAGGTGGGCCCTTAGGGTTCACTATATGTGGTTTAGTTCTAGAGTTAAGGTACCCGAACCAGCAGATTCCTCGATCCTCACCCATTATAGGCTCATATGGACCGAGTTCGTTTCAGGGGAATACATTTCCCTATAGCTGCACGGAGGTGAAAACCTCACGAAGACATAGGTACGGATGTATCCTGAAAGCGATTCACTATCCTGCACGGAGGTGAAAACATCATGAAGGAGTAGCTTCTCGCTCCCATTTAAAGGTGTGACCACAACGGTCATGCAATGCAATGCTGAGATAAAAATAAAAACACATGCAACAAAAAGGATCATAATTTTTAAACCAGATTTTTAAATTCAAACATAAGTACATAAAATTATCGATTTTACGGCTTGACTCTCTTATTGTTCCCCAGTGGAGTCGCCAAGCTGTCGAAACCATTTTAAAAATCGGGTTTTGAAAAATGGGGATCGACTTTAAAAAACAAAATGAGAGTCACCACCAATCTTTTTTACTTAGGTGTGATTGGATCACCTTGTAAAATGTTTTATTTTAAAACATTTTTGGTCTACAAAAACAAGAAAACGAGTTCGGGAGTCGGTTACGTATGAGGAAGGGTTAGCACCCTCATAACGCCCAAAAATTGGTACCAAATCGATAAAATCATGTCCAAATGTTGAAAATAAAGAAAATTACGAAATATGATCCTTTTATTAGAAAGAAAACCAAGACTTACCTATCCCAGAGAAATAAAGTACTTTACCCCAATAAGTTAAGGCATAGCACCTCATGACTTTGAAATTAAACTCGTCTTTATTTTGAGAAATTCCTACTTCGAGACACAAAATGTCGAACCCAATAAGTTAAGGCAAAACATTTTGAATTCCCAAGAATAGGTTTTTTATTTTGAAATTGATAAATCACAAATTTCTTTAAAAAAAAAGAAAAATATGTAATACCTAAAGTTTTACGAGAAGAATCGAACCCAATAAGTTAGGACAAAATTCTTCTCGAAATTCTCCAAATATCACATACTCCCATACTTTGAAAATCATTTGAAATAAATTTAGAAAAAGGGAAATACGTAATCTAAAGTTTCACGAGAAGAATCGAACCCAATAAGTTAGGGCAAAACTCTTCTTGAAATTTTCCAAATATCACATATTCCCATATTTTGAAAATCATTTGAAATAAAATATGTCGATTCAAAAGATGTTTTTATAAAAGACTATGGTTTGGATAGGATTTTACAACATATATTGAAATAAATAACAAATTATAAATAATAAAAAATATAAACCACAATATAATCTACAAGTGAACAATAAAATAATAATACAAATATAATTAACTATATTGAACAATAATAAACAATCTAAAGCAAATAAATAAATAAACATGTAATAGCAATAAATGAAAGGTACCTATAAATATATAATTTAATAATATTATATATATATATAAATGATAGCAGTAAAATAATTAATAAATAGTATAAAGTATTTAGTAAAACATTTATAAAATTGCATAAATAATATAAATAATATAAATAAAATATGTTAGATAATATAGAAAATTTGAAAATAAGGATTTTAGGAATATATGATATAACCTAATACTATATAATGTATAAAAAAAGATAATATATTAATAATACATAATAAAATAATAATATTAAATCATATAAAATAAATAATAATAATTAAATATATAATAGATTAGTATATATATATATATATATATATAAACTTATACTATTAATAAATTAATATATACAAATAATAAAATTATTTAATATGACAAAACATTTAATATAATAAAAAAAGAAAATAAAAAAAGAAATTTAGGTATAAATAAGGATAAGGGGTTAAACAGCAATTAAACAGATTAAAAGAATTAAATCAAAAACGTGCGTTAAAACCCAGGGACTAATGTAGCAATTAAACCTTTTTACGAAACGGTGTCGTTCCGATTTTCCTTTAAAACAGACCGAGGGATTAAATTGAAACCAAAATGAAAATTTTAAGGTTAATTTAAAATAAATGAAAAGTTAATTTGAATGAAATTAAAATAATAAAAATTGCGAAAGGACTGAAATAGAAATTACACCATTCAGTGAAAACGCGCGGATCCTTCGAGTCGGGTCAACTGTGCACGTGGATCCTAGGCTTTAAAACGATGCCGTTTCTTAAGCTTTATATAATCCAATTTTTCAGCCAAAAATTCATTTTATGCCCCCTGCCTTAAAAAAAATTTGAAATGCTCTCAAAAAGAGCCTTCGTCCCTCTGTCGGAGTCGGATCGTCGCGTTCGTGAGCCACCGTCGTACGCGCTTAACGCGCCTTCATGGCCAGCGGCCGAAGGCTGAAACCTTCGCTTCAAAGGTAATCTTTTTGCCTCCTTTTTATTTCGATATTATTTTTTTTTGAAAATAAAATGTTGGAAACAAAAAAAACGAGTAAAATAACTTATAAATCACCTCTGTAAAAACTGCTAGTTGTATTTCTCTCTGTTGTATCTAACAGTGTATATACCCCCTTCCCCCCGTGTTTACATATTTATAGCCCAAGAAAAATAGAAGAAAATAAATACAAAATCTATTCTGCTCGTTTTCTGCCATTTTTGTTGTATTTTCTTTCCTTCTTGCAGGCAATCGAAGATCTTGGCGACGATGGCGCGATGTGGGGTTCGTGTGCGTTGATGGTGGCGCGACCGTTGGGATCCTATTGCTTGTGGAGCGTCGATTGAGGAGCTGACTGCGGCGCTGGTGTTGCGGTGCCTAGGGTTTCTGAAGAACCCTAGGCTTCAGCTGAGATTGGTTTAATTTTTGGGCCCCTTGGGCCGTGTGTATTGGGTCTGTTAGTGGGTTTAGTATTTGGGTCAAGGGTGTAGTTGGCTTTGGGTTTAATTTGTTGGGCTAATTTGGTAATGGGTTTTGGTTTTGTAAATGGACTGAAAAGGGACTTTAATTTTATTTTTTGTTTTGGTTTTATTCCAGCCCGGTCAAAATTGGGCTCTTACAACGTAAATACACACAATTTTCAATTATACTCAATTTAATCCTCAAAATCATAAATCAATTCATTTCAATCCGTAACAGCTTCTAATATTAAAATTGTAACACCCCAAACCCAACCTAGACATTATGGCCGAACCTGGCGATGTCACATGGAATGGAACTTGAAATTGAATATATCAAGTTAAAACCTTTTCCGTTTATTAGCTTCAATTTATCTCTCACCAGTTTCAAAATTTATTTTATTGTTAATTTGATTCGTTTTAAAACAAATTCTGTAGCAGAAGCTTTTAAAAATGTGATATTTAAGGAAATCGTTCGCGTTTAGGAAAACATTGTTTTTAATTAAACCGAGCTTTCGTTGATTTTTGCAGTTTAAAAGTCCATGAAAACAGTTAAAATCCAAAATAAAAGCAACAGTCCAAAAGTCCCAAATTACATAAAAAAATACCCAAAAATTGATAGGAAATAAAAAACCATAAATGAAATTAAAGCAATTCAACAGGCATGTGGTCACTGTTGAGTCCTCCGCCGCACCGATCCTTCTAAGACTGGGGATTACCTGTACAGTTAAAACAGAAAGGGGTGAGTTTACGTAAACTCAGTGTGTAATCCCCACAGAAAACATGCATACAGTCAACCATCAGTTATCGGTCAAATGCAGTCTGGGCGTAAGCCCATTACGGATTCAGATACAATTTAGGCCTTAGCGCAATCAGATACAGTTCAGATATAAATTAGGGTCTTGGCCCATCTCAGATACAATATGCATACAGTAACAGAAAATCAGTATCCTACCCACCAGCTTCTACACACCATCTCCGACCATACCTGCACACCATATGGGGTTTAAAACACCCACCCAGCCCTACACACCAAGTCGTACCGAATGTGGCACATATCAGTAATATTGTAGCTGAGCAACCAGATAATAGGCTTGAAATCCTTTCAGTACACTTCTTCCAATAATCAATCATACCACCCCAATACAGATGCAACTAAACATGCTCAATGCAGGCATACAGAAAGACATGCTACATGCTAAAATCCAGTTACGAGTCATACATGCGAATCAGTAAACATGCATAAACTTAACATGCTCAATACATACATTATACATTTGATTACACAATTTAGGGTCTAAGTAGCACTTACCGACCCTACAGCAGGTTCACAGGCGACTTGGGCGACCCTGCAACCCTAGGAGACATTTTAGCTAAATGGGCCCACACGTCCGTGTCGTTTGCCTGTGTGGGCCCACACACCACCTTACCCGTGTGGATCACACGGCTTAGCCTAGATATTACATGCTCGTATGGGCCACACGGCCACAACCCGGCCTTCACACGGCCTGGCTTTCGTTGATCACACGGCCTACCACACGGGCGACCACACGCTCGTGTACCATCGACAGTTTACAATTTTGGCTTTCGTCGAATCTTGTTTTCTGGATTTTCGAGTACACACCTGGTATCGATATGTTGCAAAACCACCCCTGAGCCTTTCAACACCCCGAAGCCTTAAGAAAAATTAACTAAGATTTTGTAGAAGAGGGACCACGTTCTTCACGATTCTCTGTTATCAAAAACACAGATTCAATGCTAACAGAAAAGGTAACCACACTCTAACCGATTAAAGAGGAAAAACTCCCTACTCAACAAAAATACCGCTAAGACTTACCAACGTGCAGGAACCCTGCGAATCGCAAAACCACAATTTGGAAAAATCAAAAAGGGGAAAACTGAAAGAGGAGAGAATAACAGAAGGGAAGAAAACGAGGAGGGAGCCAAGTGGACTTAAGATTTTGGAAGAGGAAGAAAGCCGAAATTTTGAAAAGAAACAAAAAGAACCAGAAAATAATTCAGATAACCCCCATATCTCAACTCCCCAATATTTTCTCCATCAAACCACCACTACTCAGAATCCCTACTCTATTGAAACTCTATCAGATAACAGAGCAAGAATAAACTCCCTTGCTCGCGTACGGATTCGAAAACCTAACCTCCAAGACATTAATCCCTTACCACTTGAACCAGCAGGCTCATTCTGATATGGTTTTACAAATAATTTAATGTAAGCCCACTGAGTAAATAGAAGGCTTAAATTAGAAAAATTCCAAAATTTGCCAAAGATAGGGCTTGAACTTGAAACCTCTCACACACACCCAGAACACTTAACCACTGAAGCAGATACACATTTGAGCCTCATTTTCACAAAAACAGAAATAAGAATTTTGGGGTGTTGTAACTCTACCCCCCAAAAGAAAATTTTGGCCTCAAAATTTACTTAATTAGAATAGATGAGGATACTGCTAACGCATCGCATCCTCAGGCTCCCACGTGGCATCCTCAATACTATGATTCCGCCACGGCACTAACACTAAAGAGATTGATTTCTTTCGAAGAACCTTTACATCACGATCCAGAATCTAAACCGGCTCCTCCTCGAAGGTCAAATCTGCACAACCTCAATTACCTCAATAGGGACAATATGAGTAGGATTAGAGAGATACCGCCTCAACATCGAGACATGAATGACATCGTGGATGCGGTCTAACTCTAGAGGTAGCTCTAACTGATAAGTGACCGGTCCTACTCGCTTCAGAATCCGATATGGCCCGATGAACCTAGGGTTAAACTTGTCCTTCTGACCGAATCTCAGAACTTTCTTCTATGGGGAGACCTTGAGAAAAACGAAGTCCCCCACAAAATACTCAATCTCACGCCTCTTCAGATCTGTATATGAATTCTATCTGTCAGAAGTCGCATTCAGATGATCCCGAATCAGTCGAACCTTATTCTCAGTCTCAGAAACCAACTCTAAACCCAAAACTCACTATTCACCCAACTTAGTCCATCTGAATACTCGACTGGAAACTGTTATTGTAAGCGAACTCGGCTAATGGTAGATAATCCTCCTAACTGCCTTGAAAATCGATAACACAACTTCTAAACATATCCTCCAGTATCTGAATCACCCTTTTAGATTGACCATCGGTCTGAAGATGGAACGCAGTACTGAAGTCCAATCTCGAACCTAAAGCCTAATGTAATTTTTTCCAGAACTGAGATGTGAAGCGAGGATCCCTATCAGAAATGATTGAGACCGGTACCTCATTCAGTCTCACTATCTCAGAAATGTAGAGCTTCGCCAACTTCTGAAGAAAAAAGTTAGTCCTAACCGGAACGAAGTGCGTAGACTTGGTCAATCGATCCATGATGACTCAAACAGAATTCTTCTTTGTGGGTATTAGAGGCAACCTACTAACAAAGTCCATCGTTACTCGCTCCTACTTCTATAGTGGAATCTTAACCGGTTGTAGCAAACCCGAAGGCAACTGATGCTCAGCCTTAACCTGCTGGCATGTCAAACATCATGCCTCAAAATTAGTAACCTCCCGTTGCAATCCCGACCACTAGTACAGTTCTCGAAGATCTCGATACATCTTATTCCGACCGGGATGCATAGCATAAGAGCTACTATGCGCCTTTCTCAGAATAGACCGCCTCAGATCAGTATCATTTGGTATACAAATTTGACCACGAAAATAGAGTATCCCATCATTATTCAACCCAAAGTCCGTAGTGCTGCCACTCTCAACCTAACGGAACCAAAGACCCAACGACTCATCCTCTACCTGTCTATCCTGAATCTGCTCTATCCAAGCCGGCTTAACCTGTAGCTCAGCTAACAAACTTCTATTGTCGAACAAACTAAGCTGAACGAACATTGCTATCAGATTAGTCATCGCCCTACGGCTCAATACATCGGCCACCACATTGGCCTTGCTAGGATGGCACTCAATAGTATAGTCATAGTCCTTAAGCAGTTCAATCCATCTATGCTGCCTAAGATTCAGCTTCTTCTGAGTTAGGAGGTACTTTTGTGATCAGTGTAGAAAATACACCTCTCATCGTACAGATAATGCCTCTAGATTTTCAAAGTAAAGACTAAGACGGCCAATTCCAAATCACGTGTCGGATAGTTTGCCTCATGTGTCTTGAGCCGACGAGATGCATATGCTACAACCTTACCATCTTGCATCAGAACACAACCTAAACCCAAATGTGATGTGTCACTGTAGACCATAAACTTCTTCCCAGGTTCAGGCTGTATCAGAACAGGAGCCTTAGTTAGAATAGTCTTGAGCTTATTGAAGCTCTCCTGCTGCACATCTTTCCAGACAAACAGAGCACCCTTACTTAGTAGCTTAGTTAAAGGCGCTGCAATCAGTGAGAAACCTTCCACAAATCGTCGTTAATAACCCACCAGACCCAAAAAACTGCAGATTTCAGACACATTCTTGGGTTGTTTCCAATCTAACAAAGCCTCAATCTTTCGAGGATCCACACGAATCCCCTCAGTAGAAACCACATGCCTCAGAAAAGTTACTTTACGAAGCCAAAACTCACACTTGCTTAGCTTAGCATAAATTTGCTTCTCACGCAGAATCTGAAGCTTACTCTAAGATGCTCATCATGCTTCTCCTTAGTTTTAGAGTAAACCAAGATGTGGTCATTGAAGACCATGACGAACCTATCCAAGTAAGGCTAAAATACCTGATTCATCAGATCCATAAATGCGGCCGGTGCATTTGTCAACCCAAAAGCCATAACTAGGAACTCGTAGTGCCCATACCGAGTCTTAAATGCAATCTTATGCACATCCACCTCCTTAACCCTCAACTAATGGTACCCTGAATGGAGATTAATCTTAGAGAATACCGAAGCCCCTCTGAACTAATCAGACAAGTTGTCATTTATCAGAAGTGGATGCTTATTCTTAATGTTTAGCTTGTTCAACTACCGATAGTCAATGCACATCCTCATTGTCCCATCCTTCTTCTTAACAAACAGAATTGATGCTCCCCACGGAGACATACTAGGATGGATGAAACCACGGTCTAAAAGTTTCTACAGTTGAGCCTTAAGGTCTGTAAACTTCTTCAATGCTATATGATAGGGAGCGATGGACACCGGAGCTGTACCCGAAAGAAGCTCGACCCCAAATTTAACCTCTCGATTCGAAGGCAATCCCAGTAGCTCCTCAGGAAAAACATTCGAAAAATCCCTTACAGTCTTGATATCCTTTACAGTAGAGTCCTTAGAAATGGAAATACTAATATAGGGAAAGAATGGCTCACATCCCTTACGAACCAGTTTCTCAGCCACCAGTATAGAGATCACACTAGTCAAATAATTTCGACGTTCTCCAATCATGACTATCTCATCATCATCCTCAGTTCTCAAGACGACCTTCTTGGTCGCATAGTCTAGACTGACACGATGCTTGACCAACCAGTCCATACCCAGAATCAGGTCGAACTTTCCAAACGGAAGCTCCATCTGATTAGCTAGAAATACCAACCCTTGAACCGATAGCAGAACATCTCTATACAGTTTGCTGACCCGAACTGATTACCTAGTGGACTCAGCACAGTCACCTCACTAGAAGTACTCTCAACCAAAATCCCCGAGTTTTCGGACACAGTACTAGCTACATAGGAATGTGTGGAACCTATGTCTATCAAAGCAAAATAAGGTACATCATAAATTAAGAGCGTATCGATAATGACGTCTGGAGCATCTCGATCCTCTCGGTGACAAGCAGTATAAACAAGAGCAGGCTGCCTCGCCTCAGTCTGTCCAGCACCTTTGCCCAGTGCTCTATGTCCATGGCCCATACCGTTACCACCCCTAGCCTGATAACGACCCCTCGGTGCCTGCTGAACTACTCTCTGTGGTTGCACAATACCAAAACCTAGAGCTTGTACCTAATTGGCCATTAGTGGATACTCCCGAATGCGGTGCTCTAATGACCCACATCTCAAACACGCCTTAGTCCTCCTCTAACACTCACCCTGATGGCCTCTACCACAACCTCCACGATATCTGTACCAAACTCGAGGGCTCTGAATCCCTCTTGTTCTTACCCCTCTCACGATATCTATTTTGGCACTCATCGCGCTTAACCTCTTTGGTGATCTTTGCCTTCTCTACCAGAACGGAGAATTCTCGCTCTCTGTATGGAGCTATCAGTACCCTCAGACTATCCCTAAGGCCATCTTCAAAATGGACACATCTCTCAAACTCATCTGCCACCATGCCTCGAGCATAGTGGCTCAACCTCAGGAATTCGACCTCATACTCGACCACAGATTAGTCTCCCTGAGTTAAATTCAGAAACTCATGTCTACAAGTTTTGATGTAACTTCTTCCCACATACTTTCCTTGGAAGGCAGACTTAAAGAACTCCCAAGACAAACGATCGGGTTGAGTGCCTTCCTTAATGGTCAGCCACCATTGATAGGCCTCATCACGAAGAAACGAGACTGCACCCTTCAATTTTTACTCAGGGTGCAGTATAAATCATCCATTATCCTCTCAGTAGCGTCTATCCAGTACTCAGCCACATTTGGGGTGACTCCAGTGACACCCCTAAAAAGTTTAGCTCCGTTGGACCAGAGTCGTTCCGTAACTGACCCTCGGCCCCTAAATCCAATATTGGGCCCAGCGACCCTCTCCAGTATCCTTAACATAGCCTGGGACAATGCGTCGTCCCCAGCCATGTGATCTTGATACCTAGTCTCAGTAGCAAGTGACACCGGTGTCTCACTCGTATCTGAGTTCGACATGCTGTCCAAAGAAGAGGACTCAACTCGAGGCCCCCTACGGCCTCTACCTTGGCCTCTAGTACCACGTCTACAGATACCTCGTACGCCTATGTCTATTAGAATTTATCTGGATGACGAATTTTATGAATTAGTTACAGTTTCAGTATTTATTAACAGATGTATTATGTAAGCAGTATCATAAATTTAGAGTTTGTTTTTTGCAAGTACAGTCTCTATCAGTTTCAGTATACACTAACTAGAGTGTTTTTAGAATAGACAATCTATAAGACCATAACAGTTTATCAGAATACTTATAGGATCGGTATCGGAGACTTAGTGTACATATTCTCAGTCAAATCAGTGAAAATCAGTTCTTTAAAAACCAAGTTTTAAAAACCCAAAATACATAGCCGAGTTTTGCAACCTGACTCTGATACCACTAAATGTAACACCCCAAACCCGACCTAGACGTTATGGCCGAATCTGGCGATGTCACATGGAATGGAACTTGAATTTGAATTTATCAAGTTAAAACCGTTTTCGTTTATTAGCTTCTATTTATCTCTCATCAGTTTCAAAATTTATTTTTTTGTTAATTTGATTCGTTTAAGAATAAATTTTGTAGCAGAAACTTTTAAAACTGTGATATTTAAGAAAACCGTTCGCATTTAGAAAAATGTTGTTTTTAATTAAACCGAGCTTTCGTTGAGTTTCGCAGTTTAAAAGTCCATGAAAACAGTTAATATCCAAAATAAAAGCAATAGTCTGAAAGTCCCAAATTACATAAAAAATATCCCAAAATTAATAGGAAATAAAAAACCATAAATGAAATTGAAGCAGTCACCATTGAGTCCTTCGCCGCACTGATCCATCTAAGACTGGGGATTACCTGTACAGTTAAAACAGAAATGGGTGAGTTTACGTAAACTCAGCGTGTAATCCCCACAGAAAACATGCATACAGTCAACCATCAGTTATCAGTCAAATGCAGTCTAGGCCTAAGCCCATTACTGATTCAGATACAGCTTAAGCCTTAGGCCAATCAGATACAGTTCAGATATAAATTAGGGTCTTAGCCCATCTCAGATACACTATGCATATAGTAACAGAAAATTAGTATCCTACCCACCAACCTCTACACACCATCTCCGACCATACCTACACACTATGTGGGGTTTAAAACACCCACCCAGCCCTACACACCAAGTCGTGCCGAATGCGGCACATATTAGTAATATTATAGCTAAGCTGCCAGATAATAGGCATGAAAGCCTTTCAGTACACTTCTTCTAATAATCAATCATCCCACCCCAATGCAGATGCAACTAAACATGCTCAATGCAGACATACAGAATTACATGCTACATGCTAAAATCCAGTTACCAGTCATACATGCGGATCAGTAAACATGTATAAACTTAACATGCTCAATACATATATTATACATTCAGATCACATAATTTAGGGTCTGAGTAGCGCTTACCAACCCCACAGCAGGTTCACAGTCGACGTGGGCAACCCCTGAAACCCTAGGAAACATTTTAGCTAAATGGGCCCACACGCCTAGATTGGCCTTGCCCGTGTGGATCACACGGCTTGGCCCAGATATCACACGTCCGTGTGGCATGTCCATGTGGGCCCATACGCCTAGTTCAGTTTAGCTTGTGTGGCCTACCCGGCCACACCCCGGCCACACCCCAGCCTTCACACAGCCTGGCCTTCGTCGATCACACGGTCGTGTTGTCGCACACGCCCTACCACAAGAGCAACCTCACGCCCGTGTGACGTCAACAGTTTACAATTTCGGCTTTCATCGAACCTCGTTTTCTGAGTTTTCGGGTAAGCATCTGGTATCGATATGCTATAAAACCACCCCTGAGCCTTTCAACACCCTGAAGCCTTAAGGAAAATCGACTAAGATTCTGTAGAAGAGGGACCACGTTCTTCATGATTCTCTATTATCAAAAACACAGATTCAATGCTAACAGAAAAGGTAACAACACTTCAACCGATTAAAGAGGAAAAGCTCCCTACTTGACAAAAATACCTCTAAATCTTACCAACGTGCACGAACCCTGCGAATCGTAAAACCATAATTTGGAAGAATCAAAAAGGGGAAAAAACGAAATAGGAGAGAATAACAGAAGGGAAGAAAACGAGGAGGGAGCCAAGTGGACGTCAGATTTTGGAAGAGGAAGAAAGCCAAAATTTTGAAAAGAAACAAAAGGAACCAAATAATATTTCAGATAACCCCCGTATCTCAACTTCCCCATATTTTCTCCATCAAACCACCCACTACTCAAAATCTCAACTATTGAAACTCTATCAGATAACAGAGCAAAAATAAACTTCCTTGTTCGCGTAGGGATTCGAACACCTAACCTTCAAGACATTAATCCTTTACCACTTGAACCAGCAGGCTCATTCTGATATGGTTTTCCAAATAATTTAATATAAGCCCATTGAGTAAATAGAAGGCTTAAGTAAAAAAAAATCCAAAATTTGCCAAAGATAGGGCTTGAACTTGGGACCTCTCAGACACACCCAGAACACTTAACCGCTGAAGCAAATACACATTTGTGTCTCATTTTCACAAAAATAGAAATAAAAATTTTGGGGCCTTACAAAAATGTCTCACCTTAATTTCTTATCACGTAACACAATTCAAAATGCAACAATTTACAACTAGTTCGGATTATAGAAACACAAACCGTAAATTTTGAGCTATTTGTTGATGACTTTGTCTTTTCCTTTCTTTTTCGAGAAATTCGGGTCAACGTTGGCTACGGATTAGAAACAAACATATAAAATCATCAATACACAACCATTTTGACATTCAATTGATATTTTATACAACTTTAGCATTTTATTCAATTTAGTCCATAAAATGGAGACTAACATAACTTTCAAGTTTAGCCTCCAACTTTTATACCAATTTCACTCTAGGCCTAATTCAACGTCCTATTTCTCATTTGCACCACAAGTTTCACAATTTGTGCATTTTAGTCCCTATTGCACAAAATCAACAATTGGCTTTACAATTTAGTCATTTTTCAATACTAAACTTAAAATCTATCAAGATATCACCAAAACCTTCAACTATTTAACAATGGAAACTTCATCAAACCTTAACAGTACCAAAAATTACAACATGGGCTGACTAGTTTAAGCTCCTGGGATTTTGAAAACATAAAAATTACAAGAAAATGACTATATTGCACTAACCAATTGAAGCTTGAAGTTTATGAAGCCCTTGCCATTCATCCCTTTCCCTACTGTTCTTGGTTTCAAAATTCGAAGATGAAAAGAGATGATATGTTTTCTCTTTCCATTCACCAAGTTTTCATATTTTCTTTATTAATGAGAATTTCATGCTTGAAATTTTAAAGCATAAATTGTTAAATGAAACTTAGCCCGTTTTTAGTAATTTTTATGTTTTTGAGCTTGTATTAGCTTAATCTAGCTAACTCGAGGACTAACTAAATGTTTTAAGTTGTGTGATCGTATGTCTGTCGAGTTTTAAAATTTATAAAGAGAATGATCAAACCTGGAAAGTAACTCTGACAACGATTGAAGGCAAGTGTACCTATCGAACAATAGTATAGCTTAGGCAAGACCGGATTATCGAACTCAAAGGAACTAAAAGTACTAATACTAACCTTCTTTTTATTATCTAGCCTAAAATAAATGAAGCTGCTTTAATATAATCTAAACTAATGACTAAGCCAAAGACACAACGAAAAAAGGATGAATTGGGAAAATAAATTTAGGAAAAACTCAGTTGATTAAGACGATACCCTTAGAAAGAATCCACCTAGACTTCACTTGTTATTTAACCCTGAACCATACAATTTATTTACTTAGTTTGATCCGTAAGACTCCTTAACGTATATTAAACCATCTCTCGAGGCGAATAACGTCTAACCCTAGGTTAATTAACAGAAATCTCTTTCTCACTTAATAACCCCCTAGAATAGCAGTAAATCGATCTATGGACTCCCATATTAAGTTTCACCCTAATCCGGCAAAATCAAGTCACCCTATCTCTAGGTGTGCGATCAACTCCGCTTAATTATGCTAGATCTTCTCTTAGGTGGGGTCTATTCCTCCTCCACCTAAGCACATCAAATTTGGATTAAGCTTGCATAATTAAGAACAAACTAAGTATTTATCATATAATTCAGAAAATAATAACAAGATTCATCTAGGTTTCATCCCTTTAAGGTATCTGAAGGATTTAGTTCATAACAAATAAAGAAAACATCTCAAGAGAAAAGATAAAACAAAACATATGAAATCCCTAAAACTCCCTGAAGGAATTGAAGGAGAAATTCACCGCCTTGAGTAGAATTTCGGCTTCTTGGGATGGATCAACTGGCTATCTTCGAGTGATTCCCACAAATCTGACCTTCTCGGCTTGGCTCCTTGGCCTAGGTAACCACCCCCTTCAAGGATGAACTTAAGGGGTATATATAGGCTCTTGGAATGTGTTTCTTTGCCCCAAAGTATCCAAATCTGAATGAAATTATTTATTGCCACGACAGGGACACGGCCATGTCACACGCCCGTGTAACTAGTCTTTGGGCCGTGTTCAGATTTCTTTAATGAGGCACGGCAGTGTCAATCGGGGGTCAGACCGTGTTCTAGATGATCAACAAGGCACGGCTGTGTGGGCTTAAGTCCAGGTCGTGTCGATTTCCACCTTGGCCCAATTTGCTCAGTTTTGGGCCCGTGTCTCGTTCTTTTTATCCTCGGGTGCTTTCTGAGTATAAGACATGAAAAGAAAGGATTAAGAGTACCTTTTTATATAAATCGAGGCTTAAATCATCCAAAAGCATACTAAATGCAGGATTAAAATATGTTACTATTACGGTTTATCAAATACCCCCACACTTAAGCTTTTGCTTGTCCTCAAGCAAAATTCTTAACTTACAATTAAAACGAACTTTCCATAATTCATAATTCTTATCAACAATGCCTCATCATAATTCTTAGATAATTTATACATGGATAATTCAACTCAAAGAGTCCTAAAGATTTAAACAAGATAAGTCATACATTTGTATCGCGAAAATGTATATGTCTCCCCATATCTAAATAATTACCTTTAGTTCAAAACCGACAAGGATTGGTATCCTCACAAAAGATTCACTCAAATCACTCTTAAGTGTTTAAGGTTCAGAAAGAGATCACTCATAAGTCGAACCTGAAAAGTTAATCCCATAGGCTTGCCTGAAAATCAAATCTCCACCACTTTAAAATGAGATGATAAACAGATCAAAAGATCTTTGTCAGGGTTGTAACAGGGCTAGAGTTAAAGGTGTGGATAAAGGCTAAAATTAGAAGGTTAGAATCGAGATTGAATTGACAAGTACCTACCTAAAAATTACCGAAATAATAATTATATCAACTGAAAAGTAATAAACCAACTAATACGAGCTTTTTCTTTTGATAATTTGACTTTAACTGTATAAGCTCTCTACTAATACTGAATATGCTTCGATATTTTTTAAGAACAAACTAATAATAAATGATAATTTGAACTACTAAATAATATAATTAGGTAACTACTCAAATCAAATCTCGATATAAGGGTAGTCAAAAGGAATGGTGATAACAAATACAAAGGGGTTTTGGGTTAATATTAGCTGGTGAGTCAATAAAAAGGGTTGTTAGGATCAACGGGGTTCACTAGGGGTTAATTGTGAAGGTAGGCTTTTTAGTGGAGTGAGTGGGTTAAAACCTAGGTGCCTTTATCATCTCTGTGTATCAAATCAATGGTGTGGTCTCAACATGTATAATTGAGGCAAGTTCTAGAATAACAGTTCATAGTTGACACACTCATAATCAAAAGGTGAGCATGAAAAAGAATATATGCTCTATAAGGCTCAAAATCTCACAAAAATTATGGGTGTTTTTGACATCAACCTTGTAAATTTCAAATTTCAAGGTAATATTTAACTTTAGGTTAACAATCTAGTGAGAATTTTAATTCTGAAAATTAGACTTATCATGCTTGATTCTCAATAAAAACCATAAATCATCAGAAATTTCATCCTAATTAGTAGTATGAGGAAATTGATTCAAAACAAGACTAAATTCAGGGATTTGAGAATAATGAAAAAGATTTGGCCGAATATGAGAATAATGCAAAAAGCTAGGCACTTTCTTCAAATAAATGTTCACCCCCCACACTTAAGATGTACATTGCCCTCAATGTACAAAGATAGATAATAACATTTACGGGATAAATCAAAAGAGAAGGGAAAAGAATACTCCCTGAATTTTGGATGGTGTCCCTGGAGAATGGTAGAGGTCGTGGTGTGTATGTTTGGAGGGGTCGGTCTAGATGACGATCCTGTGCTAGATGAAGCAATTAGGAAGTTCGTGAAGGATGAGCCAGGGTTTATTAAGACATAATTAAAATACAATAAATATGTAATTAAAGAAAAGCAAGCTAAAGTGAAGGAGATTAAGAAGGAAAATAAAAATAAAAAAAAAAGAAGAATGGATCGAAGAGTCCTTATTGTAGGATGGTTCGAGAGGTGGGTATGACCTCTAGGGCTGCGGATGTGCTGGCGGTGGCGGAAGTGGCCTGAGTCCCTAGCAGCCTTTTGAACCTAACACTAAAATACTAAAATAAATTAAACTAAATAGAGTAGAAGAGAAGTAAAGATAAGGAAATTGAAGCAAAAGAGAAAAGAAAAATAGAAACTAAATGGTCTCAAAGACCCTTAGCTTGTTGTTGGAATGAAGCTACCGGCATGAACTTATGTGTTGGGGTCTCCCTCGGGAAGATTATGCTTACCTTCTTCTGCTTCTTCGGCATGGCTTCGGTGTAGCTCAAGAGTTTTGAAGAATAATATTGAGAGGTTAATCTGAGAAGAAGAAATAACAAAAGAGGTGGAAAGTAGGAAAATGAGGAGGGGGTTGGTGTTTAAATATAGGCTCAAATCTGGTACGTTCCCACGCCCGTGGTCCGAGGACGTGTCGATTCACACAGCCTCCTTGCACGACCGTATGTCCATGCGTGTTGTTTCACCATGCCCATGTTTTAGCCAGTCACACCCGTGTCTGAGAAGTCAGTATGTTGACATGGTTGGGAGGCAGGGGCGTGTTCTACTCGTGCTTGGTAAGTCAGTAGCTTCACACGGTCGTGGGGCACGGTCGTGCCACTTTGTCGGTGCCTGTGGGGTAGTGGTTGGATCCATGACGTCGAAATTAGTTGGGATTTGATTCGCACGGCCTCTGCTATGTCAGTACGGGGATTCTGGTGGTCCACACGGTCACGGACACGGCCGTGTGTAAGACCGTGTGGTCTGGAATTCTGCACTTTTTGTTAGTTTAAAACTAGATGTTCAGGAAAGGAAAGAGGAAAGACGAGAAACTAAAAATAAATGCAAAGTAAAATAGGGTTAGTGCTCGGGTTGCCTCCCGAGAAGCGCTCGTTTATAGTCTTAAGCTAGACTTTCCTTGTAACAAAATCAGGGAGGTTTAAAGGTTTGAATATCTTCCTTCGTTCTCACAGTTTTATTTTCTTGATAAAATTTAAGTCGAGAAGCGTTTACCATGAAAGTGCTGGAAGTTGGATTACTTACCTCGACTATTCCATATGGGAAGATATTTTGTACCTTAAGAGGAGTTTCTTTCAGGTCTGGAGTGGTGACACAAGGGTCGTCTTTGTCGATCAATACCTGGTCCCCTATTTTGAAGTGGTTTGATGTTCCTACGATCTTTTCTAGGGGCTCCTTTGGTTTCTCTTCACGTGGTTTCGGTTCCCCTTCAAAGTTTGTTTTCTGCTCCTCTAGTTTGTCAACCTTAAGGCTTCGTTCCTTATGTAAATTCTCTTTGTTGGTATTAGGTCCGTGATTTGACTCAGGTTTGTGTCCTTGTGGTATTTCCTGCGATGAAGGTTGTAAAAATTGATTATCAACTGAATTGTCTTTCTTACCTGCATCGATTATTGTCCTGGCTGAGTCAAGAGCTTGAAGACTGATTGATTTATCACCTACACAAAGTATGAGTTCTCCTGTGGCAACATCAATTTTAGTTTTAGTAGTTGCTAGGAAAGGTCTTTTTAAAATTATGGGGATTGAATTATCCTTATCCATGTCTAAGACCACAAAATCAACTGGGAAAACGAATTTATCGATTTTGACAAGAACATCTTCGATAATGCCCCTAGGAATTCTAATAGTTTTATCAGCTAATTGAATACTCATCCTAGTTTGTTTGGGCTTCCCTAGACCTAGTCGTTTAAACAATGTATAAGGCATGACACTTATACTTGCCCCTACATCAGCTAACGCATTATCAACATTTAAACTACCAATTAAACATGGAATAGTAAAACTCCCTGGATCTTTTTGCTTCCATGGTAGTCTATTCTGTAACATTGCTGAGCATACTGCGTTTAATTCCACATGTGGCTCTTCGTCTAATTTGCGTTTGTTCATCAAGAGCTGTTTTAAAAATTTTATCGAGTCTGGCATCTGAAAAAGAGCTTCAAGAAGAGGTAAGTTAATATGTAATTTCTTTAAAAGTTTAAGAAATTTACTGAACTGTTCCTCTGTATCATCTCTTTTTATGGCTTTGGGGTAAGGTATGCGAGGTTGGTATTCCTTGGTTACCGGTTTTGGCTTTTCTTATGTTACCTCTATTTTACCTTTGTCCACCTCATTTGGTTTGTCTACCACTTTACTATCATGAGCTGTGATGGCTTGAATTTGCTCCTTTGGATTAATCTCCGTGTTACTTGCTAGACGTCATTGCGGTTGTTCTGACATTAACTTTGCAAGTTGTCCGACTGCCTTGGTGACTTCCCCTACTGACTTAGTAAGTTCCCCGATTCGGTTCTTGGTCTCGTCAACCGATGTTTGTTGATTTTTGAGTGTTTTCTCTGTATCTTGGAAACGATTTTCTGTGCTTGCCATGACCTTCTTCAGCATCTCTTCGAGGTTTGGCTTTTTCTCTTGCGGATATGGCTGATTTTGGAAATTTTGAGGAGGTTGTTGCCTTTGATTTCCTTGATTTCCTTGACCTCCCCATGAAAATTTTGGGTGGTTCCTCCAACCTGGATTGTAAGTATTACCATAAGGATTATTATTGGATATGAAATTATTACCTATATAGTTCATCTGTTCGCTCTCTGCGCCTGGTTGGTAGGGTTGGTACTCAGGATTCGCCACAGTTCTACTCGCGTCATACTGCATTACTGGGTGTGCCTGCAAAGAACACAAACTATCAAGCTTTTTATTCATCATCTCTACCTGCGTTGATAGCATGGTTACTGCATCGATGTTGTAAACTCCGACTGATTTTTTCTATTTAGTCCTTGTAACTTGCCACTGATAATTATTCAGTGACATTTCTTCAATGAACTCGTAGGCTGCTTCAGGAGTTCTGTTGTTTAGGGTTCCACGGGCGGCTGAATCAATTAGTTGCCTCGTTGAGGGGTATACACCGTTATAAAAAGTTCGGACTTGTAGCCACAAGGGTAGACCATGGTGTGGACACCTTCTCAAGAGATCCTTGTATCTCTCCCATGCGTCGTATAATGTCTCTAAATCCATCTACACAAAAGAAGAGATATCGTTCCGTAATTTGGCTGTTTTGGCCGGTGAGAAATATTTCAATAAAAACTTTTCAGTCATTTGCTCCCATGTGGTGATTGACCCTTGTGGTAAGAGTTCAACCACTATTTGGCTTTATTCATTAATGAAAAGAGAAATAACCGAAGACGTATGGCATCATCAGAAACGCCATTTATTTTGAAGGTATCACAGAACTCTAAGAAATTAGCTATATGAGTGTTTGGGTCTTCGTCCTGCAAACCATCAAATTGAACAAATTGTTGAATCATTTGTATTGTGGTAGGCTTTAATTCAAAATTATTAGCAGCTATAGCAGGCCTAACAATACTCGATTCTGCTCCTGTTAAATGTGGTTTAGCATAATCAAACATTGTACGTGGAGCATTATTTTCTCCCACATCATGTGGTTGTGGATTAGTCTCGTCCATCCATTCAGTAGGATTGGATCTGTCTTCTTGATTTTCTTCTGTGTAATTTAGGGCTCGCCTGATTTCTCTGCGATTTCTTCGAGTGGTGGCTTCAATATCACTGTCGTATACTAGAGGTCCTCTCGGGTTCCTTCTAGTCATAAACTAGAGGTACCTACGAAAAAAAGAAAGAAAATTTAGCAAAACCTAGATTATTTTAAAAAAATAAAAGTAAATTGCAAAAATTAAAAATAATGGCTAAAGTAATAAAAATAGAGTTTTCTTAATATTTTAGTTCCCCGGCAACAGCGCCAAAAACTTGATCGTATGTCTGTCGAGTTTTAAAATTTATAAAGAGAATGATCAAACCTGGAAAGTAACTCTGACAATGATTGAAGGCAAGTGTACCTATCGAACAGTAGTATAGCTTAGGCAAGACCGGATTATCAAACCCAAAGGAACTAAAAGTACTAATACTAACCTTCTTTTTATTATCTAGCCTAAAATAAGTGAAGTTGCTTTAATATAATCTAAACTAATTACTAAGCCAAAGACACAAAGACAAAAAGGATGAATTGGGAAAATAATTTTAGGAAAAACTTAGTTGATTAAAACGATACCCTCAGAAAGAATCCACCTAGACTTCACTTGTTATTTAACTCTGAACCATACGATTTATTTACTTAGTTTAATCCGTAAGACTCCCTAACGTATACTAAACCCTCTCTTGAGGCAAATAACATCTAACCCTAGGTTAATTAACGGCAATCTTTTTCTCACTTAATAACCCCTAGAATAGCAGTAAATCGATCTATAGACTCCCATATTAGGTTTCACCCTAATCCGGCTAAATCTCGTCACCCAATCTCTAGGCGTGCGATCAACTCCGCTTAATTATGCTAGATCTTCTCTTAGGCAGGGTCTATTCCTCCTCCACCTAAGCACATCAAATTTGGATTAAGCTTGCATAATTAAGAACAAACTAAGTATTTATCATATAATTCAGAAAATAATAACAAGATTCATCTAGGTTTCATCCCCTTCAGGTATCTGAAGGATTTAGTTCATAACAAATAAAGAAAACATCTCAAGAGAAAAGATAAAACAAAACATAAGAAATCCCTAAAACTCCTTGAAGGAATTGAAGGAGAAATCCGCCGCCTTGAGTAGAATTCCAGCTTCTTGGGATGGATCAACTGGCTATCTTCAAGTGATTCCCACAAATCTGACCTTCTCGGCTTGGCTCATTGGCCTAGCTAATTGCCCCCTTCAAGGATGAACTTAGGGGGTATATATAGGCTCTTAGAATGTGTTTCTTTGCCCCAAAGTATCCAAATCTGAATGAAATTGTTCATTGCCACGACAGGGACACGGTCATGTCACACGCCTGTGTGACTAGTCTTTGGGTCGTGTTCGGATTTCTTTAATAAGGCACGACCATGTCAATCGGGGGTCAGACCGTGTTCTAGATGATCAACAAGGCACGACCGTTTGGGCTTAAGTCCAGGCCGTGTTGATTTCCACCTTGGCCCAATTTGCTCAGTTTTGGGCCCCTTTCTCGTTCTTTTTATCCTCGGGTACTTTCCTGAGTATAAGACATGAAAAGAAAGGATTAAGAGCACCTTTTATATAAATCGAGGCTTAAATCATCCAAAAGCATACTAAATGTGGGATTAAAATATGTTATTATTACGGTTTATCATTGTGCCATTGTTGAGTTTGAGTCATTCTTAAAATTTTATGGAAGGTTTTTGATTATGGTTGTTAGATGGGACTATTTTGTAAAGTAGTTTTTCATGATTTAAAGGTTTAAGGATTAAATTGTTAATGTGATAAATTATAAGGACTTGATAAGAAATAATTTCAAATATAGGTTGCATTGAGGTCATTGAATATTCGGCTGACTTGGATTTAAAAAAATGGTTAATTTACATGTTTTGGGGCTTAGGTACTAAATTGAATGGAAGTAAAAAATTGAGGGCAACTTTGTAAAATGCAAAAAAGGGACTTAATTGCATAAAAAGATTTAATTTTGCTGTTGATTTAGTTAATTGAATGGAGTTATTATTTTAGATCAAGAACGTGTTGACAATCGCAGAAAAGAAAAGATTGCGGAGTAGTCCCTATACTTGAGTCATTACTACAAATTAGTCTTGTAAGGTTATACAGTTATTTCTATATTATACCTATATATTTCATGTTTATTATGATTATATTCAATGTTATACTTAACTATGGGTTGATTAGAGATTACATGATAAATGAATATGAATATTAACTATCAAGCCTTGAGCCGGTGATACAGGTCGTAGCGAAGACTGAGATCCTGCATTTATTGTAGAATCTCTAAAACTTGTGTGAGCGGCATCATGAGCCGGTGATTATTTAGCAGGTACTATGTACTGGTGATACAGACTGCAACAATGGCTTGAGATCCTGCATCTGTTGCGGATTCTCTGCAGCTTGTGTGAGCAACATCATGAGCTGATTCAAACTCTGAAATTAACTCGAATGAGTGATACCCTCTGATTACCTAAGATTAGATCTTATTAATGTGACGACTGGAAATGTGATATGAATTAATGTATCATGTAATTCTTGTTGTGAGTTGTGTTTGAAAGGAACTTCGTTATTTGATCTTATAATTTGATTTGTTATGTTAATATGGTAAGATTTGTCATTTAATTTAGCAAACTTACTAAGCTTCAAGTAAGCTTACTCGTGCTTTGTCCTTTGTTTGGTAGATTACATTTTATTGTGATCGGGAGATCGGATCGACTCGCAGAGTCACACTACCTTGAGGACTCTTTGGTAGATTTTGTAAATATTTTGGTTGTATGGCATGTAGTAGGACAAATGATTTTGTTGTAATGTTTCCTAGCTATGTGTGGTGTTTTGGCATGTTTGATGTTGTGGAATGGTAACCTTATATGGTATGGTTGTAAAACTCAAAGTTGAGCTTGAGTGTTTGTCCAAGGAATGGTAAGTAGCATGTTTAAGTATGGTATGATGAGATTGCGATAGATTAGTTGGTGTGTATGTTTTGACTTGTAGATGATTTGAAATGATAATATTTGGGTAGGAGAATTATTTTGTATCTTCTTATATGACACTTTGGTTTTGTCTTAGGTGGTTGAAATTGATATGTTTTTGTTGTATTTAGGTGTAGTTATTGTCTTGTGATCATGTGTTATGAATTGGTTTAGGTACCTATATAATTAGATGAAAAGTGAGCATGAATTTGGTCACTTTTGGGTACATACGGCCTGGGACATAGGTTGTCACACAGCCGTGTGTCACACACGGGCTGCCCACACAAGCGTGTGCCCCTAGCGTGTTAGGTGCAGGGTTCACACTAGTGGGAGCACGGCCTGCGACACAGCCATGTGACCTAAGTCAGAGAGTTACACAGCCCATGCACACGGGTGTGTGAGATCACACACGGGCACATGGGATAACCATGCGGCCATGTCTAGAGCCACACGGTCTGAGCTCTATCACATGGTCGGGACACACGGTCGTGTGACCTCTATTTTGGAAAATTTTCATTTTTGTCCCAAATCTCTTGTTTTGTTCTGAATTAGTCCCTGATTGTTTTTAAACTATTTTTAAGGCCTTGTAGGTTCGATTTAAGACCCGTGAATGTATGTCTTGCTTCATTTTGAATCATTATTGAATATTGTTAATTAATTTGATGAATTGAAGGTTTTTGTTATAGAATGTTCCAAATTGTACGATAATACTCCGTAACTAAATTTCGGTGACGGTAATGGGTTATGGGTGTTACACTTGTTCTTGATGAAATTCAGTTAAACGAGCTACTAATCAAGAAACACGCTCAGTTAGAAGCGAATTGAAATATTAAATGCTACAAGCCGAATGAAATCATAGAATAAAGGTAAAAAAAAGATTTGGCCAGCCAAGAAAAATGAATAACCAAGTGTTTGAAGGACACTTGAACCATTCTTGGAAGAAAATAAGCTGGCGAATTGAGATCTAAACAAGAGAAATAAAACATATTAGTACTTGAACAAAATTTAATGAAAAAGAAACCCAAAATTGAAAGAAAGAGAGAGTGTAACACCCCAAATTTAGTTGAGTAGGTTTGACATGAATCTGGAGAGCTACATTAGCCATCGAAGTGACTCTCCGTTAACTCCCTCCAACACACCATTTACTTGTGACAATAATGCGTTAAATAAAAACATTACAGCGGAATTATTTTCATAGACAAAATGTAAACATGCGAGCTTGTAAAACATCAAAGGAAATGTTCGCGTGTCAAACAATAGAAAGACTTAAGAGTTCGCATACATCGAATAACATAAGCTCACTTAGCAATATTTAACATGATTTCACACACTAAGTATGAGTTTGCACAATGGCATAGGTTCGCATATAGTAGTATAGGGTCGCTAGATACCAATAGCTCGCATAGTACCTAAGTTTGCGACATGCAGTATAGTTTCGTAAACAAATAGTCTTCAAACAAAAGGTATCATACATGTATGGGTTCGCTAAATCATGGCTACGCATGTGATTTTTGAAATTGTAAACATACAGGGATCGCAGGAAACAATACTTAGTAATAAATTTGACTCTCATATTTTAATAGCAAATCAACGTAATACTTATGCATGGAAAACATCGATTTTATTCATAACAAAAGATAATCAAATATTCTAAGTCATGGTTCGCCAAACAGAATAACAAAACTTTAAAGGAATTATTTGGATAACAGAATCAAAATATAATAAGTCTAAGCCCTCATAAAACAAACCCCCTCGCCTATGTTCCTATGATCGCCAATATCTAGTCAGGAGTGAACCACGCCAAGTCAACTACCTCGCCACTGCTATTCGTGACCTACTTACCTGCGGAGTAAGAGAGGAATCGGTGAGTTCATTGCGAACACAATGATTAATTAGGAATCAACAAGGTATGCTTTAAAATTGAGCTTTTAAAAAATAGATAGAAGAGTTAGTCTTAAAGTCATTTCGTGTGCTGGGTTCGCAGAAGAGGTTGCAAGACCCAGTTTACAGATCCTATCAAAAAACAACAATTGTAAAATTGTTTCGCATGTGTTACTGAAAATCATACTTAAAAACATAGCTTGTGCTTTCTTGAAAACATAATTTATACATCATGAAATCATGCTCACATACTTATCTTATCAACATGGCTGAGAAAATTAAAATATGTTCTAGCACTTAACACACTTATCAGAATGGTTGAGGAACATGAGATATGTTCAAGCTGATGCCGGTCGTAAGTTGAGAAGTATCAAATTCGAAGGCTGGGAATAAGAAGGTTTGAAGTTTATGGTTTTGTAGAAAAGAATATGGGATAAGTCGACTGAATTTTGGGATAACAAGTTCAAGAATGAACTGATATTAAAAGTGAATATCGACCCTAGTCTTATATCAAACTTGGAATCGAAATTTGGTTAAGGTTTTAAACCGAGACCCACTATCAAGGGTGATAGGAACCTCCGGTATAGGGTGAACGCCACACTTGTTTGCAAGTGATAAGTTCAGAATCAAAGAAACAGGTTGACGCCACTAGACGGAGCTAGATAAGTCAATCGAGTTTCAAACGAACCAAGTGAGTTGAATAACTCACTAAGTTTAATATTCATAAAAATAACAAAGTTAAGTAACCTTCAAAATAGTTTGCAATCAGCTATTTATAGGACTACATAGCTCCAACCGAATAGACTAAGTAAATGGTAATTAATTAAGCTCTAAATGCTGCTTAAAGCTTCAGCTGAAATATTCAAATAATAACTTAATGAGCAGCTGGCTTTTGCTATACCCGAACGGCCATGAAGCTGAAATAATAGCTGATCATTCCTCCTTGTCATGTTTGGTTTTTGAGTTGGAATAATGGAGCCAAAAATTGGATGAATCAATTCATAGGAGACGCCAACAACCCTGACTTTTGCAATGTCTAAAAAGTCAGCTGAATGCACTTGAAAGTGAGCTGAATTTGGCATGTTCCTTATCAGCTAAGGGATGTAACCATGAGTTGAATCTCCTTTGGGCAGCCGAATGTGCAGCATGAAATTAATGTTGGTTGTGGCGCATGAACAGCCACCAAATGTGAACATTCAGCAAGGAATGGACACCAAGGTGCGAACGGCTGGGCTTAGCTGGTCATTTACATGTGAAATCAGCGACTGGATTTAATTGAACACCCTTGGCCATTGATCCATGAAGAGCTGCTTGGGAGGGAGTAAACAGTAGCTGCAAGTGCTTGTATATCCAGATACATGCAGCTCCTTTAATGTCGTCCATGCATGTATTGATGAGCAGCCCATTCAGCCAACCTACAAGACATCATTTAAAGCAACATTAAAACTGATTTTTAAACATTTAATTTGTCTTAACTAAGACCAATTAAATCACATATTAAAACTGTATGAAATTGAATAGGTTTAACGGTCTTAAAACATATTTAATTTGTCCAGATTTTTGACACATTAAAACTACAATTATTTATGTATAAATCATGAAATATTTATGAAACTAATTTAATTAGCTGAAAATAATTTAACTAACTATTCGGAATTAATGTTTTTATTCCAACAAATAAAATCTAAGCTGAAGTAAGCTAAATTGAGCTAAAATTGAGCTTGAAGAAGATTGCACGGAATGCTCAAATTATAGTTCCATGACTGATCAAAGAGTCCAGCAATGGTTTCTCTCCAAACTCGATCTATAAGAGCCGTAACTCCATCCTTGAACCTCTTGGCACGAGCACGAGTGACCGGACCAGTTGGAAGCTCCAAAGGTTTTTCGGCAGCCTTGGTTGGGTCTCGAGCCATGATCGTTTCATCCCCTCCCTCTTCAAAATGATTTGTCCCTAAATCGTCACCTACATCATAAGGAGAGAGGTCAGATACATTAAAAGTAGCACTTATGTTATACTCACCGGGAAGGTCAAGTTTATATGAATTATTGTTGATCCTTTCCAAAACTTGAAAAGGACCATCACCCTTTGGAAGCAGCTTAGACCTTCGTTGGGCTGGAAATCTTTCTTTCCTCATATGTACCCATACCCAATCTCCAGGCTCAAAGATGACTCGTTTTCTACCTTTATTGGCTCTTTGTGCATATTGCTTAGTTCTTTCCTCGATATTTTTCCTCACCTTTTGGTGTAAATGCTTTACGTACTTAGCCTTCCGTTTAGCATCTGCATTCACAAGTTGTTCGTTAGGCAAAGGAATTAAATCTAGAGGTGTCAAAGGGTTAAAGCCATAAACAATTTCAAAAGGGGAATGTTGAGTTGCCGAATGAATAGATCGATTGTAAGCAAACTCTATGTGTGGCAAGCGTTCCTCCCATGACTTGAGGTTCTTCCGGATAATGGCTCGCAATAAAGTTGACAAAACTCGATTCACTACTTCCGTTTGTCCGTCCGTTTGTGGATGGAAAATGGTCAAAAATAAGAGCTTTGTGCCAAGCTTTCCCCATAGTGTCCTCCAGAAATGGCTTAGGAACTTTGCATCTCGATCAGAGACGATGGTCCTCGAAACTCCATGCAAACACATAACTTCCCTAAAAAATAGATTAGCAATATGTAAAGCATCATCAGTTTTGTTATAGGCAATAAAGTGTGCCATTTTAGAAAACCGGTCTACTTAAAAAAAAATACGGTGTCTTTGCCATTTTTAGTTCTAGGAAGGCCTAGAACAAAATCCATCGAAATATCGATCCAAGGCCCTTTAGGAATAGGCAACGATGTGTACAAACCATGAGGTTTGATTTTCGATTTGGCCTTCTTGCAAGTGATACAACGATCATAGACCCGCTCCACGTCTCTTCTCATTTTCGGCCAATGGAAGTGTTCGTGCAATGTAGCCAACGTCTTTGTAACTCTGAAATGGCCCATGAGACCTCTGTTATGTGCCTCATTCACCAATACATTCCTAACAGAGCCTTGAGGGACACAGAGTTTACCTTCTCGGAAAAGATAGCCATCATGTCAATAAAATTTCTTATAAGTTCCAAGTTCACAAGCTTTATATAATTTAGCAAAATCAGGATCATTTACATATAGTACTTTCAAATATGAAAAACTACGCAATTTCGAATCCAAGAAATTAATAAGGGCATACCTCCTCAACAACGCATCCTGTAACATCCCAAAATTGGGCCTAGTAGGATTGGGCCTTGAGCTTTAGGAAAATTAGAATATTATTTATTTTTGTGTTGGCTCGGGTATGAATTTTGTGTGTTAGAATAGTTTTATGAAGGCTTGTTTTTATTTAGGAAGTTAGAATAAATTTTAGTATGGCTTATTTAATGAAGTGGATTAGGTGAGCTTAGCACTTAAGTTAATTTAAGTGTTCATTTATAGCACAAGGGGAGTAAGTGGCAAGTTGGTTAAGGAGCTTGAAAGGTAGCTTGAGGTTAGAGGTTCGAGTGGTATGTTTAGCATTTTGAAGGTTTATTTTTGAATCCTTGCATTAATGGCCGGTCAACCTATGTTTATGATAGGTGGACTAATAACTTTTGGTAAGTTGAATTTTTGTTTAAGGAAAACTTAAGCTATGGGATAAGATTTTTAAGGTTATGGAAGGATATCTTAAAGTTATGGTATATTGAGGGGACAAAGGCATGGAATAAGGAGGATGTTTTGGAAAGTAATCCTAGGCTTTAGTGGATGTATGTGGACGGCATGGGTGTCTAGGGGGGTGGCCGAATTTTGTAAGTAGCTTGGGGGGAATAGTTGGCCAATTCTCCTTTTGAACATCTTTTGCATTTTTGTTTTCCCTCTCCAAAAATCCTTTGTTTGGCCGAATGAGTATTGTACATTTTGTGCAAGTTTTGTTTTTGGTTAGCCTTCATTTTGTTTGAACCAAAATTTATATTTTCTTTCTCTCATCTTTTCCTTTGAAACCGAAAACATCTTTTGCAATTTTGTGCACTCTTTCTCCCATCTCTCTTCCTCTTTTCTTACTTTTGGTATTTGCTCAACATCACTTTTTCCTTTTTATTTTCTTCTTGACCGAACCTCTTTCTTCCCCAAATCCTCTTTTCTTTTCTTTTCTTCCATTATTTCTAAAATCGAATCCTCTCCCTCTCATTCTCATTTCTTTGCTACTCACATACTCTATTTCTTTTTCTCCATAATATCTTTTGTTATCTTCATTCAAAACCATAGCCGAATCTTCTACTTCCTTGTTAGTATTATTTTTGTTGGCCGAATATTCAAAGGGTAGGCATTCATTTTTGGGTTTTCTTCAATCGGTTTTGGAAGATAGGTAAGTGTTTATGGCCGTTTTTCCTTTCTTTTTTTTATGTCGTTTTCTTGAGGGTGTAGGCCACTTTCTAATGTTTATGGTATAGAGGCCGAAACTAATATGATTCCATTTAGGGATTTCGGCAGAGTTCTTAATCAAGTGACGTTTTCGGGATTTGATCGTTTGTGCCTTAGCAGGTGCGTAGTTATCGCACTATTTCTCCTGTTTTGTGTATTTATATATATATATTCTTGTATGATGTGTGATAGCCGACAACAAAGGCTAAAGTGGTGAAAACCCATGATTGGGGTAATCGGTTAACAGGTCAGTAATATGTGATATTAAATTATTTATGGTGACTGTGTAATATGATAATGAGCATGTGATGTATGTTCATTCTATATGTTGATTTGGCATGATACATTAACATATATGCATGGGGATTGGATTTGATCAAGGAAGGACGGGTGTACATATTTATGTACGTGGTCTAATGTTAGCCTCGTACTACATTAGCGCTTGATGATCAGCCGTGTGCTACATCAAGGGAAGTGTTGGCTAGGTGCCCATCTCGGCGGTTGATGGCTGTGTGCATCACCGTAGACGAATTAATGTTGGGATCACTATTTGATCGGTGGCTTAGCCACGGCCTTGAGCAGCAAGTCTGCCAAGGTAAGATATAAGGATCACTATTTGATCGGTGGATTAGCCACGGCCTTGGACGGCAGGTGTGCTGGGGTTGGTGTAATGGATGGAATTAGGTTGGGTTGGGCGTCATTTTGCATATTTATGTATGTGAACTGTGTGGATTTGGGCCAAGCCCATATGTGGAGGCATGTGTGATGATTATGCACTGAGTCTGTGGACTCACCCAATTTTTCTCAACCATTTCAGGTGATGCGTAAGCGTTGGACCGGGTTGGAGTGGATACGAGGTGGCCCATGCAGAAATGGATTCTCTTTATACAATTTATGTTTCAGTATTTTAAGTATTGGTTGTAATAAGGGCCATTTAACCAATTTTTGATTATTATTATGTTTTAAGTTGGTTTGTTGAATATATTGTTATTTGAAAATGTTTAAATTTGTAACAACCTAATTTTATTTGGAATTTTAATTACACAATGTTTTAGTAAAGACAACAAAATTTTATGTTTTTAATTCTAAGTCAAAAGTTTTTCAAACATTTTCCGCAGTGGCATTTCAAATTCGGTCATAGCGAATGGGCCGGGTTTGGGGTGTTACACATCCGCTATGACATTTTCTTTACCTTTCTTATACTTAATGATGTACAGAAAGGATTCTAAGAACTCCATCCACTTGGCATGTCGTTTGTTTAACTTGTGTTGGCCCTTGAGATGCTTCAACACTTCATGGTCCGTGTGGATGACAAATTCTTTGGGCTACCGATAATACTGCCACGTCTCTAATGCCCGAATCAATGTGTACATCTCCTTGTACTAGGTAGGATAGTTAAGTGTCTCACCATGTAACTTTTCACTAAAGTAAGCTATCGGCTGTCCATCTTGCATTAGCACAGCTCTTATGCCTAGGCCTGAGGCATCACACTCGATTTCAAAGGTTTTGTTGAAATCAGGCAAAACAAGTAAAGGGGCGTTAGTTAAGCAATCTTTAATAGAATTGAAAGAATGCTCTTGTTCATCACTCCAAAAGAAAGTAGAGTTTTTCTTGATAATACCGGTTAATGGAGCAACGATGGTGCTGAAATTAGGAACGAAGCTCTATAGAAGCTTGCCAAGTCATGGAAGCTTCGAACTTGGCTGATGCTCGTTGGTCTTGGCCATTCTTGAATCGCCTTAACTTTCTCTTGGTCAACTTCGAGTCCTTTTGAGCTGACAACAAATCCTAAGAAAACAACTTGATTAGAATAGAAAGCACATTTCTTAAGATTGGCATACAACGTCTCCTTACGTAATGTCACATTTTTACCAAGATGCTTGAAGGTGTAGCGATTCGTGTAACCATCATGAATGGCTCACCAGTCAAACTGCCAAGGCCTTCCCAAGAGTAGATGACCCGCATCCATTGGTACCACATCACATACAACTTCGTCGTTGTATTTGCCAATGGAAAAAAGGAACAATGACTTGTTTAGTGACCTTCAATTCACCTTCATATTGAGCTACTGTAACTTGTAGGGTTGAGGGTGTATAGTCTTCAGTAGCCCGAGCTTCTCTACGAGCATGCTACTAGCAACATTTGTGTAGCTACCCCTATTGATGATCATGCTACACACTTTGCCTTGAATGTGGCATCGTGTGTGGAAGATGTTCTCACATTACTATTCATCTTTGGTGCTTTGAATGCTCAAGCTTCGCTTCACAACGAATAGTTCACCATCAACGACATATTCAAGATCTTCTTCCTTTTCTTCTTCGGTGGGAGAGTCGGTTTCATTTTCTTCCTCATCTCCGGATTCAATCCAACCATCAAGTCTCATAGTCATCACTCATCGGTTTGGGCACTGACTTACTATATGACCTCTACCGAGATACTTAAAACACTTAATGTCTCGAGTGAAATTGTGCACGGCTTCATTGGTACTTTTTCTCATTTCTCCACTCGGTTTGTTGGCTTTTGGATTTGCAACAGATTCTCGCGCCTGATTGAAAGTTTCCTTTTTGCCGGTTCCTTGGCCCCATTTTGGATTAGGAGTGGAGTTTGGATAGGCTTCTCGAACAACACCTTTTCTTTTGAGCTATTTTTCCACTTTAATGGCCATATGCACCATCTCTTCGATTTCAACATAGTGTTGAAGTTCAACTACATTGGCGATGTCTTTATTCAATCCTGCTAAAAATCTTGCCATGGTGGCCTCTCGGTCCTCCTCGATGTCGGCTCGTATCATGGCAATATCTATTTCTTTGTAATAGTCATCCACGCTACGATTACCTTGTGTAAGGTGTTATAGCTTTTGATAAAGCTCTCGGTGGTAGTATGCCAGAATGAACCTCTTCCGCATTACAGCTTTCATCTTGGCCCATGTAGAAATGGGTTGTTCTCCATTTCACCTCCGGCTCGTAGTTAATTGGTCCCACCAAAGGACCACATAATCAGAGAATTCTATGGTCACTAACTTGACTTTCTTGCTCTCCGAGTAGTTGTGACACTCGAAGACGAGCTCTAATTTCTTTTCCCATTCAAGATAAGCCTCCGATTCAGATTTACCTTAGAAAGGAGGGATGGCCATCTTGATATTCTTGAGGTCATCATCAACTCGATCACGCTTCCGATGCCCTTGGTTTCAACGGTCTCGCCATCTTTCACTTTGGTTCGACGCTTGATCACTCTCCATATCACTAGAATTGTAGAGATCGTCTTGATGAGGTCTTGGTTGGCATCGATTCCTTAGTGGACTTAGGGGCGTCCTCTCGCGCTGGGCTCTTCCTTCCATTTGGTCAAGCCTTTCTTGGATAGGCTCAAGTTTTCGATCGAATATACGCTCCACTTCTCATAAGAGAGCTTGAATATTAAGATCCGGCACATTACGAACGGGTTATCTTTCGACTTTTTCCTCCATGTTTCGATCTGGGCTCCTTGACATGAGAAAAAGCTTAAAATCCTCACCGCAAACCTCACAAATTCACTCAAAAAAAAAAAAAATAAATTGCACTCGATTTATAGGCTTTTTCCTTCACTCTATTGCACTCACACGCACTCTTGCCTTTTACCACTCGAATTCACCTCCCAAAGTTCATAAAAGACTACTTTGCCTTAACAGCACGTTCTCGGTGGTGTTGGCTTCAAAATTGATGTAAAGGTAGGATCATGTCGGGTTAATAAAGGTAGGCTTAGAAAGAAAAGAAAAAAAATCAAATTGGAAAAAGTGTGGCTGAAAAGATTGTAGATGGTCAGAAATTCAGTTTTAAGAAAGAAATTCAATACATTCGAGCTAACTCTTTATTTTTTTTTTAACTCAAAGAACGTCCCCATTGTTGTGTTTTCATATTTTTTACCATTCATTTTTTTTTCGAATTTTTTGTTGACATTTTTTTTATAAAATGCAATCCCGGGACTTCAAGAACAAAATTACTTACTCAATTTAGCTAGCTTTGATACCAAATAATGCGAACCCGTACTCGGAGCGATTACCAGTTGCTTAGATTCCCGATCGTAAATTGAGATGAAACACCCCAAACTCGGCCCACGAGCTTTGACTGGATCTGGTATGTTCCTCAAGTAAACCGGTTCAAAATTTGCTTATTACTTTGGAAAAACTATGTGTTTTGAAAGAAAACTTATTATTGGGTTGGGCTTGAATTGCAAATGAATTAATTTTATATTGAAACTCCCTTTTTAATTAAGGTGACAAAACACTTTGGAGTTTATTATTTTGAAATAATTTTACTTGATCCATAAATAATAGTTTGTAAACAAAATAAATAAAAATAAGAAGAAATAAAGAAAATTCATCTAAGGCCTTATTACATCAAAAATTCCCAAAATTAAAATAAAAGTACTTAAATAAAATAAAAGTCCAAATGGTAATTTCCTGCTATGCATGGCCACCTTTAAGCTCTTGCCGACCCGGTCCATTACTGCTCATCACCTGAAAAATATTCCCCGACGGGGTGAGTCAAACAGACTCAATGTGTAATCAACACTAAAATTTAATAGGTTTTGGCATACCATACATATCATGTTCACATAATAATAATTCAAGATAATGATGCAATCCCGAACCCAAACCTAGATGCCATCCGCTACACATCCCCGTACCAACCTGCACACCATGGGGACTACTAAGTCAACCCTCCTTCCGCTACACACCATCGAAGGCAGTCGCTGCAGTCGACGTGCTCATCGCCTATATAAAATTTGTGGCATAGCCACCAGATTCAGATAATTGTGTCATGAGACACCACATTCAGATAATGTAACCGAAGTTACCACATTCAGATAATGTGACCGAAGTCACCACATTCAGATAGTGAGACCGAAGTCATTACATTCACTTCCCCTTTCTCATATAACCCGAATGCCCATGTTATTCATATCATGCATATCATACTTAAATTCACATTCACGTTACTTTTCACATGTTAAAATATAACATATTTCGTAATCCTAGTGGGAGTAGGAAACGTACCTGAGTACCTTGTACCACATTAGGGTATTTTAGCCATATTCACATTCTTATACATTCATATATTAAATATTGCCATAAAACGTATTAAAGATAGTGTGGGGTACACACCTGATTCGCTTAGCAGTTCACTTAAATCCCGAAAAGCTTGATCTAATGCCTTAGATCTCAATTCCTACATTGGGCCAACCTTAATGTGTTAGCATAAAGCCTATAAAACCAAATCCTAGTAGGATTTGTATTCTTAAAACCTACCTTGTTGTCGAATTGACTATAGTCAAATCCCGAAAACTTGTATTCTTCTCCTTTGAAATCGGCTACTCACTAAATCCCTTGAATCTGTTAGTTTTCGGCTTAAAACACATAATAATAGATCTAACTACTAAAACAGGCCTTGGCCGAATGCTATAGACACTTACCTTGTGGATTTTAAATCCCGAAACTCACCGAATAACTAGGGAACACGCGGCTTATGGTGTACCTTCAGGAAAAGAACTTCTCCTTCAAAGTTTCGGCAACCATGAACATTAATGGGATTAGCCCTAGATTTCGATAAGTCTAAAAGTAGAAAGAATGGAAACTAAATTTAATCTTACCCTTACTGAAGAAATCGACAAAACCTTTGCTTGAAGCCCCTCAAAGATTCGGCTATGAAGATTAGGAGACTAGTCGACTATGGCCTAGATGGAACTTATTTTCGGCTTCAATAGAAAAGTATGGGATTTGGGAGGGATCGACAATGGTGGACTTGGGGAGAAGAAGATTTCGGCTTTGGCAAAAATAAAAGAGAAAGAAGAATAGTTTGCTAGGGAATTTTCGGCAGAGGTTTCCTTGAAGAGAAAAGAATGAATAAAGAATAGCCTTACTCTTCCTTTTATAGCCGAAATTACTAGGGTAGAGTCCCTTACTTGGCCACCACTCTTCTAATTGATAGCTTTATCCTTTTAATTATCACAAAATAAAAGAATTAATCCAACAATTATCTCTTAGAAATTATCCAAAACAAAATCCTTTATTTATCTCCTATTTAGACGAAATTTAAAGAGAATAAAACTCCTCTTTTAGAAGCCTTGTGCTGTCCACCTCTCAGCTTCTGGAAGCAAAAATAAAACTTCTTTATTTGCTCCACAAGTGACTCGAACCCTGGCCCAAATACACAAGCTTGTGGCGTCACTTTGCTGGGCTTTTAGGTGGCGTCTTCAAGCCACTTTGACAAGCCTGGTTGTGTGTCAAATTCCTCCTATAAATTTTCTTAAGGCCACCTTGCCTTAATTTCCTCTTTTTAAACTTTAAAACTTGACATTTCCTTACATTTCCAAGTTTCCAAAAATTTTCGTTTGCCTCCTTTAAACTTAACATTTCCTTACATTTCCAAGTTTCCCGAAATGTTTACTTTCCTCTTTTGAATCATTTCCAAATCATTTCCTTACATTTCTTAGTTTCCATAAATGTTCACTTTCCTCTTTTAAACTTAACATTTCCATACATTTTCAGGACATTTCCCTACATTTCCAAGACAAGACATTTCCTTACATTTCCTTACATTTCCTTGCATTTCCTTACATTTCCATACATTTCCTTACATTTCCTTACATTTCCTTACATTTCCATACATTTCCTTATTTCTAGAATTCACATAACACCTTCATAATTCATAAAACATGCTATTTTACCACATGGTTCCTTGTGTCATGCTTCACACGGAGTTTCTTTTAAAGCCTCATTTACCTAGCTCCCCTTTTTACTTAAAAACCAATAATTTTCCAAAGCTTTCTTCTTCCATCCTAGAATTCTAAAAACCCTTAATACACTTCCAACACTACCAAAACCTACTAACTCATGAATTAGGCACGAACGCATAACCCCTAATCTAGGATGTTACAGTTCTACCCTCCTTAAAAATAATTTCATCCTCGAAATTACTTATTAACAGCCGTACAATCCTTCTCACCGCACTATGCTTTCGCTGCGCACTCTGATCTTAATAGAACCATCATACTTTCTAGGCACAATCCCTAAGTTCACGTCCCTTAGAACTTATTTCTAACGTCGTGATTTAATCCGAGTAAAAAGTTTTATGAATTAGTCCTTGTTTCACTGATTATTCGCGAAGAATTTTTATGGAAAAATTTTAGGAGTGGTTCTTTCGTATCCATACATGCACACAGTCTTTACATTCATACATCCATCAATCAATTATGAACTTTCGTTCATTCAGAGAAATGTTGTAGTTTTCATTGTTGTTGTTTTTCCACTACCCAGGGGTATTTTCGTAATTTGCCCTACAGGGGTATTTTTGTAATTTGTCAAAATGAGGTTCCTTGGTGATTTTGTCAAAAAGTATTTTGGAATTTTTAAATTCCTGGGGTATTTTGAAAAGTTTTGAAATCCGGGGGTATTTCGGTAATTTTGGAGCTCGGGGGTATTTTGGTAATAAACCATGGTAAATTTGTAGAGTTTAATATTTTCGGGGTATTTCCAAATTTTGCAAAACTTTGAGGGTTCTTTTTGAGAATTGTACTTTCCAAAACGGTGATGTTGCAAAAATTTGGAAATCAGGGTCATTTTGGTAATTTTGTAAGTTAGGGGCAGTTTTGTAATTTTCCAAAATCAAGGTATTTTGATATTTTGCAAATTA